>SNQJ01S0001863.1:466783-479320 GCA_010110895.2 Picea sitchensis
TGATATAGAGTGTCGGTGGCAGTGCATAGTGACTATTTTAGGCGCACTGGTTATTTTTCTACATCTTTTTGCAAAAACAAATTAATCTTAGTTTTTGTTAAATACAAGTTATTTATATATGTGTGTGTGTTTTATAATTTCAATTCATTTTATGCGTGTGTGTGTGCGCGCCTAAGAATATTTGTATGTGAATCAAAGACGACGATGAGAGAAGGAGGAACAACAACAGGTTGAAACATACACCTTTGTACATGAGTGGGAGGCCCGAGAGAGGGAGAGGAAGTTGTTCATTCACCTTTTAACACCACAGACATGCCCTTTTGAGGGTAGATGTCCTCCTCAAGTTTTATGAGGAGGGTGCATCCCTTAGGGGGAACTCTTCGTTGTTACAGTAGTTGATCCATCATTCAGATCATGGTCGACTGACATTCAGGGTCGGTCCCGATCCGTGGTATCAGCCCATAGAGGAGGATGTTTATTTCATCATTAGGTTGTCTATGAGGGGGGAGGTTTGGCCCCAATTTCCCGATCTACCTCCTAGTGTTGCAGGACAGACCCAACTGGCATATGTGCAGTGATATAATCCAAACATTCTTTTTGCTTTAGGATTTCAGGTTTCTAGTGGTCAAATGCAGATGAGTTCATTTCATAAAGAGGAGGTTAGGTGCTCGTATCTTATTATCACGATACTGTCACACTTTAACACTGATGGGAAACACATAAGTTGCTCTTTGATGTATTATGTAGATAGTTTAATTCATAGGCCTTGATTGATTCGGTGGACGAAGATTTTTTTGAGACGATTTTGTTTTGCATTGGATCATTGTTCTGGCGTTTTATATGGGAGGAGAATTTTCTTGTTTGCATTAGAGTTATTTACATTATTTTTTGAGAGGGTTTATGCCACTCGATCAGGAGTACCTTGCTTGCCTCTTAGGCTTATGTTTGATGAAGGTATATGTGTGTGGGGGTAGTTGTTGCCCAAGAGACGCCCACAGGAGTGGTCATGTACTCCGGTCAGTAGGGAGTTATGTGGTTTTTTGGCTGGAGAGGACAATCTTGTCCTTGACGTTATACAATACCCGTATGCAGGGATGGATTGGAGATGATGTCCGAACATCCTATTTACAACAGTTGAGCCACCAGATAAGAGAGGTATATTATCATTATGTTTTGATAAATCTAATTGCATATTTCTATGTCTTATTTAGTGCACTTGTAATTTTGTAACATTTTGTTTCACTTATATTATTATTATTATCTATCGTTTTGCAGATATTGACACATCTGTTGGGGATGAGCCTCCCCAACAGGATGAGGAAATGGAGGAGGCAAAGGAGTAGCTTGCAATGCACAGACCTTGCATGCCATGCAAACCAGATCAAAGAGTCTAAATAGAGGTGGAAGATCACGTATGTGGTGTTGTGGTTAGTCATAGAGTGGTACCTGCACTGGTTCGAGACATATTATGGGTACAAGAGCTATCTACGATAAGGACAACTATGGTTGATGACATGACATCACCGATGCATCATATTGACGATGTTGTCAACCTCATCGATTGGTTGAGGGATTCTACATGTGTTGCTCATGATTCTACTCCATCTGTCGCATCACTAAACCGATCCACATCCTTTAATGCACCACATGGTCCTCCTCCTCCTCCACTTGGTATTGCTTCTTCTCCACATGTGTCTGCACCATCCATCGATCCTCTGGCTTCCCCTCCACATGTGTCTGCACCATCCTCCTCCTCCTCCTCCTCCACATGCGTCTGCACCATCCACCAATCCTCATGTGCCTTCCCCTCCACATATGTCTGCTCCATCCACATCCATTCCTCTTCCTCCTCACCCTCCACGTGTGTCTGCACCATCCACCGATCCTCTAGCTTCTCCTCCACATGTGTCACCATCCATCGATTCTCCTTCTCCTCCTCCTCCTCCTCCTCCACTTGTGTCACCATCCATCGATCCTCATCCTTTGCCTCCACGTGTGTCATCGTCCACCGATCCTCCTCCTCTTCCTCCACATGTGTCACAAGCTTTCGATGCTTTGGAAACTATATTCACATCGAGTACTGCTACACAAATTGATATTGATGTAGACACATTTGATCGTGTACTTTTGTCATTTCTTTTTGACATAGGTACTCATAGACCCTCTACCTCTCGTAGCAAAGACACTGATGCATCTTGATTTGGTGGTGGACCTAGCTGGTAGTGGTACTGATTGACATGTATATTGATTGTTTTATATTTGACTTGAGATGTATACATGACATGTTTATTGCAAATTTTGTTGAGATGTATGTTTGACATGTATATCGCTCATATATATTATGTTTTTCATATAATGTTGTGGTTGTTGTTGTTTGATTTATGAAATGTTTTATGAGTTTTTTGATGATTAACGTTATTAATGTTTTCTCTATTTTTAAATTAAATTTGAGATGTATCACTCATTTAAATTTATGATTGTTATATGATGTTTAACTTTACTTTTATGAAAGCATTTAATTTGGATTGTGATTGCAAAAAGTTATAACCGTTAATGTCATATAATGTTTAACTATTCTTCAAGGGGGAATTGTTTGTTTTGGTCAAAGTACATGACAATATCCTTTCTGGATTTTTTTGTACAACATGGTTGCTAAAAATTATATCTTCTTAATATAATTTGTGAAATTTTCTTCTAGAAAAAGGGGGAATTGTTTGTTGTTGAGCAAGATACAATATGTTGATTAAACGTGTTTAGAAACAAAAATACTTAAATATGATGAATGGGAATGATTGTGATTTGCATACTTATGTCTTTTTCATTTATTGTAATAATAACATTATAATATAATTATTCACTAATTATAATAATGATGATGTAATAATAATGTTATTTTTAAATTTTAATTATTCAAAGATTACAAGATAAAGTTATAATATAATTGTTTACTAAAATCACAATTATTGTATTTTATTTTTTCCAAATATTTTATTAATTTATATTATCTAACTATTATAATATATAAAATTTATTTAATTAAATTTAAAATATTAAATATAATGAATAATAATAAATTTTGTTCTATACACTTTAAATGAAATGGTTTCACGATTTTTTACTCTATTACTAACTTTATGAAACTTCTATTAAAAAAATATGTAAGTATTAGTTGAATTGTCTATTAAAAAATATGGTAAGTAATGCATTTCGTTGATTTTGTGATATGTAAACTGTCATGGATTTTCCACTAGAATAGTTCGTCACAATAGATCTAATAAATAAAACTGAAATCTACACTATGAAGGTTTAATTCCTTTAGATTTTTGCTTATGCATGAAATAGATGAAATGCAGAAAATAGAGAATAGTAAAGTACAATCACACACCATCCACACTATAACACAAAGATTTTCTCTAGCAAACCCTTACAGGGGAAAACCTAGCTAGAAGGTGAGGATGTTTTGCTCTCTTTTCTCTAGTATGGAAATAATGCAAGTACAAGGGAGAAGGCACTCTCCATGGAGTTACCTAAGACCTGTGGTCTGTTAGGTTGCTACAAAACATTAACCCCTTCTATTGTGCTCTCTAATTCCTCATTCCCAGTTGTTCTGCTATGATATGGAACGAAATACAATAACATAGAATGGAACCCTTTCTCCTCCTAGTGGCACGATATTTAACATAGCACGATAACCATCTAGGGATAGGTTTTTGACTTCCTCAACCCTCAATTATGGTAGGGTTTTGAACCTTATAGAATCTTCTTGAAATCCCTCACGTGGTTAGCCCCATATGCATGAGTAATGGGGGTTGAAGTGGCATATTTTCATAACATAGTGGTCAACATGATAGGTCAACTTGTGAGAAGCGTAACTTTTGCATACAAACTCTGATTGATGTGTGGTCTGCACCATTGGAAAGGTCTCGGAGTGTAGAACACTGTCAAGGGGGTGAGAAAAAGTTCTATACACTAGAACCCCATAAAAGATTGTTTAATGCCTCAAAATGGCTTAGGAAAGTTCCAGACCCCAATTTTCCAAACTGAGACCTCCCACTAAAATATCCCTACAAGTTGATTCTTCTAATTTTTTTCACTCTAAAAGCATCGATATAGAGGACAAATATTATAATGATCCAATCCAGATCATTTTGTATTAAAACGTATCCAAATATTGGATTTGGTTAATGAATGAAAAAGTCAATTTGAATAATTACTCCTATGAAATGTTATTTTTTCATCTATTTTAATAATAAAGTTATAATAATTGTTCATTATATTTATAATAGTTATGTTATTTCTCCCCAAAACAAGAGCGGAATTGGGACTGCGGCTATGGAAACCCTAGCCGCAGTTCCACATTTCTTATCTTCTTTCTAGCCTATAGTTTTGTGTCTAGTGATCGTGGCGGCCTCTGCAACGACCTTCTCCCACGCTCTTGTACCTGTCTGCGGATCCAGATCCAGTTTTTTTTATATATTATGGCGAGTTTGTGCAGTTTTTCTCTAGGCTTCTGTGGATTCCTGCCAGCTCGACTTGGGTTCCTGATGCCTGCGCGGTGTGGGGGGTTTGGGACGGGCTAGGTGCCTTCGACTCCATGCCCTTCCCTCTTTTCTTTTGGTGCCATATCTCTGTAGGGCTCCTCCCCATTCCTTGTGGGCCTTCTTCCAGATATGCTTCCTTGATTCATGATCGTTGTCAGGGTTTGATGCGTACCCTTGATGTTTGGCTCTGGTTTCAAATATTTTTTGCCGAGTTCTGATATTGCATCCAGTGGGTCAGACAATTCTTGGAATCTATCTTCCCTTTGAGGGGTATGTATGCTGCTTAGACCTGGTCCGTTTCGTTTATGGTATTTCTTGGTTGGTTCGCTCGTTCTCGACAAGGTTTTCTTGGGGGTTAGTTCCCTACAGTTTGTGGTCCTCTTCTCCGATTTTTTGGTATATTCAGGGTTTGATGTATACACAGATCATAGATTTTGGTATGCGGTTGATATACCGCTCTGACCTAGTCCGTCCAGTTTGATGGTATGTTTAGGGTTTGATGTATACACAGATCGGTTAATAATGAATTTCAATATTTGGCTTCAATGATACAAATTTATATTCAAGCTTTCTAGGGTTAGATTATAGTCGCTAAACTTCATGATTTGTTTGGTTTTCTTCTAAAAATAATATGTATTTTTTTTAAATTATTCTCACAAATTCTAATATGGGATAAAATTATTTTACTTTATAAGTTGTCAATATTTTCTAAAAAATATACAAATACTTGGAAATTGGAATACTTTTACAAGAATATCACCAAAGATTTTATAATTGGTATTTAAGAATTAGTAAATTGACAAATGTTTCTATTTTTTAGATAAGTATGGATCAATAAAAAAATTCTTAATTATGACTAGGCTCTAGAAAATGATTCTTTTAGAATTTCCATGTCCTTTCTATATTGACACTTATTTCAAGGAGAATGTAAAAAGAATGACAAATATAAGTTTATATGGATGCAAAACTAAAGGATGGAGTGGAATAGGTGAAGGCCATGATAGTTGCACTAGTTAAGGTTGTGAATGCCATCAAAGTTGGGAATGCCAACACCACATGTGTGATTCCAGAACTCATAGTTGTTGCACGAAGTTATTTTGTTGGAATTGTCCTTAGAAGTTCTATCAAAGTAAGTATATATTTATTTGAATTTTGATTTTTGTCAAACAATACAAAAAACTGAGGTTTGATTTTTTAATATCATCATTTTTTAATAAAATATAATTTAAAATAAATCTTTACTACTGTATTATATGAATATGCCACCAATTTTGTGATATCTCAATTAATACTTAGTAATTCAAAGGTTAACATAAACATATGTTAATACAATACAACATAAATTTCCTATAATAAACAATAAATATGACAATAAAAATATATACAAAGCACATCTTTTGCTTGTACTTTTGAGTGTATTTTCAATATGGTGGTTGTAAATGGTTGTTAACTTTTCATATCCAACATTACAAAATCAAGAAAATAAAAGCATAATTGGTCATTATAGATACCTATAATAAAATGACACATTCACAATATAAATGTCGAAACAGAACATTTACATATCAGTGTTCGTTGCCATCACCCTGATTATCTTCCTCGCTTGGCATTATAACATTGTTTTTCTCAAAAATCTGTTTAGATCTCGGATCATGTCTCAGTATGAACCACCAATCCTCATCCAACAAACATGGGTGAAAAAACACTTGGTTGCAATGTTTTGGGAAAACATAAAGCTCTTTAGTTTCAACTCACATTTTTTAAAGTTAATACATATTAGCCCACTATCACGATCTTCCTTTACATTTCTCCGGTCAAAGGTATCCCACCATTTGGATTGAAAAGATGATAAGTCCACTTGCTTGATCTCTTGTATCTTTCCAATGTAACCTAACTTTGTCTCTATTAGGTTTTGATCACGGTGGCTAGCACGATTAGATTGGTCGACTCGACCTCCCCTCTACAATCTTGTGTGATGTGTCCACCATCGACATGCTCAGTGTGAAAATGATGTCCATGTGCCCACATATATGGGAACAAATGCACCTATAAAAATGGGAACAAATGACGATGCCATGTGTCTAATAGCCCAAGAATTAATAAAAACATATACATGTTACAATTCAAATGTGCAATATTATAAATTGAATGTGGTACTCAGAGAGGTTGCAATTGATCCCTATGTTTAGTGCATCCAAATCTTCTCCATGTGGGTTATGATTAGACATTGTATATTTCTCTTGTATTTGNCATATACATGTTACAATTCAAATGTGCAATATTATAAATTGAATGTGGTACTCAGAGAGGTTGCAATTGATCCCTATGTTTAGTGCATCCAAATCTTCTCCATGTGGGTTATGATTAGACATTGTATATTTCTCTTGTATTTGGTCAACCACCCAACTATTGAGACATATTTTTGGCATATTTTCTTTTAAATGATCAAGATAAATCATACTTCTACCATTCAACTATTTCAATGTTTTCTTGTCATTGTCCCATTTCCTTCTTTTCTCTTCATATAACACGACCCATGGTCGTGTTTCCTTCACGTTGTAAAGAACAAATTTATTGGTGGTATCAATTTCTAAATTCGTCGATGTATACAAGAATTCAAAATGAATAGCATGAGATCAAATGTATACTATCAACTTTGGTATAAATAGTTGTTATGTACTAAATTGACAAAATATAAGTGACATACTCTTTATCGATTTTTTTCGTTCAATTGGAGTAGCTCCCCTTCCCTTTTGTCTTCATCTTATTGGTCGTCCCAAACCATTGCCCCTAGTGTGTTGTCAATTTGCTTGATGTACTCATCGGCATAATAGAATGACTCGTATACTATGAACCCCTCTTTCATAGACCCCCCATGGTTTTTATGTTTTCCTAACAAACCCCTTCAATTTTTTCATGTACCTCTCTAAGAAGAACATCCAATGACATGAGAGCACCCCAACTAATTCAACCTCATCGGTTAGGTGAATTAGAAGATGGACTTGCAAGTCCATAAAACTCGTGGGTAGTTCCTTCTCAAACATACAAACAATATCAGTTATCTCTCGACGTCGTTGTGGAATGCTAGCCATATGAATCTCCTTTGATGTGATCCAACATACAAACACAAATAATTTCGATATGGCACGTTGCAGGTCTTAGGGGAAATCATGGTTCACACAACCAAACACGAGAAAAGGAGAATGACACTACAAAATAGACACACATCATTAACTGTCATAAAGCTACGAGTGCATAGCATATTTTTACCGACAATATAGAAGAAGAATCATGTATTCAACATACATACCCTTAGAAGGTTCAGATGGTCATGTGATTTCAACCCCGAAAATTTCCCTCCTACAATGAACCAACGTCGTAGAGTCAACCCATATAAAGAAGGTGCCTTCACATCCAATATAACATCATTCGCCATAGAAGGATCATCCTTCTTGAAAGTCCATGGGACATCACCTTCATTAAAAGACCAAGAGGGACTAGTCTCTCCTCTAGTTTCTTTTCTTGGCCTATTTCTCTTTTAAGTATTTGATGCGATAAGATTTGTCCTAACAACCAATGTGTCGCTTTTATTTGATTATATGTTCCTCCACAAAGAAGATGAAACATTTTTTAATATATGCATGGGATCTAGTAAGTGATCATTCTTAATACGCTCCTAATATGAGAGCTCATGAAATAATGGGAATTTTCTTAACATAGGTGTCAAAAATTTAAGGTCATCTAAAACAAGTTCCCCATTTGAATAAAACAATTCTACCATTTCCTTCTCCTTCTCTGTTTCATATGTGCTAATCCAATCTATCGATGCCATTATTTCAGGTCTTCGGGTTCTCTTTGGTTTACCATTGAAAGTAGATGCAACTCTTCTATAAGGGTGGTCTTCTGGGAGGAATACTCCCGAGTAGTCGTACATCGACTTTCGTAGGTGGTTGGACCACCTAGCATTTATAGAAGGTCCACAACATTTACATCCATGATACCCTTTTCTTAGAAGACATGCGATGTTATTGTATACAGAGCACATTAGTGTCAAAAAGACAGTTACACCAAATTAAGTATGTCAAATAACATTACAGATATAAACAAATCAATCAACATGCTTACGAAAGAAAACTGTAGTCTTGGATAATTATGTGTGGTGTACACACATATGCAATACAATGTAAAAGACCTCTCCATTGGGATGGGTCATGATACATCATATACATGTATCCCTTCCCATAATTGTTTAAATTCATCAATCAATTTTTGGAGGTAGACATTCATTGTATTCACTTGTCTTTTGCGAGCAAGTATAAGATGTTCATTCTACATGGAAAATGATGGGGGGATATCGTTATTGATCACTACCACTGGACAAACAGAATAGTTGGTGTTTTGGAGGGAATACATGTTAACTCCATCCATGGTTATGCTCCATTGTAAGCTTCGTATTCCATCCTTGAATTTATCAGACCATGTATCCTCTATATGCTTCATGGCTATTGAATCTGCTAGATTCACATAACTCCTAACTCATTTCTATGTGAGAAATGCCACCCCTGCATCACAACTAATTATTTGCAACAAAAGAGCCTTTGAATCTTTGGAATTATATACATGTGCCTCAATATCTTATGAGGATGACCATATGCCTTACCCTCATTTCTTGGTTTCCGGTACATGTCATGCCCACATTCTGGACATATCTCTTTGTCTACATATTTGTTTATGTATAGAATACAATTATTCGGACATATGTGATATGATATATACTCAACACCCAACATTTTCAACATTTTCTTTGCTTCTGTGCAACTATCGGGCAATGCATTATCTCTCAAAAGCACCTTATATTTGAGTAACTTGAAATTAATGAGCAATAGAAATGTACATTGTCATTAAGCATGCATAAAATCAACCATTTTTTTCCTTCATCGTGTGACAAGATCCCTTAAAAAATCAAGGGACTTAATGGTTAGTTACCTCAAAAGTGTCGAGAAACATGTGTTTTACATACCATACATTGCTTTCAATTTTTACAATAACATTTTTGTCCCTAGTTAGGTAGACCTTGACCCATATCCAAAGAGAGGGGTAGTGGAAGGAAATTCCAGGCTTTCGAAGAAGGTATCAATGATATCAACGCCATCCCGTAGTTCATTTTGTTGGAATGCATATAACATCATTCCCTCCATGGCTTGGGTATCTCATAAGAAATCATCCATACCAACCTGTGTATCATTGCCTTCGTCCCCAACATGTGAAGAACTAGTATTACTGTTGAGGTTTTGAATTGATGACCTAAAACATAGTGGGAATTAAATAGGTGGTTGATTCAACCATGTTTGGTATGCTTCCTCTTCGAGCTATGCTCCTTTAATAGGAAACTCGTGACTTGACATTGTAGTGGGGTGCAATAGTAGATGGTAGACAAGTCGCTCATCGTAAGAATCTTGATTATAAATATCTTGAACATTACATTGGTAATATTAGTGACACAATGCATTTACTATGTTCAAACATTATACCAAACATTTATTAGAAGCATGCAGATTTTTTTTCGAGTAATAAACATGCAACCAACCAATTTTTAAAACAAATGTCGAATTAAACAATATATTTACATTAGTTCCATTGAAAATCCAAAAATACAATTACTCAATCATTATTTTCTTATGCCCCAAGGGGTGTCTGCATAAAATAGATTTGATGCACAATGTAATACCTTTGACCCATGTTGGTTGTTGGGAGATGGCATGTTATAATTGGTAAGGTTCAACAGATGTCCATTTCCATCAAACATCTACTTGTGGTATCTTTCTCCTAATAAGAGCTTGCATAATTTTGGAACTATTGGAATATCTTGTGCATCTAAACTCGATCCCGAATAATGATCCTGCAAAATTCAATGAACAATTATTCAACTACATGTACATACATACCATAAATTCAATGAGATAAATCAATTATAAATAAAATATAGACTTACTACAATCGGCAGGGGAGAAATTGAAGGACTTGCAACAATATGGAATGAGATGGAATCTGAAGAATTGTCCATTTCATATTATAATTCATTTTTTCGTACATTTGAGCCAAAACCATTATCTTGAGAAGCATAGAACAATCCAACTTCAAACAAAATTTCAAATAACTTTTATAGGTTAACGATGCACTTAATTATGTAAGGATGCCCTGGTGCATTGTTACAAAATAAACGCACTGGTGTTTTAAGTTGTGAGAAGTACCAAAGAATGACCTTCGTTATTGCCTTTGTAAAATTTAAATGCAGATGTTTGCATTTGCATTTTTCAAATTAAATTGTTTGTCGGTGCGTCAGTACTTGCTCATCGCACTTGTGTGATTCGAACTGTATAGCGCACCGATTGAAGCAGGTTAGAAAAATACCGTACGCGCTTACTATCAACGCGTTGAAATTTATTATGAATACATGAGTCAATGTGTTATATGTACACACCGCACCAGTGCACTACTCACTGTTACGGAAAAAAGTAAGTTACACCAAAAAACAGTAAGTTCATGTTCATCATCAATGCACCGAAATATACAACGAAAAAATGAGTGGGAATTCCATTTTTTCTAAATGTATGTGTTTATAAATGAAAACTTTATTCATTCTTTTGCCAAATTTTAGAGGGGATATTTGTGCAAGAGAGATTTACCAACAAAGACTTCGAAGTGGGTGGATTTTTTTGAAGAGACAAATTCAAAATGGATTATCGTGGGTCACATACAAATCAACAGAGAATAAATTTCAAGTATATGATTTCATTCTATTGATCATGTTAATGTTTCCCCTATTTGATTCAAGCAATTTTAGTGCATTTCCAATAAAAAAAAGCCTTTAGTATTGGAAGCCCTGATTTCCTCATTGTTTTTCTTGCTTTTCCTTTTTATATTTCACAAGGAGAATTTTTTTTAGCAAAATATTTTTATAGGGTTTGTTTATTTATATATGGGGTGTTTCTTATCTGTTGCGATGGAACCACTCATTGCATGGTTAGTGGTGCGCACTGTACATAGGTGGAGCACCGGTGCATATTTTCATGTCAACAACACCACTTATTTGAAATTATAAATAATATTTTTAAAAAACATTTTTCGTAGTAGGCGGTGCGCATTGTACAAAGATAAGCATTGGGGCACATTTTCTTATAAAAATCACCATTGAGTTTAAAATGGAAATAATATTGTTTTTATATGGAATCTACCATGTCTTAAATTTGCTCACAGGTCAGCAGTGCATAGTAAACGATAATTAGGTATTGGTGCTTTTATTAATTTATAAAGCACCAACTGAATACAACAATTTGCAAAAGCTTTTCGATTTCGTAACGACATTGTTATCATATATCGGTGTGTATACATATGGTTGACCCACCGGTGTGTACAAAGTTACTATGTGCACCTGTATCTTATTTTGTAAAAACATTACGTAATTTTTTATATATGATGATTCTTAGCTTTTATTTTTTTCAAGGAGAAATTGAAAATTCCAAGGCACAAACGTGGGGAAAACCAATACATGCAGGTAGGGATGTCAAAAAAAGTGTAGAAGGAAATGGTAAAAGAAATGAACATAATTGTGTCGCAAAAAGAGTCATCCCAACGACAATGTGCATCAAAGATATGCAATCATCAATTTATTCTTTTATGCACATCAAATTTAATTATCGCATGAAATACTAATTTTCGATTGTTTTTTTGCAAAAAATAAAAAAATAGAACCCATTCAACAGATAATACAGGATGACGAGGAATAAAAGGGTTGATCGCAAAATTTGTGAGTATTTACGTTTTCAGACTTACTTAAGATTTCAATTTTGATGTGATCTTTATATTTAAATAATTAATTTACACTTGTCCATGGATGTCTTCTAATAGGTGTTGACATATAGAGAGAAGCCAACCCATGAATTGATAGACATTGGGTTAAATATGGGTTATGAGTATATGTTGAAGTAAGAAGGTT
>SNQJ01S0001863.1:489111-505359 GCA_010110895.2 Picea sitchensis
TGCTTTCAAGACCAAGCAAGGCTTGTTCGAATGGTTGGTTATGCCATTTGGGTTATGTAACGCACCTGCGACATTTATGAGGGTAATGAACGATGTGTTTGGGCCTTACATAGATGACTTTGCTATCATCTACTTAGATGATATATTAATATTTAGTCGAAGATGGGAAGACCGTATGATACATGTCAAGAAAGTCTTTGAACTCTTGAAGAAGGAGAAGTTGTATATCAAGTTATCTAAATGCGAATTTGGCAAAACTTCCTAGATATATTTAGGATACATTGTAGGGAAGGGTCAGCTAAAGATAGATCTCGCAAAAGTAGAAGTCATTGTGAAATGTCCCAAGCCAACTACTGCTACTGAAGTCAGGATCTTCTTAAGAGCAGTACAATACTGGAGAAAATTCATTGCTAATTTCTCATACATAACAACACCTCTACATGCATTAACAAGTGTTAAACAAGTCTTTCAGTGGGGAGGAAAGCAACAAAAGGCCTTCAAGACATTGAAGGAAAAGATAAGCACCGCACCAGTTTTGGCATTGCCAGATCTACAACAGCCATTTGAGATTCAAACCGATGCAAACGGATATGCCATGGGAGCAGTCTTGATGCAATGAGGTAAACTTATATGTTATTATTATGAGATTTTCACTCAAGTTGTGATTGACTATCCAATATATGATAAGCAATTGTATGTGTTGGTACAGAGTGTCAAAAAATGAAAGCATTACTTAATGGGAAAGGAGACAATAATTCACACAGATCATCGACCATTACAGTATTTACAATCACCTGCCAAGCTACAACAATCACAACACTTCAGGTGGATGGGTTTTCTACAATAGTTTCATTTGGTAATCAAGTACAAGAAAGGTATTCAAAACAAGGTTGTAGATATGTTGCCAAGGCCAGTGATTAATGCATCCACAATGCTCGGGTATAATCCTTTAGCACATGAAAGTTATGTAGAACACTATGCTAAGGATATTGATTTTAAAGATGTATACGATGCATTAAATTGTGGCAATCAACAGTCAGATTATTACGTGCATGGAAATTTGTTATATCATCTTGGGAAGCTATGTATACCTAGGGATGAAAGAGTGAATGTAAGAAGAGAAGCTCATACATCTTTCATCTCTGGTCATTTTGGGGTTGGTAAGATAATAACACAGTTACAAAGGTATTTTTATTGGCCTCGAATGAATGAGACAATTTCCAAGTATATCAAAGGATGTGTTATGTGTGCCACAAGTAATCCTAGCAATAGAAAGCAAGGGTTATATATGCCACTTCTAGTACCTTATCAGCCATGGGAAAGTATCTCCATGGATTTTGTAGGGGTTTTGTCGATGTCCAAGAGAGGTCATGATTATTTATATGTCATGGTGGACAGGTTTAGTAAGATGTGTATTTTGATGCCATGCAAGAAATAGGTCACAACTGAACATGCAACACAAATGTTCTTTACTAATGTATGGGTTAATTTTGGACTTCCTACATCTATTATATCAGATCGATACTCTCTCTTTTTGGGGAAGTTTTGGTCTCATTTATGGGAGCTAATGGACACTAAGTTGAAGAAAATCACAACTTTCCATCCGCAGACAGATGGACAGATAGAGGTGGTAAACAGAAAAGTGGTACATCTACTTCGTGGATATTGTAGCAAGCATCCTATATTATGGGATGAATAGTTACCTTCTATACAAAATGCCTATAATCATGTCATGCATTCATTTACTCAGAAAACTCCTTTTGAAGTATGTTTGGGGTACTTGCATAAATCACCTATGGAATTTGTTTTTGGAGAAGCAGGTAAAGAAGATGGAAAGGATGATACAGATAAAGCTAAAAGGTTCATTCCAAAAATTCAACAGGTACATCGAGCAGTACAAGAACAATTGGAGAAGAGCCAAGCCAAGTATAAGGCAAGGCATGATAAACATCAGGTTGATCATCAGTTTGAAGTCGGTGATCAAGTATGGTTACATATTAGCAAAGATAGAATGAAAGGTGAAGGTAAAAAGTTAAGACCAATTCGATATGGTCCATTGAAGATCTTGAAGAAGATTGGTGTTAATGCCTTTTGTTTAGATCTACCAACCTACATACAAATGTATTCAGTGGTGAATGTTGAGAATTTGAAGCTTTATGAGCCTCCTATGATTATGGATGAAAATGAAAGTATTCAGGTTCCAACAGTGGATTATTTTTCTCTAGAATATTTGGACGAGCTACAGGAAGATGTTATTCTTGACAAAGGGATCAGGACTTCACAATGAGGTGATGTGGAATATCTTCGAGTTGGTCTTAAAGGGGTAAAACCAAGTAAATCAAAATGGATGGAGATCGGAAGGGTGAGGGAACTCTACCCTCACCCAGTTACTGAGTAATCAAAACTTTTGCTGGTCCAAAATACTTCCAATGGGGAGGAATGATTCAGGAGGATCCAAGAATGCTCATAGAGGTCCAAGAGGATCTGGAACGTCCATAGAGGTCTAGAATGGTTCCCAAATACTCTCAAAAACATCATTAATGCTTAGATCTTAGCAATAGCTTTCCAACGTTGCAAACATTGCCTCAAACGAAGTTCATATGCAAAATATATGAGCGGTCAAAGTTCCAGTCAAACCAGGTCAAAGTCAACATAGGAAAAAGGGTGACATATGTCACCACTGCTAGGGTGATACGTGGCACATGATCATATAGGTGACATGGCACATTGGTTGGCAGTTGACTGGGCAAGTCTGTGCAATCTAAGTTGGTAAATTATATGTTGACACATGGCATAGGAGAGCCAATGAGAGATTGCCACATGGTAGCCTCTCATTGGCTTATATTGGTAGGGTTTATAAAAAAATTTGGAGTCAACGGGGGTTGAACCCACGACCTCCATAACCTCTCAAAACCTTAAACAAACCTCCATTACCAATGCAACACGCCTACGAGACTTAACCATATATATTTAATCTTGTATGAAAGGTTTGTTGGGCGACAAAAGTCCGTGGTCGTTGTAACTTCATATAACCACCAGTCCAAACACTTAATCTATGGAAGGGATTTACAGAATTACTGACGGGTATAACCATATATAATATAGTTTTAACAATGTATAACCATATACCAACAAAAGCACGGGAACATATAGTGGTCGGTGGGACCCGAACCCCCGACTTGCCATATATAAACTCCATGACTTAACCAAGAAGCTATACATATGGTTTATTAAAACAAACCATCCACTTTATATTTAATGCTTGTCACAAATTTCGGAGTTCAGTTAAGGGCCCACGCCCTATTTATTGGGCACGTGGACACTAAGGTTGTACACACACATTAATTTTATATAGAGTTTTGTCTTGAAGTGCATGCCCAAGGATACATAGACTTTGATTTACACCATAAATCGTGTTGAGAGATCCCTTAATGGAATTTCGAGAACTTTATACTCATTTTGCATGATTTTTCACAAGGAATCCAACGATGCACTCAGTTTCTGCATTTGAGTAACATGTAAAAAGGTCATTGTAAAACGCAAGTATTTGAGCATTAATAAAGAAGGTCTCTTTTAGAAGCGGACCCGGAGAGGTAGCCCAAATCGGGTGAACTTCGTTATCCAACTTGTGTATATGATTTCATTATTTTTGTTCATTTCATGCTCAACTATTTTGCAAGTTATTTATCATTAAAGTGTATATGGTTAGATAACAATTTCACATGTACATCAATCAAGCGATCATTATTATTTCAAAGATCAAGTAGACGTTTATGTGTATTTAAAATAATCCACATCTAAGGATTTTTCAGATCACATGGAGTCATGTTATTCGACCACTACCGCTATAACCTCTAGGCATGCCAACGCGATCCCTCACACGACACACGAGGTAAGTCGAGGATTTCGAACTGGTGACTTCACATAACAGAGTGCCTTAATAATACACTCCATCATTGATTGTTCTACACCCCGGGGGCATGTGGATGATTTACATTGTTACAAATAACATAGGTGTAATTCGTTGGATAACACATTAATGCAATCATTGTATCAAAATGCAATAACAAAAATATAAAACAATATTATTATAAAAAAATATTTGATTTTTAGATGATTAACTGAAAATTTGTAAAAAAAATAAAAATTAATTAAATTATATACATATGAGTGCATTGTATTCTTGTGAACTCGCTAGATGGTGGTGCCATAATATAAAAAGTGGTGCGCTTTGAGGAGTCACATGCATTGATGCCCATTAATTATTCAAAAGCACATGTGCAAACTATTGAGAAAAAACATTGTTTTGTAAATTACATAACGTACAATTATATTTATGGTTTCAAAATTCTACAGTGCCCATGTTTACAATACGCATTAAGGCTCTAAATATAATGTACACATAAGTGTTGTAAGTTTAATATACACATTGGGGCTCTAAATATAATGTATGCATCGGTTTTGTAAGTATATGATACACACTGATGCTTAGTAAAAATAATGGCGCTGACATCTCACCTTGAATATTGTAAATTTCACTACCCTTCAACGCACATGGAAATATAGGCACGGGTACGTACTAATTACACAAGCACCAGGGGGCACACTAAGTTAAACGCACCATGGCGTACATAAACTAAAAAACACCGGTGCTTCATACGCAAACAATGTAGAGTTGGTGCATAGAAATTATAAGAGCCTCAGTGCTCTGCATACAACAAAAAATGTGAAAACCGATGCGTAATAATTATAAGAGCACTAGTGCTTTTGCCTTTTATGTACACACACGGGAAAGTTGATTAAGAGCGCATCAGTGCGTTTTGAAAATAAAAACAACAAAAAAACCCTCTGCTACAACCTCCACCCACCCAAAAAATTATAGTTATATGGAACATCTGTTAAAACCTCTACTTCAAATAGTGAAGGTTGTAGTGGAGGATTTTTTGAAAATTTTCCCAAATCTTGTCACAATAAAAACCCTTGCAAAAACCTCTGCTACAAGGTGTTTTCCTTGTAGTGAAATGGTCTGGTGATGAAAAAGGTCTAACCCTCTTTCTCTGAGTTGTATGGGGCACTCAATTTTTTGACGATGTGGTGTACGCCAACTCATTCATTTAAATTAAGTGGAACAATTGTGAGATAAAGGCATGAGCCTAATTGAGAGGACCTCCTCAACGAAATGATAGTCTTGCTTGTTGATTAACCAAATTAAAATCTAAAAATAATATATGGTTAAAGTCTCAAACATTTCGTTAATCCACCCAATATACTGGTAACCTTTTATTTTTCATCCAATTACATATTTTTCCATAGTTGTAGCAATCTACTGAAGGGTTGGAATCAAACTTTCAGACCCCAAATTTTACACTCAACCCTTCTTTAAATTACCTGGACCACTTCCCGAGCAATTTNACTGGTAACCTTTTATTTTTCATCCAATTACATATTTTTCCATAGTTGTAGCAATCTACTGAAGGGTTGGAATCAAACTTTCAGACCCCAAATTTTACACTCAACCCTTCTTTAAATTACCTGGACCACTTCCCGAGCAATTTCGGGCTTGTTTTTAATCCATTTGAGGCACACACAACTTGTTTTTTTGTTTGTTTGTTAGAAATGTCTGTCACTTGCAGGGCCAACATTTCAACTATTGGCTAAGAAACCACAACCCAGGCGCATCTAAGCCGTCAAAATCACCCCGAGATCACACCCGACCTGGGCTACACCAACCTTAACAAGGTTGGATTTTTGGGTGTCTCCTCCCAACAAAACACACCGTGAGGGTATTGAACTCGGGTTGCCTAGCAAACGAAACCCACACCTTAACTAGTTGAGCTAGGAAGAATTGACAGGCACAAATAACTTGTTGTTCTTAATTTCCAACCATATTAAATGGCATGGTTGTAGGTTTATGAAATTATGTTGACTCTTAAATTCTAGTATTTTTGCATAATCCATTCACTGGATAATTGTTTTAGACCTCGGTTTACTCCAAGAAACAGTTTAGATCATTTTTTTAGGCCATAAGGGAGTGAATAACTTGATGTTCTATTTTATTGGTTTGTTGTTCCAAAAATCAACATGCTCTTTTTCTCACCCATTGCCCACAAATACCACCTTCTGGCGTTTTCAACTCTCTAGGGAGATGATGAAGGACAATACCCAAGTTGGGTGGTCCTCTCCTTCTTCCTTTTTCATTGTTTTAGAAAGACCATCTAAGGTGTGGGTAGCCTCTACCTTGTGTCGAGCTACCAAAGAGGCTATAACTAACTTGACAACATGATAGGTAGACTCTGTCTCAACAAATGGATTTTGCTTATAACACGTCCCTTTTTTGGAAAATCCACTAGGGACACTTGCAAACCTCTTATGATTTTCTTGTATCCTAAACTTTTACCGAGGATCAAATCCAAAGTATTTGGTGTACCATCTTCCAATCACTTCCCCATTCATTTCCCTCCGTCTTTCGATCCAAAAACATAAGACAAGGTCATCAAGAAATTCATTAAATTTCTTCGGTAGGTGTTATAGTTCAATTTTCTTGGTAATTCCATTGCATTTGGGAGCCATAACTACCATCAAGATTCCTTTTCTCATACCTTGTCAGTATCTGATCCTACATGATCAACCTCGTTTGAGATAATCATCGTTTATTATATCTTACTTTTCACTTGAAACAAACTTATCATTTAGTTGGGTTACTTTAACACGTTTTTAGAAAGAATAGGATTATTTTTGTGATACATCTCTTGTAATCAAGATACATTACTTAATCCCCTTGCAAGCTCTCAGGGCGAAACATCCCAAGTCTAAAGAAACAACGTCCCCCAAGATTACAGGAAGCTAAAGTTTGCGAAAGAAAGTAAGTAAAGAGATATACATCTAGGAAACCAAAGAAATTTCATACACTTGTCGTACAAACTAAGTTACCCTCTTCCTCTTCTCCTATCCAAAGCCCCAATCTAAAACCAACACTAGCTAATCCATCAACAATTTCAAACCCTTGGGTTATTCCCATTGTTGTTTCAACAACTATTGTTTTTCCTTCATTCTCTGATTCAATGGCAATGTCTTGGCAACTTGGGACCCCTTTGGCCTTGGCTCAACCTTTACATGACATACCTGGGGATACACCAAATTAGGTTCCTAAGTTCAATGGAATTGGTCCATTGAACACTAAGGACCACATACAAAACTTTTACGATGCATCAACACTCATGGATCTATTAACTCTTGATGTGATCACAAGATTATTTGTAAGAACCTTTGAAGGGGAAGCAATGAGATGGTATCGCTTACTTCCTAGTGATAGTATTCTAGATTGGAACACTATAGTCCAAGATTTCAAGAAACACTTCCAAGGAGAAGATGATGTGGCTTCTCTACTCAAGGATTTCACAACAATCTCCATTCATGAGGGAGAGCCAATTCATAATTTCAATCAATGCTTTACCTCCACCTTGGGCAAGATCCCAACCACTTCACAACCATCTAGAAATAACTTGTTTCATTACTACGTGATCACAATGAATCAAAATTAAAATACATGTTGACAGAGAAATCAATAAACACTTTAGATGCATCCAAGGCCAGTGTCATGGAGATTGAGAAAAACATGGAGGAATTCAATATAATTTCCTCATCTATAGTGCAACCTTGTTTTAATGGGAGGCCTAGGAATGAAGTTGTTAGAAATGAGGGTCCCTGATATGAGTCTTTACCTGCCTAAAATTCAATGATGGAAGCAAGGGAGAGTTCTGAAACACTACAACTATTATTGAATATGAATAATCAAATCCTTTCCCTCGATAAAAAAGTGAATAACTTGCAGTTTACTGCACTTACGTGGTCAAGGCCTCCTCTTCCTCCTCCTAGGCATAATGTTGTTGAAGTAGACTGGTCTCACTTTTGTGAAGACTTCCACGATCCTGAGTATTGTTACTCATCTACACACCACTTGGAATTGTCCAAGGTAGGCAAGGCACCTTTACCTCCGATCAATAACAAACTTACCTCCACTTCTCAAGATGATCAAGTTAACATGCAAGAGGTTCCAACTTGTGATGATAATTCTTTCTCTTTTGGAATCTTTGTTGTAGAAAATAGGAATCAAACCTCTAGACCAACTCCACAAGGAGTGGAAGGGGTCAAAATTGATCCTAAAGACAATGGAAAAACCAAAGTTATCATAAGTGGTAGATCACCTTCTCCTTTGAGGAATAAAGCTCCTTGGGTTCCAAACAAGGTGAACTTAACTAATGAACCACCTCCATGTTTCCCAATACTAGGAACTTGCAATGTAGTATAGGATCTAGGTAAGATCCCAACCCATATGACATTATTATATGCTCTTAGGACAGTTGCTCATTTCGAAAACCTTTATCGTATCTTACAAGCCCCTCCTCCTCCACGATTAGAACAAAGACCTTCACCTTCCAAAGAGGCCTCCTCTCAGCCAAAGGAGGCATATAATGTCATTGATTTAGACCTGGGAGTTCCTCCTTTCTATGTTTGAGTAAAGATTTTTTATTTTGTGCTTCATAATTGTGTCATTGACAAGGGAGCAAGGCACGATGTCGTGCCCCTTTGAGTTATGAGGAGATTGGTTCTTGAGTGCACAAGTCCTTGTAAATATTTTCTAGCTTTGGATTCAAGAATTGTAGAAATAATTGGTTTATATCACAGACTTATCCATTGCATTTAATGAAGCTCCTATTGTGAGAAATTCTCATACATATTATTGTGCATATATACATGAAGCACATGGTATGCTTTTAGGAAGAGAGTGATCCACAGACTTCAAACAAGGTTGCTAATTCATGGAAGGAGCCCACTTCACCTTTACTCATAGGGGTGCAGAAGTTATCATTGGGAGAGAGATAAAATATCGAGAGCAAGTTGTACCTGCTTCATACAACACCATACATGTGTCTTTCTAAGACACATGGATGGGTACTTATGTTGTATTATCTGAAGAAGACATTTATCTCCCTCCTCTTGAGTAAGATGAAATGATTTGAGCATGGATTTTTTATGGTGCCAAATCCAAGCACAGATCCAGTGATGGGGTCTTTCTGTGTAATCCCAAGGGAAAGGCAATCCCTTTCTCTTTTCGATTCGAGTTCCCTGACACCAATAATATGGTAGAATATGAATCATCAGTCTAGGGCCTCCAAAAGGCCTTAGAATTAGGAATTTTCCATTTGTTGGTTAGCGATGATTCAAAGCTAGTTGTGAACCAAATTAAAGAAAAATATGTTGTTCATAACCCTCGTCTCAAATAGTATTATTGAAAGGCTAAGGAACTTATCTAAAAGTTCTTATCTTTCAACATTTGAACCATGCACAAGGCTGCAAATTATGTAGTTAATACTTTAACCTTAGTTGGTTCATGTTTTACTTCATATTTCGTAAGGTCCATTGAGGATATAAGAATAAGAATCTTACATAGCCATGCCTTACCTGACAATGTTGAATCTTGGCAAGTTTTTGATATTGATGAACAAATCTGTAGATTCATTCAAAACAAGGAAGAATTTGAAGACTTGCACATCTGTCACGAGTTAGAAGAGGAAACTGGAGATATAATCCAACTTGAAATGAATAAAGTTCCTCCTTGGCTATCTATGTTGGAATCCATGTCGGATTTCAATGATCCTTCTACCTCTGCACCTACTATTATCAGTGAATCCGTTAGGAATGTGTGAGAAACTATCCATATAAATCTAGGAATAGAAGAAGATCCAAAGATGGTTAGACAAGGTCACAATGTTCTCTTTCGAAGTTCACTTAGTTAAAAAAACTCTTAAGTTTAGGGATGCTTTTGCCTGGTCCTATGAGGACCCCAAAGTCTTCAATATGCGGGAGATAGTTCATGCCATACCTACAATCCTTGATTTGAATCCTTGTAAGCACAAACAAAGGAGTACCAATCTCGCTTTGGAACAAACAATTAGGGCTAAATTAGACAAGATCAAAGGAGCAAGGGTTGTACACTATGTTCGTTACTCACAGTGGGTATCCAATTTGGTTCCAATTAGGAAGAAAACTGGGGATATTCAATTGTGTGTTGATTTTCAACATTTGAACAAGATGTCCTTAAAAGACAACTAGCATGTCCCACCTATGAAGGAGACCCTCCAACAAGTTTATGGTGCCCAAATGATGTCTCTTTTATATGGATTCTTAGGCTTTAATCAAATATCCCTCAAACCTTTTGATTGTCACAAAACCACCTTCATTACCTATTGGGGTACGTATGCATATCACAAGATGCATTTCGGTTTGACTAACACCGAAAGTACCTTTCAGTGTGCCATGGCCATTGCTTTTGGAGGCTTGATGGGTAATATGATAGTTGTCTAGTTTGATGACCTCAGAATATTCTTCAAAGGACGAGGTAGCCATTTCGATCACCTTAGACAAGTACTTCTTATATGTCATAATTTTGGCATATCCTTAAACCCTAAGAAGACCATTTTCGGTGTTATGGAAGGAAAACTCTTGGGTCACACCGTGTCTCAAGATGGTGTCAAATTTGACCTTGAGAGGGTGATAGCAATCAAAAGGCTACCCTTACCTACCAATAAGAAAGAGATGCAATCTTTCTTCGAAAAGATAAATTTCCTTAGAGGCTGCATTTCTAATCTCACTCAAGTTGCGAAAGTTATAAATCACTTAATGAAGAAAGGAATAGGTTCAAATGGGGCCCTCCTATAGGTCAATCTTTTGAATCTCTTAAACTAGCCATTGCTTCTACACCTCTATTGATTAGTCTTGATCATTAAGATTTTTTCATATACACTAACTCATCAGAGGAGACCATTTTGGCAATTTTATTGCAAAAGCCCCACGAGGAAAACCTTAGACCAATTGCTTTTGTAAGCTAGAATTTTAAGACACGTCAACTAAACTATTCTCAACTTGAGAAACATGGTTATCATTTATATAAATCCTTGGAGTTCTTTCTACACTACATCCAAGGCTACAAGGCTAGGGTCTTTGGGCCTACATCTCTCTCAGTCACTACTTTGAACCAAACTGAATTTCATAGTAAGTGGTCCAAATAGTTCACGTCCATGTAAGAATATGAATTATACATTAAACCAACAAAAACAATAAGGGGAACTGGGTTGACTAAACTGCTAACTAAATCACACGCCTATGTGATAGTTGAATCACCTGAAGTAGAAAACTTGATTGCTCATGAAGAATTGGTTAAAGACATCGGGTTGGCCTCAAAACCGCAGTATGAACCTATCATATATTTTTTAATCAATGGTGTTTTTCCACCAGGCATGGATACTAAATCCAAGTGAACACTTCACTTACAAGTTGTCCAATGTGTCTTACAAGATCAAATCCTTTATAGGAGAAACCTTGATGGAGTGTTGTCACGTTGTCTTACTCTCGATTAAGCCAAAATGGCACTTTAACAATGTCATTCTGGGGGTTGTGGATGCCACTTTTTAGCTAAAACCATTGCAACAAGAGGTTTACATGCAAGTTACTATTGGCCTTCCCTCCATCAAGATGCCCATTTACTGGTTCAAAAATGTGAAGCTTGTCAACGCTTCACTAGGAAGCAGGAGTTAGATGCTTTTCCTCTTAATCCCATTGAAGTACATGTCCCTTTCACAAGATGGGGTATGCAATTTATTGGGCCAATCTCACCACCTTCTACTGCTAATGACTACTTTATGAAGAGGGATGAAGCAATTTCCCTTATGAACACTAGAAAACAACAGGTGGTAAAATTCATTGAGCTTAACATTTTATCCCACTTTGAAATCCTTCTCGAGATATTGATTGATAATGTATCAAATTTCATGTATGATGTCATACTTCACCTTGGTGCCACGTATGGCATCCAACATTTATGGTCTTCCACCTATTACCCCCAAGATAATGGATTCATCGAATCAACAAATAAAAATTGGTTTGGATCCTTAAGAGAATAGTTAAAGATAACAAGTGTGATGGACATACAAAACTAAACTTTGCTTTATGGGTGGATCGAATAACACCCAAGATAGCTATGGGCCAAAGTCCTTGCATTCTGATGTATGGAACCCCTTTTGTTCTGCCTATTCACTTGGAAATTCCAGCCTTGAGGTCAGTTATTGCTAAGGAAAAAGATGATTTCCAACCCTTGCAACATCATTTAGACACCCTAATCAAACTAGAGGAGGTTAGAAAATATGCATTCCAACACCTCCAAAAGAAGCAAGACATTGTCAAATGTTCTTTTGATAAAAGAGCCACGATGGTAAATTACAAAGTAGGAGATAATGTTCTACTATGGGACAAAGCACATGAGGCCTCATCCAAACACCGCAAGTTTGATTCATTATGGTTGGGTCCTTACATGATCTACGAGGTTTTGGGAACAAATGTTTTCAGATTAAAAACTTTGAATGGTGAACCACTCCAATTCCCAGTGAATGGTCGCCACCTAAAGTTCTTTTGTGCTCGAGAAACCTCATCCTTCTGTAGATATGTCACCTCAATTTGATTTTTTGCTTGTATATACCTCCTTTTGTTTCAATTTATGAGCTTTTTGATTTTTTAATTTTAGTTTTGAGTGTAGGGCCTTTTGGTTTTCCTTTCGATTTTGGCCTTTTTCATTTTAGTGTTGTAGGTTGCCCACTTCTCCTTAATTTTGGTTTTTTCATTTTTATTTTAGCGAGAGAAGTAGCTTCCTTGTCACCTTATAACTAATTGAAAATAGTATCATCATAGGAGTACATTTATGCGTGCTTTTCCCAAAATAAAACTATTGGTTGGTATCACCATAAATGCGATTGAACTTGATTATTATTAAGTCAAATTCAATGGGATAAACTTTAATGAAATTAGTATAATGTTGCCTGGTGAAGCTAAAACCTGGTGGCATGATGGCTAACACATGTGATTGCAACTGCTCTTTGCCTAAAAAACTTGCAACGTGATGATTCTCAAGAAATTGTCTTTTTACCTACAGAGTACAATTACTCGAGAGTTTTGAGATACTTCAACATCTTCTGTGAAATTTTTTCATATTTCCTTACTCCCTTGATTGATTGGGTTAGTTGACAGTTCTTTCTCTTGTGGGTCACTGATTGCAAAACATCCCCGATTGCTTGATTGCATGTTGAGAATTGAAGGCATGTATGAGACTTTGTGTTCAATCAAGGTTCACCTTAAGCCTTGATTCTCACAGTTAAGCCATAATCCGAATAAGGGACCCACGTCACTTGGGCCACATTGCTCAACAAAACATGGGTCATTATTCGTTTTATTCTATCCTTTGTAAACCTCAGTACAAATTCCTATGTTCTACTACACCACTTTCGTTCTTCGGTTTATCCCTAATGTGAAAAACTGTTCTCATACTATAGTCAAATCCCCCCCTCTTGTCCACCTCGGTTAATTCAAAAGGTACAAATTTCACCAAGTATTCTCACCTATCACGCGGCTGACCCCATTGTTTGACATGTTTTGGAAGGCATTTTTCCTCCGGTTCTAAGAATGTTGACCCAAAAATTTGCCTTGTGCTCAATACGACGTCTCTCATCTATTTATCTTCCCAAGCTAACAAGAGGGTTGCTTTGAGCAACCTATCAAGCTCAAATTCTAGTCAGAGACAATGGTAGGAGTCATAATTAGTATGGCCCTTGCTCATTAAAGAGTATTAGGAGGTTACTTTTATAGGTTCTTTCGAGCAATAATGACTTATCAGACACTAGAAGAGTATCAATCATTGATTTTAAGTCACCCAGTCTCAGGTTCAAGTCAGTTACAGGGTTAAAATTTTAGTTTGGTTAGTGCCTCAATTATCAATCAGAGGGTTAGTAGGGATAAATGGTTTTCAAAGTTACAATGTTCCCTAGCCTACTATCACCTATTGGACATCTCCATAATAGTCATCAATTTCATTATGTCCAACAACATCTTGTCGGCACCCACGCGGGCTCAATCCAACCATGTTTGACTTGTTTCAATCTGTTAATGATACACTTCTATTAGGAGGAGAATTCACTATCATGGCATGGAGGTTCAAGAAAATCTTGGATCTGTTTATTCAAGATTTTGGCGGTTTGATTAATCATAATAAATGTCAGATTTACGCTTGGATTGTGAACAAAAATCTCCTTAATGCCATCTCTAGTATTTTTGTATTTCCTCGTAATGATGCATGGTCTCCATTCAAATACATAGGCAAGCCTATTTGTTTGCATTCCTCTACTTCTCATTTGTGGCAACTAAAATATTTGCAAAATAAAAGCCATGTTTGTTCGATGGGAGGTGTAGTGGCTTAACCCTCCAGGGTGCTTGGTGCTCATCAAATATGTTTTATCGACACTTGTTGTTTTCCAATACTCATCCCTCCTAGCCCCTGTGAGAATAAAGCAACAAATAGTGCAAGAAATCAAACAATTCTGTTGGAAGGGAGGGAAATAAAAAAGCATAAGATTCCACTTGGTTAACTGGTCTATGGTCAAAGCACCCAAGGCATATGAACACCTTGGTATAAAGGACCCAACCTCGATGAATCTTGCAATGGGTGTTGTTATCACATGCCAATTTTTTTTATGATTTTTGTAAAAAAAATTGATCCTCATATTGGGGTTTTTGTCAATAATGAATTGAATAAAAAAAATCTCTCTCATTTTTTACACAGGTGCCGTAGTTTGGGAGATTTGAATGAATCTTTAGAACCCATTTTCCATATTTAAGCAATTAATGTTTTCCTTTTTTAGTCATAATTTTTAGGCGCAGATTCCGAGAATATGGAGAATAAATTTTGAAAACCAAAAGAGGTTTTTGTCAAGAATGAATTGAATAACAAAAACCTCTCTCATTTTTTACACATGTGTCATATTTTGGGAGATTCGAAGGGATCTTTTCAACCTATTTTTCATATTTTTCATATTTAATGATTTCCTGTTTTAGTCATTATCTTTGGGCACATATCCCGAGATGTTGGAGAGTAATTTTGTCAAGCACGAGCTCATTCACAAAAACCTCTCTCGGTTTTGTAACAACTATCATGATTCGAGATATATGATGTTATCTTTGACCCCTATTTTCCAGAAAATTGACAACTATTTCTTAACAGACAGTTTTGAGTTTGTTCCTATTTTGATGTAACTAGATCCAAAACTATAGGATAGTGGTTGAGCTCAACCTCCTCAACTTGAGGAAGAGTCTTTCCTTTATATATTTAAGCATTTGAATGTGAAAAAGGGGTTGGCAGAAGCACACATGACAAATTGTATTGATCATTGTAACAATTTCTGAATTTGAATGAATACAAGTGGAGATGTCCAGAGTTTTTTCATACCAAAGATTCATGTGGTGATGACCTGAAGTATGTGTTTCCTATCATGTATGTTTTTCTAGTTTGCTTTCCTTTCATCTACAACCTTTCATATGTTTAAAATTGGATGTTAAAGGGTCTGAAATTCATCTAAATGATGCTTTAAATTCAATCAATTTTGAATTATGTTTTTCTTTCTTGACTCATCATAATTCATCTCTTATGGTGCTTTGATTGATGTTATATGTTTCTTATTTATTCCATCTTATCACACCAAATTAAAAGCCTGAAATTTCATCACCTACCTTGCCTTTGCTTCCTTGAGAGCTCTGCCTACCAGACACAGTTTCAATTGTTTTAAGAGTTGACTCCATTGCCCAACAGGTTCATTTTCTTCTTGCCAGCAAACCCCATAAATATTTTCATCAAATCAAAACCTAGCCATTAAACCTTTAGAGAAGATCCATCTTCCAAGAGACCAAGTGACAAGAGAGATCCCTCTCTGAACTGAAAAGGCTAGTTTACAGTTCTGAAGTGGTTTTGTGGTTACCTTTGTGAGTTGCTTCCTCAACCTAGGCAATTTACTTAGTGTTAACAAGTGCTAAGCTCCTTTGGCATTTGATCACAGGGAAATATGATTGGTGGAAGAATTTAATACATAATAAATACTTCATAGGAACAAGGAAAACATACTTGGATGTAGTTCCTGCAACAAGGGAAGGCTCTCCAATTTGGAAGCTAATTAAAGCATCTATTCCAATTCTTCA
Organism: Picea sitchensis; assembly: GCA_010110895.2. NCBI lineage: Eukaryota > Viridiplantae > Streptophyta > Pinopsida > Pinales > Pinaceae > Picea > Picea sitchensis. Next base: position 505,180 of record SNQJ01S0001863.1, read on the forward strand.
AGCCAAATTATCTCGGGTCCCTCGAAATGGATGACCAGTTGATCTTTGGAATGACATTATTACGGGAAATCAATTATTGATACTAAACCATAAACTTTGTCCTCCAAAAGAATGGTTAAACTCTCAAGGAAAAAACTCTCTTCATCATATATCCTCTTGGTCCAACTTAGGGTGATGGAC
>SNQJ01S0001864.1:0-15281 GCA_010110895.2 Picea sitchensis
AAGAGGCCTGTGAACATTGCTATCTGAATCAAAGTGTTATTTCTGTTGCTATTTCGTATATCATTTCTGTGTATTGTGAAGATTATGCTGGATATTTTACTGTTATTCTGTCATTTCTAGCATTTCATTTCTATTCTGCATATATTATATATCTGGTATCTCGCAATGAGAACCAACATCAATTGACCTCCAAAGTATTTTATTCAATATTGAGAAAGAGTATTAATGATTTTATATAAAAACATAGGTTCCTTGCCTTAGCTCCAACTGTCGAATAAGGGAGGGGTCGACCTCACTTTATAGCATCCTAGGTAAGAATCCCAATGTGAAGGGCACCAATCCCAATGTGAGACGACCCACTTGGATGAAATGATGAGCGACACATCTCCAATTAGGTGACATAACTCACCAAAACTCAAGATATGGGGAGAGAATGGGTCGCAACCTCTCATGGTTTGGTATCTGCCCCTCTTGGGATCATCACCCTCAACCAAAATGCGCCATCTAGCTAGGTATGTTCACCTTGCTTCTTGGGATCTCCATCAAGTGGAGAGAACTCCCTACTTGAGTTACTCTAAATCACCTTCAACTACCACTAAGTCATAGTGAAGTGAGAGAGAGAGAGAGACAATTAACTAAAAACATTTTGGAAACATGTTTCCACAAAAATAACATTGCTATTTTTTGTCTTTTATTTGACTTTTATTTACCTTTTTCGAGAGAAAATCACTTTTTCTTGAGTAAAACTCAATATTTACTCTCGAAAAGGTGGTTCTTAGGTAAAGTGGGTATTCTGAATGTGAAAACAAATACCTACAAGGCATACAATGCCTCCTAGTACTACCTTTTAAACTTATTGACCAATTACAATTAAAAAAAAGCTTGTTTTGTGAGAATTTTTTATTGACTCACAACATTAAAAAATCCTAAGGGGGACTTAGCACAATTTACATATGATTCAAAATGATGACCTAGCATGGAAATATAAAAATTTTAGACACTAGACTTGGATAACCAAGCTAAGGCCTAACCATCAATAACAATCCGCAACTTTGGAGATATTTGAGTGAAAAAACTTAGAAATTATAACTCGCCAAAAATGGATTTCAAGCAAGAAATAATTAACAAGTGAAAAAAAACACTCTAGAGTATGTACTCATGAGAAATTCTTAGGAGGCCAATCCTTTTACAAACTCATCATGCTAATATCATCTTATTAAAATGCGCCACAGGGGATGGAAATGAGAAAAAAGGTGGTCAATTTGTCCATCTAGACTTTTGAACTCTGAAAATTGAGCAACTGATTGCTCAATATTTGGTAGCTCAATTGCAAGTCCATCCTAGTGCAACTTGGTGGATAACATTGGCTACATATGGGGACGTGTGCTTGATATTTTAATAAAGGATAGCATGCGAGAATCTAGAATCAATAACATGCGTCACAAACATCTCACCAAATACAACATGAGCAACACATGTATATGAAAACCAATAATAAATACAAGTTGTAGAAATAATTAGCATATATACAAGGAAAGTGAAAAATAAGAAAGTGAACTATGTACACGGAATGGAATCATGAAAGATAAAGTACAAAGGAAAATGGTTAGATAATATGATACAAAATATGCCCCTATGGGAATTAAATGACTTTGATGAAGAACAATTCAAGGTGGAGCCCTTTCACTGGCATATTTGACCTTTTGTCGTCCAACTGGCTGAGAAGAGTTGTTGCAAACTTTTATGAATTTACCCTGACTTTTAATATCTTGAGTGGAGGCCCAACGTATCCATCATATTATATTTTCTATGAATCTTTTTCTTCTTGTCTTTGGGAAAATATTACAATTTATCCTTTTTTACTTATTCTTAAAAGGATTGGCATACTCTTTAATAGGGATTATATCCTTACTATATTTATCATTCAATTCATCATCCCTTCCAATCCTTTACCAAGTTTATTCCATTTTTTCTTCTTTTCTTTGAAGTTCTTTTTTCAATTTTCATCACCCTGGGATCCCGATCTAACATAGTATTCATTCATAGGTGATCACCATTTTTTTTTATTTTTTTATTTTTATGCATTTCAAAGATATCCTCTTTACCAATGTAGATTTCCACTGAATCTAAAAAATTTGGAACAAAAGGCCCAAAAATTCTGTCCAATTCATCCTGACAAGTTGATGTTGATCCATCTGACCCAATTGACACATTTGACCCAACTGACACAATTTTTTCTTCTGAAGGAGCTATATCAATATTGTTTTCCTTTGGAACTTCTTCAAGAAAAATACCATCAAATGAATCCATGGTATCCAAGACACTATAAAATTTTGGTTATACTTATCATCTTAGATAAACTTTAACTCCAAACCTATGAATCATCAAGGTGCAAAACCTAAAGGTTTGCATTTATAAGAATTTGATTATTTCAAAAATTAATATATCCAAGATTAAGATGAATCTAAGTGAATTTATATTTATCCATGTACATTATGTAATGCATTATTATATTATTAATATTTTTAATACTAAGTATAAATATTATAATTTTTCCCATATAAAAAAGTATACAAATGTTGACGTCAACATTACCCACGTTACACATCTCTCTCATATCAGGTTATAGAATGCTCCTTTCGACACAATTAGAACAAGGGAGATATTGCTAGTTGTGGCACTCCCTACTATGTTGCTTTTTCTGTTTATGAACAAGGAAATAAGCCTTATCGTGTGGTCGATTTCTAGACTTGGGGAATGGGTTGAACCAAGCTAGCTTTGAACATTTGGAGGGACTTGGCTCATAGGGGCAAGGAGCTACCCTAAATATTTAAGGGCCTTGTGAATATGCCCCACCTTGAGATCCATATTTCTATATTACAATTGGATTTGAAAGTGAAGGTTGTCATAGATATGACCCTCATCAGACTAGGTAAACTTGCAACAATGATATTTAAAAAAAAATACAACACATTTGTGTTTTCAAGGTGAAAACAAAAATTATATTCTAATTAATTGCCATTTTGTACGGGATTCAATGGTCCAAAGGAGGTAATCTCCAAGAAATGAAGAGTTCCAAGTAATGGTGACAAAGAATAGCTTGCTATAGAAGCCAAAATCCCATTCCTAGGATGACTTAATGAAAGCACAAAACTAAAGGAAATGTCTCACAATGTCTTCCTTATGAAAAATGGGCACTTGGGTTGGGCCACTCCCAAATATTGATGTAATTTTCCAAGAGGAAGGCCACCCAATATCAAATACCATGTAAAAAAATATTTCTTTGGCTTGATGTATGACCTCAAGAAAGTTTGAAGCGAAATTAACTGAGCCTTCTGCTTAGATGTTACCTTCAAAGCTTTGTTGCACACTAGACATCGAAAACAAGGTTGTGCTCAAACCATGATAACTATCCATGAGATGATATTTTTTGAAACCTTTGGAACAATTCCATCTCTAGTCTTTCCACCAAGGGATCAAGGCTAGCATAACCAATTTTCAAAAACAAGATGTAAGGAATAATCTCCTTCACATGTTCAATAATCAACTTGTGTGTTGTAGCTAGATTTGAATTTAGTCTTCAAGGTACAAAAAATATTGCAGTGTCTAACTTGGAGATTAAAATCTGCCTAGAATTAATAATACCTTGCTTGAGTAAATGCCTGGACAAAAATTAGGTGGATACTACCATATTTTTTTATCATCATATTGCATAAGAGGAAATGGCTATATGTGGTGGTCATTGAAAGACAAGCCAATGTGTAATGAGTCACCTACCCATGTAAACATATCATGGAAGTTTGATAGCCTCCCATGCTTTCCATACACTCTATGCAACAAAAGACCCTTTGATCTTCACTTGAAATAGTGTTAGAAGAAGGGTTTGTAGGTTCACATTTCTCTATCTTATTTTACCCAATGGAGTACAATGAGAAAAACAATTTCTTAGTAACGCCTCCCAACTTTTGTTATCTTCCACTGGCCAAACAACATACATCACACATAAGTACTGATCCTGTCAGAAGGAAATAATTATACCCATCCTTTCCTAATATTTTTTTCTACAATAAATGGTCTAGTGGAAAAAATGGAAGCCTTTATTTCCTTTAAGAATGGACCATTACAAATATTGTAGGGGATTTCGAAGCCTCTAAAACATTGTAGTTGAGGGATCTCAACATTGAGAGTAGTAAATTGTTAGGAAACAAACACCCAAATATCTTAAAAATAGAAAGATAAGTAACTCTAGGCATTGAGAATTAGATAGAAGAATTAAATATAAGCCTCTTAAAGGAGGCAACCTCCTTTTACAATGGAAGAATTGCATAAGATAAGATTATTCTAAAACTATGTATCCTTGGTATATGTAGGAGACAAAGGATGCAATTACAATTAAAGGGTCTAGCCGACAACACTAATATAACAATAGAAATGAAATATTCAATATATAAGGCTTTAGATGGGCCTTTATCTAGGGCTTAACATGCCCCTCCCCTTCAAACAAGTGTTTCCCTCAACACTTGATTAGCTACATATGTCTTTGCATGAAGGTCTCATATTCCCATGTCGCCTCTTCTACTAGTAGGTTCTTCCATTTGATGAGTTAATTGCTCAATTTCACAGCTTCTTAATCCTTGTTTCAAGGATTTTTTATGGTTCTAATATGATTTTCCCTTCTTCATTAGTTTCTGGTAATATAATTTGAATTGGGATCTTATCATCAGTTACCTTTTTTTAGTAAGAAACATGGATGACTAGATGTACACATGCATGGAGGCAACTCCAGTTTGTAAGTCATACTTTAGTCCTTTGCAACACCTTATAGCGACCATAGTACTTGGGTGGTAATTTGTTGTTTTTATTTTGTTACAACGTGGTGAAGTGAGGTGTGTCTAGGACAAGAGTTGTACACATAGCTTCCTTATGTTTTTCAAAAGCTTTGGTTGCTTCTCGAGTCACAGAAAACACCTCATTTTTTAATAACATTGTTAGAGGTGCTACTACGACTGTAATTCTTGACAAACTTGCGGTAATAGTTCATCAAAGAGTTCTCTAATATTCTTCAAGGTTTTGGGAACTAGCCATTTCATCACAACTTTCATTTTGTTAAGGTCTACTTTCACACCTTCATGAGATACAATGTGACACAAATATTCCACTTTTTAAACCCCAAAGGTACATTTGGAAGGCTTTGCATATAGTTTTTGATCTTTCAATAGTTTTAATACCATGTCAACATGTTGTTGTCGATGTTTGTAGTATCAGAAAGGTACTTTCGCACAAGTCTAAGTGGTTAGACGCGTGGAAGTAGTTCAAAGGACCTTTCAGAAACTTTGGAAATTCACTTTAATTAAAGGAATTATTAAAGTGAGTTTAATTGAATCAAATGCTAAAGTTATTAGCATTAATGAATTAAATTAATGTTAGCCATTGATTTCAAGTGAGATGATATATAATCTCAACCATTTATCACTTTGGATATTAGGGTTATGGGTCAACTCAATACTATAAAAGGAAACCAAGGTGAAAGGGGAAGAGACATCTTGGAGACATCTATCAGAGTCCGTGATTCATAGAGAGAGTGAGAAAAGGATTTTTTCTCAAGGATATCTCATCAAGGGTGAAGGACTTTCATCTAGAGATCAACTCAGTCTAAAGGAGAAGGAAGCAACACCATACATATTTGATAATGATATATCTAGGGAACAAATCAACAACAAGTACAACAACAGATTGGTTTGTATAGAGTCAGAGCAATGATGTACGAAACAAACAGGGGTCCAAGGTGCATTCAAACGTGTTGCACGTGTAGAAGTGAACATACATATCTACCACCCATGTGCAAGAAGGCACACACATACACGTTGGATAAATAGTCGAGGGCACACACATACACGCATTGTAGTGGAAATAAGCATGTACATACACATAGTACAATGGACACATGTGCGTAAATACACACTGTGCAGGTCATACATGGCACAGACAAATTGTACATGATTCCAATATAGGTTTGTACAATAGTGGTAGAGTTTTTTGTTGTAGGAGTTTGCTGTATTTTTCTGTTTCTATTCTCAATGGGAAATTTTCCTAGTTTGGGAGCCCTTGTAAACTTGGAATTGTTATTTAATGAAAAATTGATTTGAAGGGAAAAATTTCTATGTGTCGTGTGAAGTTTGGTTTCCAGTTTTTTCTTTTTCTTTTTTATTTCCAGCCAATACATTTTATTCTGTTTGTTGTAATTTATTTATTAGTAAGGAAAAACACAAGGTAGCAATTTATCTAGGTGATAGGGATTGAGATTTTTCAAAATGGTATCAGAGCTTTCATTTTGAGAAGGAGACCAATTTAAGATACACAACAATTTGTGTAGTATATCTGTTAGATTTGCAAGGAGATCTTTGCAGATCTATAAACTAGTAGTGAAATTCTCGTCGGTGCTTCAAGGAATAAGCACATGCCAATGTTTTTGTTTATATCTAGAAATGGAAACAGCCAGTTTCAGGTTTGAAGATCGTTTGGATGGAACATCTAACTTCCTATCCTAGAAGGATAGGGTAACCTTACTTTTGAAGGAACATGACCTTTGGGAGATTGTAGAAAAGGTTGTTCCTACACCAATAGATTCAACAAAAAAGAAAACTCTTGAGAAGAAGAACATTGAAGCCCATAGAGTGATCATGGATGTTGTGAAGGATCATTTGATCCCTCAATTGGAAAAGAAGTAGTCATCTAGAGAGATTTTCAAGGATCTAGTATATTTGTTCCAAAGTGACAACATGAACATGAAGATGATCTTGAGGAATAAGCTCAGATGCATCCAAATGTCAAGAATTGAGAATGTTACCAACAATATCATGAATATCACACAGATTTGTGATCAACTTGAAACATTTGGGGAGAAGGTGGATGCCGTAGAACTTATAAATGCGGCATTGAATGGTTTCTCCAAGTCATGGGAACCATTTTTCAAGGGAGTTTGTGCTAAGGAGAAACTTCCTAATTGCGAGAGGCTTTGGGATGATTGCATCCAGGAATAGACTTGAGAAGAGTCTTAAGCCAACATACAAAGATATGGAGAGGGGAACCTGACCTTGGTTGGTCAGGCCAAGAAGGAAAAATGAAAAAGTTATGTTAGCACTCTATAAATTTTGTCCGGATGATAGACAAACGACAAAGGTAATTTTTCAACCAAATTTAGGTTGGATACTGACCCTTCCAACTAGAGAGGGCTCTCTCAAACGTGTGAAGATGAAAAATACTCAATGTTTTTTTTTGGTAATGGACACACAAAGGTCAGATTCTATGATAGGACAAGTTTTTTAAAGGTGGTTCATAAGACCAACAAGAGAACAGGGCCCTTAGGCAATGGGGTCAACTTTTGAAGTCATATGAAAATTTTCAAGCTATGTATTCATGAGGGAACAAAGGAAAAATAGGCAATGTGTCTAGCCAAATAAGAAATATGAGATGGTAGTGGAAGAAGAGGAAAGATCACCATGAGAAGAGGCATATAACATAGGACAAATCTCTTGGCATGGCTCTAGAAGAAAGAACATAAAGGCTGACTACTGAAAACATAGCATCGATAACGGGTGAATTATGAACCAAAAACCAATAAACACATAACAAGTATAATCAATATGAGAAAGAGAACCAACAAAGTGAATTCTTTCTTTTGTTTAAATATTATCGCCAGCATAAAAACACATTCATGAATATGAAATACAAGAAAAGATACTGAACATCAACACCATGATGAATCCTGACTATCCAAGAAAAATATTCTCTGCTTGTATTAAAATTCATAAGTAATCACAAAGTTTTCCTGCTATAAGGGCAGGCCCCTCTCCAGCCAGTCGAATCCTTTATTTTTCTTTTTAACAGTATATATAGATTAATTACATATGAGATTCAAAACGCATCATCTTCTCCAAGATTCCAAAAATGGATATTGGTTACAGAGGGAGTAACGTGCCAAAAATGAACTCCTACTTTCTAGGGGACGTTACAAACAAAAAACCAAAATATTTTAGATCTTTACCCTGAATGCCACATGTCTACAAAATCACAAGATTCCCTGAAATGAACTTGATTTAGCCTGTCATGAATTTTTTATTTTATCTTTTCAATCTCTTCCTTTAACGTATCAAGCCAACTAGGCTAGTCTTCTTCAGTACCTTTAACTGTTCCATCTTTAGCCTCCTTCTTCCATCGCTTTTTCCCTTTTCTCTCACCATCTTGCATGTAGTATTCGTTTGCATATCCATTAATGATCAAATCCTTCATAATAGGATTCAATCTGATCTCTTCACCTGATCCTGGTTCATCTGCAGACTTTGTGTGAAATTTTGTTACCAGGAGTTGCACAACATGCCTTTCTTTCTTCTTAATTGATAGTTATGTCATACTATTCGAATTTCCTGGTTTGTTGAAAAACTATTGGATTTTTCTTCTCAGTTTCCTCTGGTTTTCTAGGGAACATGAGCCTATTTACCTCAACTGTACATGAATTGGATGAGTGATTCGATTTGCAGTTATCCCGCTCTGGAATAAACTGTTGATTACCCAAAATAGAGTAATTTCACCTGTGTTTTGAGTAACAGTCGCCATTGAGTACTAATCATGGGCCACTAATGAAAGTACTTACAGGGATAACGACTTGACACGTTGGACCATCGATTTACAATGATGAGTCTTAAATCGGTTATTTGGCGGTGCTTACTTGCAATTGCGTAGACAAATGGTACCTAAACAAGTGTCTCGAGATGATTAGACTGGCCATCTAGTTCCCTTTTCCACATTTGACCTTTGGATTTGACACACTTAATAACACTCAACACATGATTTCAGGGTGTGATGGAATGGTTTTGATTTCACCCTCTTTTCCCCCCAAAATGAATTTGGTGGTACCACGTGATCTCAAGACGAAACCATGGTATTATTTTCGGCCCGCTTTCAATAATTAACCTCCGCGCTAGTTCTCAGACCGAAATAATCCTTGACCGTTGATTTGTGGTGCTTGCGATATGTGGCCCACTGGGTCCCATCAATTTCGCACTTCCACTAGACTTATCCCCCATCTGCTAGATATGGCCCTATCCTCCAGTTTATCATGCCTCTACATTAGTTTAGCCTCTCACGAAGTCCTGAAACTTGGGTTCCATATAAAAATTGTTATAGTGATAACATGGGCTCCAAATGGGGATGCTATCCTCATTACGAGGTAGCAAATAATAGTAGACCCTGTTCCTTATCCATTGCAGCTTCTCCCACAATAGGTGTGTACTATACCTTGACCTGCCACCAATGTATGTTGAAAACTGAAGTCTGCATACTGCTCTCACTTGGAGACTAAACGTTGGATATACTGCTAACATCTAACTGAACACTTTATTTGGAGACCTAAACTTGAAAATTCTTGATCATCAAGCTTATTCGTAGCTACCTACCCTAACTATTTAAATTAGCTTCCATTCAAATGAAATCCTAATGCAAATGAAACCATGTAATCATTTTATCTACTATCTGGTTTATTTTCACATGCTTTCTCTAAAGCCTGTTTATTGATAATTCATTCAAGAATTTACATATGAATCCAAATCTAAAAAATTCAAAAACATTAGGACTGTTCATGGCCTCCAACAAAACTGCAAATGGATCCTCTAAAGTATGCACAAGACAACAATCGTATTTCACTCTTTCCGCTGCATTCTTACTGTCATGTGATATGACTAGTTTATTTTTATGTCTAAGCTTATGACCCATCATAAGTTGTAAATCTTGATTGTTAAAACTCTCCATGTAGCATGCCACAGGGTCATGAAACACATGAGAAAACATTTCCTTTGATGAACCAAAAAAAAAGGGTAGGCCTCCTTCACAAGCATTTGTTGTTCTTTCTCTACTTCTTTAGTCTTGAGAACATTTTTAGAACCATAATCTTCAAAGGAATTAAATAAAACCACTGCTTCTTTATGATCTTTCTGTATTTTTGATTGAAAAGTGGCATACATTGTTTTGTTTCTTTCCTGAAAATCCATGTCATTTGTTTGTTTACTACTTGAAGTCTCCATAGATGCAATTCCAGAATCCTCATCCATGTCTAGGCCACTTAGAATTTGAACAACCACATCATTCATAGGGGAAGAAAAACAACTTTGAAACACTTTGTTTTACTGGAAATCTTGTTGAATATCTTCATCAATTTCATAAGAAGGCAATTGACTTTGAACAACAATGCTTTTACCAGCTTTCTCTATTTGCTTGTGATTGGATTTTAACAATTCAAAGGAAGAGAAACACAATGGAAGATAGCTTTCATTTGAAAGTCCACTGCTTTCTTCAGATTCAACATCATGCCTGTAGGGTTTTTGATCTGAAACATTATTAACATTTTTCTTGAGAAATTTGAAAGAAGCAAAGCACAATGGCAAGGTTCTTCCACCCGATTCAAAATTTTCTTTATTTTCTTTACTGCTGTCATATGCACATTTTCCACTTTTTTTGGATTGCTGAACACACTCATCTTCAACTTCATTTTTGACCAATGGCTGCAATTCCTTGTAAATATTTTTTAGTGAATCATCATGGTTTGGCATCATCACACCTCCATTTTCTTCAATGATGGTCTTAGAATTTATTTTCAACAGTTTAAATGAAGAAAATCACAAAGGTAGAGAAATTCCTTGAGCTGATTCAATGCTTTATTCTTTGTAATTGCGATATGTAAGTTGATTGCTCTTACTATACTACTGAAAAGGAACATTTTCTAATAGAGAACATGAAACTGTTTTTTCTAGGAAGTCAACATCATCATAATCATCATATTCATCATATATAGGAAAATAAGAAACATCTGCAATGTCATCTAACAAGAAAAATCTTGGGACATCAACCTGTTCCTCAACAAGTTGATTTGCAAATTCATCTTCTTGACTATCTAAAAATGAATATATAAAACAATCACCCCCCTGCGTATCATGGGATGGATCAAAAGATAAATCATCACCTCCTCTTTGAAAAAGTGGAATATAGTCTTTTGAAAAATCATTGGCATTAAGAAATTCAAGAGGACTTATGATATTATCAACTCTCTACTCAATATGTCAATCAACTATTTTCTGTTCATATTCACTTTCATGTTCTCGAACATCCAACCCCTCATTTCAAATCTGTTCACATGCTTAGATATTGTGTTGAATCTCCTGAGCATCATTAAATATTTGTTGTAAGGACTTAGGTCTTCTTTCCATCAGGAGGAAAGACAAATCTGGATGAAGAGTAGTGGCATACTGGAGCATGGCAACAACTTAAGTGGACTGAATTTATTTGGAAAAATTGTAATAAATACTGGAAAAATTTCTACTGAATGTAGAAATAGTTTCATTGCTCTACCTATTTAAGGCATATAACTCTGTAAGCTATAAATCCAAAGATTTCTTCTTGCCCCAAAACTTCAAAAATACATTCTTCAATTCCTCCCATGAGCTAATTGTCTTTGGATGCAAGTGTTTAAACCAGTCTTTGGTATCCCCTTTCAAGGATTGAGAGAAGGCCCTCATACAAACATCATCATGATCAATCTCAAACAAATCTATAAAATGTTCAAAATCTTGGATGTGTTCTCAGCTGTGGTGGCATCAGGTTCTCCATCAAACACAGGTAGGTACTTATAGTGTTTTGGAGGAAAATCATGAAGGATGTGAGGTAATTTTAAGGGTTTTTATCTATGCTGAATCTTGGAGGGTGTTGGATCAAGTACATGAGGTGAAATATCAGCCTTGGTTTCATGAGGCTCATCAACTTGGTTATGGTCATCACATGGATCAGATGGAAAATTTTGATCAAAATCAATGATACAGTGAGGAGACCTATGTACAACTTTAAGAGGAGGATATACAATTGCAAGGTTTTCATGATCATCATTTGAATGCAATAGGTAAATAAAATTTTGTTTAGCATGTTCAGGAAAGGACAAAAGGTAATTAATAACAAAAAATATTATGTATTGGAAAAAACTCAACTTTAGGTACTTGTTTTCTCCCATGATGTCCTTTCATATCTCTTTCAAGGGATATCCTCTTCCAGTGGAGTCTCTGAATCACATTTGGAGCTTGAGTGGAGTCGTCCATAAAATCTTCAGGTTACTGAGTCTTTGGACAATGGAGTCACCATAAAAATTTTGAATTCTAGATTCTTGAAGATGGAGTCGCCAGGTGAATGATGTACATCCTTTATGTGCTTGAATAATTTTCACCATTAGTACTCAGATCTTAACTTTGTCGTTTCTCCCAGGGATTATTTCACCTTCGGTCCCTGGAAACGGTGTCAGAATATTAGCACTTTGTAAATTTTGTCTGGATAATAGATAAACAACATAGGTAATTATTTCAACCAACTTTAGGTTGGATACTAACCCTTCTAACCAGAGAGGGCTCCCTCAAACGTGTGAAGACGAAAAATAATCAAAAAACAAATTTGGTAATGGACACATAGAGGTCAGATTCTGTGATAGGACAAGTTTTTTAAAGGTGGTTGGTAAGACCAACAAGAGAATAGGTCCCTTGGGAAATGGGGTCAACTTCTGAAGTCGTATGAAAAATTTCAAGCTATGTATTCCTGAGGGAATAGAGGAAAAATAGGCACTGTGTCCAGCCAAATAAGCGATATGAGATGGCAGTGGAAGAAGAGGAAAGATCACCATGACAAGAGGCATCTAACAGAGGATGAATCTCCTGGCATGGATCTAGAAGAAATAACATAAAGGCTAGCTACTAAAAACATAACACCTATAATGGGTGAATTCTGAACCAGAAACCAATAAACACATAACAAGTATAATCAATATGAGAAAGAGCACTGACAAAGTGAATTATTTCTTTTGTTTAAATATTATCGCTAGAAAAAAACACATTCATGAATATGAAATACAAGAAAACATACTGAACATCAACACCATGATGAATCCTGACTATTCAAGAAAAACCTTCTCTTCTTGTATTAAAATTCATAAGTAATAACAAAGTTTTTCTGCTACAAGGGAAGGCCCCTCTCTGGCCATTCAAACCCTTCATTTGTCTTTTTAACAGTATATATAGATAAATTACATATGAGACTCAAAATGGATCATCTTCTCCAAGATTCCAAAAATATATATCGGTTACAGAGGGAGTAACGTGCCAAAACCGAACTCCTACTTTCTAGGGGACGTTACAAACAAAAAATCGAAATATTTTCGATCTTTACCCTGAATGCCACATGTCTACAAAATCACAATATTCCCTGAAATGAACTTGATTTAGCCTGTCATGAATTTTTCAGATTTTCAATCTCTTCCTTTAACGTATCAAGCCAACTAGGTTGGTCTTCTTTAGTACTTTTAACTGTTCCATATTTAGCCTCTTTCTTCCGTTGCTTTTTCCCTTTTCTCTCACGAACTTTCATGTAGTATCCGTCTGCATATACATTAATGATAAAATCCTTCATAATAGGATTTAATCTGATCTCTTCACCTGATCCTGGTTCATTTGCAGACTTTGTGTGAAATTTTGTTGCCAGGAGTTGCACATCATGCCTTTCTTTCTTCTTAATTGATAGTTTTGTCATACTATTCGAATTTGTCGGTTTGCTAAAAAACCACTGGATTTTTCTTCTTAGTTTCCTCTGGTTTGCGAGGGAACACAAGCCTATTTCCCTCAACTGTACATGAATTGGATGAGTGATTCGATTTGCAGTTATCCTGCTCTGGAATAAACTGTTGATTACCTAGAATAGATTAATTTCACTTGTGTTTTGAGTAACAGTTGCCATCGAGTACTAATCATGGGCCAATGATGAAAGTCCTTACATGGATAGCGACCTGACACATTCGACCATCGATTTCCAATGATGAGTCTTAAATCGGTTATTTGGTTGCGCTTACTTGGCATTACGCAAACGAATGGTACCTAAACAAGTGTCCCGAGATGATTAGACTGGCCATCTTGTTCCCTTTTCCACATATGACCCTTGGATTTGACACACTTAATGACACTCAACACATGATTTCGGGGTGTGATGGAATGGTTTTGAGTTCACCAGATTCCCCCCCCGAAATTCATCTGGTGGCACCACATGATATCCAGAGGAAACCATGGTATTCTTTTCACCTCACTTTCAAGAATTAACATCCGCGCTAGTTCTCAACTCGAAATAATCCCTGACTGTTGATATTCAGTGCTTGCGATCTATGGCCCTCTGGGTCCCATCAATTTTTCACTTCCACTAGACTTAGCCCCCATCCTCCAGTTTATCGTGCCTCTACACCAGTTTATTCTCTCGCAAATTCCCAAAACTTGGGTTCCATATAATTTTTTTATAGTGATAACAGGTTTGAAGGGTAAGAGTGAAGGGGAAACCTCACATCTGGGTAATAAAAAGGACTTGAGTAAGATCAAGTGTTTCACATGCCACCAGTGTGGGCGCTATGCATCACAATGTATGGAGAAGGAGTAGGGACAATGGAGATCCCAACAATTAGCAACATCAATGGAACTCAATTGGATGAGTTTATTATGAAGTTTGATAAAGAATTCACTCTGATATCATGCCTCTCTACCAAAAAAATCATAAGGAGTGTGTTGTACTTGGACAGTACTGCATCACATCACACGAAATAAGCATGAGAGTTGTTTAGCAGTATGATAGAGAAGGACTCAAGGATCCATGTGGAGTTTGGTGATGATGCCAAGTATGCAATGAAGGGTGAGGGAACTATCTTGTTCGAACTTGAGTTAGGTACTTTGTTTGAGGACCAAGATGTGCTATATGTACTAGGACCGAGGAAGAATTTTCTCTCGGTCTCATTTATAGAGGACATGGTTTTTTTGTTGGACAACTAAGAGGGGGGGGTGAATCAGTTGTTACTGTGCTTAAACAATTATGCTTCTTTTAAAATCTTTGCAGAAACACAGAGGGACACTCACAATAGTGCAGGGAAGTAAACAATAGCATATTCAACATCAATCACACACATATGATACACAGAGACAGATATTTCCTAAGGAAACCCATAAAGGGTAAAAACCTCTTTTTCTTTATATGATAAGTAATATTTACATTCTTTACATTATCATACATATGAGCACCAACTTATAATGAGGCTACAACCTCTGTTTTGCAAGCTGCTACTTGCTGAGAGTACCAACTCTCTGTTTTCTCTAGCACCCACTAGAAGGAAGCACCAACTCCCTGGTTTCTCTAGCACCAACTAGAAGGAAGCACCAACTCCCTGGTTTCTC
>SNQJ01S0001864.1:26977-64479 GCA_010110895.2 Picea sitchensis
TTTTTCCTAAGGTTTTTATTTTTTTATTAGTCATAATTAGTCATTATCCAGTCTCCTATATTTTAGGAGAGAATATTCCACCTAGAGAATATTCTCTTTCAGTTCACACTTCAGTTTGACTAGTTGAGTTGAGTTTAGATGTTTCATTGGGATCATCACCATGCAACATTGGGATCATCACCATGCTAATTCAACCTTGCCTTGGTATCATCACCAAAGTGGCGCATTAGCCTTGATTCCTTGAGTTAAATCCTCACTACTTTTTGTTCAGTCAGTTAACTAAAGACTAGTTGACTAGTTAACTCAACTAGGTGGCAGTTCACTCCCATAACTGCTTGAGAGACTAGAATAGGTGGCAGTTCACTCCCGTAACTGCTAGTGTGTATCTAGATCATTCTAGACCACTAATATGGTGACTTGGTTCACCTCAAGTCGAACTCATTGAGTTATATAGAGTATATCATGTGTAAATTATTCATTATTCATAACGGTTAATGATAATTTTTTCCATTCTTTCTCTCCTTCTTGTTTTTCCAATTCTCTCTGCAAATGTGTGTATCATTGTTTAGCTAGATATATTTTGTGCAGGTCAACACATTTACAATAATGATAGGCATTATTTTGATTTATGTACATTATCTATCTTTGAGCATCAACCCAAAATGAGGCAACAACCTCTTCGTTAACAAGATGCAACTTGTAGAGAGAACCAACCCTCAAGTTTCTCTAACACCCACTAGAAAGAGGCATATTTTATCCTGATGATTTCCAACACCAATTGGATGGAAGCACCTACTTCCACTTATACAAGCACCAAATTGCATACAAAAAACTCTTAGTTTTCCCTAACACCACCCTTCCACCCCGTTTTCTATCCACAACTAGATGGAAGCTACAATTCCCAGTATTCAAGCACCAACTTGAATAATAGAGGACCACAGTCCTCCCTAGAATCACCCTACCACCCTGATTATGAATCTTTGCTTGAATAATACCTTAAAACAATTCAACTATGTCAATGCTTACCATTTATTCTCTTTTCTGCAATTCTGTTATGCTTTCACTCTGCTTCTGTTCTGTAATTCTACTCTGCTTCTGTCTATTCATACTTGGCTCCACTTGCTGTCTATTTCCATCTGATATTTCTCTTTTCTTCTCATTCTCTTAGGTTCTTATGCATTTTTATCTTTTCACCATTTCTGATCTGTCCATCTTTGTCTTTCATCTCACACTGTTCCTATAGTCCTCTTCATTTCCTACAATTCAACTCATTTTACAGAGAAAACATGACACTCACTCTGTCACGACATAATTCTTTTATGCATTTGCTCATGATTCGTTACACTTCGAATATAAAAAACGCCCAAGAACAGAATCTCCAATGCCCCAAGAACAATGATTCAGTTAGTATAACTGAATCATAACTGGTCAAGAAACCACGTAGTGAAATGGTAACCCTTCGATTGGATTGTTGATTTAATCAAAACCGTTGGATTATACATGCAGAGGCTTTTTGATCCACAGGTCATCACGAACTTTACCCGCCCAAACAAACACCGGGCGCAACATTTATTCTCCATGTGACCACTGGCTATGACCACTCGCCAACCAAGAAGGCGCTACACGACTTCATGTTTCAGGTTTTCTGCTGTGAGCCACCTCGATTCTCCCAACTCCTGAACCTCTAAGGTACGTCGTGCTAGATCAACGATCTGCGACCTTTAGTGATTTGACAATCCAGATCTCTTCTTTGCGAATTGGGACTTCGCATTTCGGGAATTTGGAGATGGCCTCTTTCCGCTCTCGTCCGATCGATGACCCACGAATTTCCTCAATCCGATAGACCTGATCTGCGATTCCTTCTTTCCATTTAATTTGATCCGACTATTGATGGAAATTGGGGTGATCGAGATCTCATATCTTTCTTCTTATCCTGTCCTTCCACTCAAAATTGATCCAACGGATAACGAGAATTCAGGTATTCGAATTCTCAAACATTTTTTACCCACTTATCCTATCCTTGTTCAAATTAGCTCTGTCTTCATAAAAGAGGGCTTCTTCTGGTGCTATCATCACTACTTTCCTATTTTCCCATCGTCGCTCCTGTTGCAGCTGTTCTTGCCATCAATGAGAAGAACACTCTTCCTATAAACATGCCGACAACATGAATCAAGAGGGAGTTGACAATATCATACAACCCTTATCAAAATGGGGTTGCAGAGATAAAGAACCGGTCCATCATCAGTTTTTCCAGGGCTATGATACATGACTAGGAAATGCCTATGTTCCTTTGGGAAAAGGCATGTAACATGACACTATATGTGTATAATAAGAGTCCTCACTAGATACTGGGGGAAAATACTCCTTAGGAATCATTCACAGGAGTGGAGCCAAAGATAGGACATTTGAGGATACTTGGTTTCCACTATACATCCATGTTCCTACAGAGAAGGGGATCAAGTTGGAGCCTTGAGGAGAGAAGGGAATATTTCAGGGGTACAACAAGGCCTCAAAGGATTACATGATATTCATACCAATGAAAAGGAATAAAATTATGAGAAAATATGTTAAGTTTGAGGAGAACTTAGCATCTAGGAAGTCTCATGAGTTACCACTAGTGGAAAAGGACGAGGAGCATGGGGCTCTGAAGGGAGAACAACGTTCAAAGGATTTCAGTTCAGGGAGTCAACCTTCAGGTGGGGAGGAGGAGTTATCCCCTTTGAGTTATATCAAGAGACCCAAATGGTTTTAGCAAACATTTAAGGATGGTCGGGAGCATGTTGAGGCTCCTAAGATAACTGTAAGGGAGAGCATGTCTCCAAAAATGTTTCCAAACTTCATGGAATTAAGGAGTAATGCCATTGAAGAAGAAACATACCATCATGTTTATTAATATTCTTTGGTGCATGATGACGTGCATGATATTGTGTTGTCTCTTGACCACTTTTTAAGGATCTTTGGTCATGTTTGACCTATTTTTGGGACTTCGACAGGATGTCAAAGGCGGAGCTCAAGTCGAAGTAGTGATCGTGGGATATCAACCCCTTTTTAGGGATTTTTGGGATTTGGGATAATGTAATGGGTATGGGGATGTCGGCCCATGGGTTCAACCATGCTTAGGAACCCCTTTTTAATGTATAAATAGAAGTCTAGGAGATGTAAGAAGTAGTAGAAACAAGTGGCTAGTTAGTGTGAGCCATTGTTTCTAAGTGAAAAAGTAGATCTGTGTGATTTGGCTTCGTGCACTCCGTGTGAGAATTGCAAGGCTAAGTGCAAGTGACCGTGAAAGGTTGTGTAAGGATTTGTGCTTAGATATACTCAGGGAAGGAAGATCTGGCAGAGTGCACACAGATCTCTTGTCCTATACGGAGTAGGGTGTCATGGTTCCATGCATGTAGAAGATTTAGAGAAGCTAATAAAGAAGACAAAGAGTTGGTGGACATAGCCCCAGGGTGGGGGTGAACCATGTATATCTAGTGTTGTGAATGCTTTGTGCTTTATGGTTTCTTTCTTGTTTATGTGATTTAATGCTTAGTGTGATGTTAGATGATAGATGAATCTAATATAATAGATTAGTGCTGAATAATGTGAAGGAATGCTAGATATGATCCATGTTGGTATGCTTAGTGCTTGGATCTGCTAGATCTGATCTATTTCATTATGCTAAGTGCTACTAGATGCTAGATCTGGTTGAATACTGCGCTGATCTATTAGGGTTTAGTTGCGCTGTAAACTGAGACTGAATATTGACGAATCATAATTGCTAAGTGCTCTGTTAAGGTGTTACAATCATAGATCTATGTCCTAGCTAAGGTTGCAGACATCTGAGTCCTGCAACCATCCCTGCCTCTACCTCGGGTGAGACTTCATCTACTTCACAGGTGTTGCCGAAAGGGTCGGTAGTTAGGGTTTTGTTGGTGCGCTCTTGAGCGTTGAACCCTGGGTCTATCCCTGTGCCAACATATTGTGTCAGGATCAAAGGGACAACTAGTTCCAGGTGGCTCTTCTAGAAGTACCTTCCTCGCTAAGAGGGAGTGTTGATGTTTGTAGCATAATATATGTACTTTTTCACAGGTCTAAGTGTCTAGACGTGTGGAAGTAGTCCAAAGGACCTTTGAAAAACTTTGGAAATTCACTTTAATTAAATGAATTATTAAAGCGAATGTCTTTTTATAATTAAATTGAGTTTAATTTAATGAAATGTGAAAGTTATTGTCATTAGAAATTAAATTAATGTTAGCCATTGATCTCAAGTGAGGTGAGATCTAATCTCAACCGTTGATCACTTTGGAGATTAGGGTTAGGTTTCAACTCAATATTATAAAAGGAAACCAAAGTGAAAGGAGAAGAGACATCTTGGATACATCTATTAGAGTCAGTGACTCATAGAGGGAGAGCAAATAAATAATTTTTATCAAGGAGATATTAGTAAGGGTGAAGAAGTACTTTCATTTAGAGATCAACTTGGTCCAAAAAAGAAGGAAGCATCAATATACATATCTAATAAGAAGGACAGATCTAGGAAATATATCAGTAGCAGGTAAAACTATAGATCAGGCCATACAGAGTCAGAGCAACGTCGTATGTAGTAGAAATGATTCCAAGGCATGTACATATGCGCTACACAGGTGAAGAAGTACACATACATACTACACAAGTGCAACAAGGCACATACATACGCACCAAAATAGTAGTTAGGGGTGCGTGCATACATACATTGTAGTGGACATAGGAGAGTACATATGTGCAATGCAGTGGACACAAGCACATACATACACCTAGTGAAGTGGACATAGGCGCATACATACGCGTTATCTAGGTTGTACAAGGCACATACAGATCGTACAAGATGCTAGTATAGGGTCGTATAACAATGATAGAGTTTTTGGGTTGCATGAGTTTATTGTATTTATTTGTTTTTATTCTCAGTGGGAATATTTCCCAGTTTGGGATCCCTTGTAAGCTTGGAATCATTATTTAATGAAAAGTTGATTTGAAGGGAAAATTTTATGTGTGTTATGTGAAGTTTGGTTTCCATTTTTTGCTTCTGCTATTTTATTTCCAGCCAGTATATTTTATTCTGTGGGTTGTAATTTATTTATTAACAAGGAAAAAAACAAGGTATTAATTTATATAGGTGTTGGGGATTGATATTTTTCAACAATTGTACATGCTCTTCCCAAGATTTTTTGTAGATTAGTATATCATCAAAAAATACGAACACGAATTTTCCAAGGAAGGGCTTGAAAATTAGAATTCATCAAGCTTTGAAATGTTGAAGGTGCCTTAGTAAGGCCAAATGCCACCACCAAAATATGACAATGACCTTCATGTGTTCTAACAAATATTTTGGAGATGTATTCTTTCCTCATTTTGATTTTATGTTATCCATAATGGAAATCCAACTAGTAAAGAAAATTGCTCCTTGCAATTCTTCTAAAAATTCATCAATGACAGAAATACGAAAGCTATCTATAATTTGGAAACATACTCCATAAACCTTCATTTTTTTAACCATCATCATTGGTGAAGAGAAATCACTTTGGATAGGTTGAATGATGAAAACCTCTAACATTTCCTGAGTCATATGCTCAATATCACTCTTTTGTGCATATGTGTACCTTTATGGCGGCCTAATGTTAGGTGGTACACTTCCCAATTGAAAATGAATATCATGGTCATGATCTCGAGCACATGGAAGATCCTTAGGAACATCTCCAAATACTTTATAATGATTGTCAATAACATTTTGAAGAATCACTAGAACATAGGGTCTAGATGTTTGAACCTCTAGTGAGAAAAATTGTGCAATTACACCATGGTGTCCCTTTTTGAATAATTTTGTCATGCTGTTAGAGATTATCAATTTAGAGGGTTTCCCTTGGATACCTCTAAGTTCAATTTATTTTGAGGAAAATCTCATGATAATTTCTTGAAAATTAAGAGCCATTGTTCCCAATGATTGATAACTATTGGACCCATAATACAACTGTTGGGTCCTCAAATCATACTCTTTTTGTCACTTTCCTATTAAAAATTTCCCTTCAAAACCTATGCTTATGAACTATATTTACACTTCCTTCTACCCTTTTTTCCATGATTATCTCTCTAAGCTACATAATTTGTATATCGAAGAATATCCAAGGTAAATTGTTCATTCTAGCATAATTTTATTCTTCCTTATGCAATTTAGTTTAAATAGTTATTACTTTAATAAGTCACTATAGAATCATAGATTCTATAGCAACTTAAATATATTTATGTAGCCACTAAATTGTTTCTCTAGCAGAATCATAGTTCTACATGGTTGCACACACCCCAGGTTGAGATCATGACTTGGAGATGATTCTAAATTAGCAGTAGATGTCCATTCCCCTATCAACCCAGGTCGAGAGTTTTCCAAGTTAACATAGGAGACAAGTCAAATATATGGTCAATTCATGAGAGAGTGGTAGAGTATGCAAGTTGGATCCACGCCCAAATCAACATGAGGTGGAAATGATATCAAATTTGAGAAATTCATGCAACATTTCATGAATTTCTCTATACGTGGGTTGATAAATTCATTTTATACAACCACAAACCTTCTTGATATGATATTGTATATGCATATGCGTTATTTTGTAGTTATAATTGTTTTAAGGATCCGCGAGTTTTGGAACTTTAAGATATCAATTTGTAATGTATAAATATCATTCATGTGAACCTTCAAAGACACACTGGATATGATATCGAATTGCTGTAATTCTGTATTTCCAATCTAATATTAATATAAAAGCTCTGGTTACTGTAAAAAATATGTGTTGTTTGTTTTAATTTCTTAATAAATATTTTGTAGTTTTCCCCAATAACGTTCACCGAGCCAGGAGGGCCCCCCTGAGTGAGGAGTGTGTTACTTCTATTTCTGTTATTGTCATTTCAATTTCTCAATTGTGTGGAATTTATTTATGTTCTTTCATTTTCTGTATTTTGTTTATGATTTCTGTTTACAACACACAGGAAGACTAATGCACATAAATTATTAATTGAATAAATATTGTTTATGTAAGTTGTAGAAACCTTAATTAATCAAACAATTGAAAGCCTGAGATATTTTTTTTATAGCTAATGATCCAATAGGTTAATGATTTCAAATGTTTATAATCATTCCTGTGATTTTTATTAAATTTTTTTCTCTAGTATTTGCATTTAATGTTTGACAACACAGGTATTCCAACAAAGGATGAACACCTTCAATAACCACTCACACAACCAGATCAAATATCAACACACCGATGTTTTGATGTGCTAAAACCCCTACGGGGAAACATCCACTGCCCTATCCAACGCGACCAGTTGGAGCAATTTTTAATTGAAATTTTTTTTATTACAAAGAGATTTTACAATAGAGTTTCTCACAATCGATCATCGGAAAATGACCCTCCATGCTCTTTAAATAGAGATCATAGGCCAATCGAGTGTTAAGCCATAGATCAATGGTCGTTAAGATCGAGGAGAATATGAACCGTTCAATCACTCTATGTCGGGAACATATCGTGTCCGTCGGATTTCCTAACTACAAATGAATACTAATGCATACTAAAGAAACACACTTTTACCTAACGACACATTAGACCAAGTAGATATTAACTAACTCCTAAGTGTCTAAATATCCTAACATCCCCCGTTAAGAACAACTTGGGATAGGATTGAAGGATTTACAATAGTGATACAATAGGAGAAGGAAGGATGCATTAGATATTATCCTCCCTTAATGATAACTTCCTGAACTCCTAACATAGATCGAAGTTTGGAAAACTTTTCTTCTGTAAGAGAATTTGTAAAAATATCTACAACTTGATCTTCTGTAGGGAAAAATAAAACTTCAATAACTTGATCATGAATGAGATTTTTGATGAAGTGCATGTGTATCTCTATGTGCTTTCTACGTTGATGTTGAAATAGGTCTTTGATGAGATTTATGGCACTTTGATTATCACACCAAAGGATGGTCGAATGTTGCTGCTGGAATCCAAACTTTGAAAGGATCTGTCGAAGCCACAAGGCTTCCTGACTTGCATTTACCGTTGCTTGGTACTTTGTTTTTGCTGAAGAAAGTGCAATATCATATTATTTATTATAGGCCCAAGTGGCAGGTACTGAAACAAGGCTGAAAAGATAACTTGCAGTAGACTTCCGATCATCAGGGTCGTCGGCCCAATCTGAGTCAGTGAAACCAACCAATAAAGGAGTCCCCCCTAAACTGTAGTGTATCTCGAACTGAATTGTACCACAAAAATAGATAAGTATCTTTTTAGCTGCTTTCCAATGGATTTCATGAGGTGTTTTCATATACCAGGAAACAAGACCAACAACAAAGGAAATATCAGGACAAGCATGAGTCAGGTATAAGAGGCTACCAACTAACTGATGGTACATGGTGTCATCAACTTCGGGAGAAGTATAGGTGGAAGTAATCTTGATTACAGAATGGAAGGGAGAAGTGGTTGGTTTACAATCATCCATGTGAAAGTGACGAAGAAGGCCACACGCATACTTAAACTGGGAAAGAAAAATTCTTTCATTGGTTTGCAAAACTTGGAGGCTAAGGAAATAGTGCAAAAAACCTAAGTATGTCATTTCAAATTTATTCTTAAGGCTATTTTTCACATGGTTTAAAAGTTTTGAGTCACTACCAGTAAGGATAAGGTTCAAAATGGCATCTAGAGAATCCGGTGTCAATAAGAAAGTTTTCCATTTTTTCATACCAAGCTCGGGGAGCTTTCTTAAGACCATAAAGAGATTTCTTAAGGCGACAAGCAAGGCTAGAGTCATTCTAGACAAAGCCAAGAGGTTGTTCTATGTAGATTTATTCTTGCAAATCTTCGTGCAAGAAGGCAGAATTAAAATCTATCTGACGGACCTCCCATTTATGTGAGGCAGCAAGGGAAAGAACAAGGCAGATGGAATTCACTTTGGCTACAGGGGAAAATGTTTCATTATAGTCAATTCCTTCAACTTGGGAAAATAATTTGGCAACTAACCGAGCTTTGTGTCTTTCAACACTTCCATCTGATGCATACTTAGTTATGTAGACCCATTTACATCTAACAAGTTTTCTTCCTTTTGGAAGAGGTACAAGATCCCAAGTATCATTGGCCATTAAAGAACGATACTCTTCATTCATTGTTGTACCCCGATCTGGATGACCCAAACCTTCTGGAAATGTCTCTGGATCATGAGTATCTGAAACTTGAGACAAAATAAAAGAGGCTCCCTAGAACTGTGAATGTGTCTGACGCTGATCTAAAGGATCACCGACAAGATCACCAACTTCTTCTCATTTTGAACAAACCCATCTAGGAAGTTGTAGAGCTGGTGTTGGTTCAGGTTCAAAGGACTCATCTGGAGGAAGGTGAGCAGGCGGAGGTGGATTTTCATCATCACTGTCATCATCTGAAGAAGAAACTAGAATAGGAATAGAAGAAGGCACAAACGCTGAATATGTCTCGCAGGCCAAAGAAGGCACAAACGCCGAAGATGGCTCGCAGGCCGAAGAAGGCACAATCGCCGAATTAAGCTCGCAGGACAAGATATTTTCATCAAATTTAACATCTCTTCTAATAATAATTTCATTACAATGTGGTTGAAGAAATCTATAACCTTTGACATCTTCAAAATAACCAACAAATATACACCTCTCACTTTTAGGCTGCAATGCTTTTCGTTTCTCATAAGGAATGTGATCTCATGCTATACTGCCAAATACACAGAAGTGAATTACACCTAGCTTAATTTTAGTCCAAGATTCTTCTGGTGTTATATTTTTAAGAGCCTTTGTGGGAGTGCGATTTACTATGTAATTTGCACATTTGATTGCTTCCACCCAATACTTTAGACTTAATCCCTTAGATTGGATCATACAATTAGCCATTTCTTTTAATGTGCGGTTATTTCTCTCAACAACACCATTTTGTTGTGGTGTATATGGAAAAATGTGTTTCATTTGGATGCCTTGTGTAGTGCAGTAACTTGTAAAATTGTTGTTCTCATATTTTCCTCCATTATCCGTTCTTAACTTTTGAATTTGATATCCAGATTTCTTTTCTACAAGGGCCTTGTAGGCCAAAAACTTGTCAAAAAATTCGCTCTTAAGTTTTAAGAAGTAAACCCAAGTACGTTTGGAAAAGTCATCAATGAAAGTTAAGAAATACTTGCACCTAGAAAAAGAAGGAGAAGAAAGTGGACCATGCAAAACACTATGAAAAAGCGACAAAGGGCCCGAGGTGTGCCAAGAGGCACGCTTGTCAAAACTGTCTCGATGATGTTTTCCAAGAACACAACCGACAAAAACACCATCTCTGCATGAAACAAGAGGAAGACCAGTCACCATCTGTTGATTACATAGTTTTTTCAATGAGCGATATTTTATATGACCAAAATGCTCATGACAAAGTTTTCTCAAGTCATCGCTATGAGCAACAAAAACTGATGAAAAAGATGATGACCCAAAGTTGTCAAACTTGTACAACATAGTAATATCATCAACAATTCTAGTTGCAAGAACATGCTTAGGATATTTTAGATCCTTGATTACAACTTGGTGAGGTGAAAACTCTATGGTTTTACCTTCACCTGAATGAGTGATTTGATATACTGATAGAAGCTTAAAAGAAAGACTTGGAACACATAATACATCATTGAAATGACCGTTTTCTACTTGAACTGTTCCAGATCCTTCGACACTAAGATATTTATCATCACCAACAAATATGTTTTTGGTGTTACATTCATTTATGTCAGAAAATATGTCTTTATCCTTAGCCATATGATAATATGCTCCATAATCAATAAGACACTCATAAGAAGAAGAAGTAGAAGTTGTATTGAAGGAGAAACCGGAAGTAGAAAGTGCATGTCCATGAGAAGAAGAAGAAGAAGTAGAATAAATATTGATGTTGTGCTTCTTCATCACTGCTTCTAAAGCTACCATCTTCTTGAAACATTTGGACTTATCATGGCCATCTTTATCACAAATGTTGCAATGCTTGTCAGTCTTCTTACTTTTATATTTTTCTCCTTTGTCACCATTAGGATTGGAAGTTGTTTGAGTGGGTTTGGGACCCTTATATTGCTTGTTGTTGTGGTGAGGATGTTGCTTCTTGGGATTCTTGGGTTTATCTTTGTGATGGATAACTAAGGCTTTGTTGGAGGTACCTTTATTGCTGATCACTCCAAGTTTTAGAAGCTTATCTTTCTCTCTAATCAAAGAATCAAAAAATTTCTCAAGACTAGGTTTTTTATAAGTTGCCCCTATAGTCTCTTGCATGGCATAAAAGGTAGATACAAACACAAAATATGCACTACCTAATTTAGAAAGAATAAGATAGATGAAACAATTTTCTTCTATCTTTATCTTACATTCTTTACATAAAGTTCTGAGTGTTTTAAACTTAAATAGATAATATTCAATGCAAGAAAAATCATTTGGACTTAAAGTCAGTACTTGATTTTCTAACTGTTGTGCTCGAATAATATTGTGTTTAACAAACATAGATTCAATCTTGTCCCAAGATTCTTTGGGTTGATCAATTGATTGAAGATGGAACCGTAAATCAGGAGAGATGGACATTCCGATTAATCCACGTGCTTCGTCATTCGTATTATCCCATTCAACTTTATTATCAACATCAGTGGGTGTTGTTTCCTTTCCCAAGGTAATCCGGTACAAACCTTTACTTCTTAATAAATCCTCCATATGGGATTTCCATTGGAAGTAGTTGGTGATGGTAAGAAAGAGATTACTTGTAGAAGCCATATTAAATATGCAGATAATATGGATTTAAAAAATGAAGATGATGATATGGATGGAAAGATCTCAAAAAGTTAGTCTGTTTTAAAAAAATGACACTGAAAATGGACTTCAGATGTGAGATTTATGCCCTTTTAAAAAAAGGCATAAACGGTAACCAAAGGACCACATGGTGGTGTTAGTTGCTTTATGAAGTGACCCACTTTTATAAAGAGAAGTAGGGATGAATTTTACAATGAAGTTACTTTATAAAAGAAAAGATGCATGCAAAATAAATAACTCTAAAATAAAATATTAAATCTACTTATAGTGATTCACTTTTATACCTCAAAAGAGAGACTT
Source organism: Picea sitchensis (assembly GCA_010110895.2). Lineage (NCBI taxonomy): Eukaryota > Viridiplantae > Streptophyta > Pinopsida > Pinales > Pinaceae > Picea > Picea sitchensis. Next base: position 39,111 of record SNQJ01S0001864.1, read on the forward strand.
GAACTCAAGACCTCTTACTTAATAAGACAAATTTTAACCAAATGGTCTAGCAAAACATATTGTATTTTTTAGGAAGAGGATTGGGGGTGTTGTTGTTGTTGTTGTTGTTGTTGTTGTTGTTGTTGTTGTTGTTGTTGTTGTTGTTGTTGTTGTTGAAGACAGCCTTGGAGAGCGTGCTAAAAAAAACTCTTTTCACATAAGATTTTTTTTCACTTCTTGATGACAATAAGGGTTAGATCTTGGTTAGCTTACCCAAAATATGCACCTTTTCCTATCTATTTCTGATTTGACGAGATCGCACATGGAACAGGGAAAAGAAAATACACATATCTAAAAGAGTAGAAACCTGGAAATAAATAATACAAAACCAAAATAAAACCAAAATGATACTCTACAAAAATTTAAAAAATGCGTATTCAGGCTTTATACGTCTAGATTTGACTGAAATGGCTGTATCTTGGGAAAAAAGAAACATTTTTGAGTGAAACAAAAAGTGTTCCAGACTGAAATGAGCACTCCGAACGCAATGGAATAGTCCTGTCAGCCCATAAATGTACGAAAATGACAGAAAATGGAGATGAGGCAACTCTACTTCACGATCTCGATCTACAAAGGAGCGGGTCTTCAAACATACTCTGATACCATGTTCAAAAACACATGTATTCCAACAGAGGAAAAACACCTTCAATAACTACTCACACAACCATATCAAATATTAACACAATGATGTTTTGACATGGTAAAATCCCTATGAGGAAACATCCACGACCCCAACCAACACGACCACTTGGAGCACTTTATTAATGAAAAAGAAAAAGATTACCAAGAGATTTTATAGGAGATTTTCTCACAATCGATCATCAAAAAATGACCCTCCATGCTCTTTAAATAGATATCATGGACCAATCGGGTGTCAATCCATGGATCAATGGTCATTAAGATCGAGGAGAATATGAACCGTTAGATCACTCTATGTCGGGAACATATCGTGACCGTCGAATTTCCTAACTACAAATGCATACTAATGCATACTAAAGAAACACACTAAGAAACACACTTTTACCTAACGACACATTAGACCAAGTAGATCTTAACTAACTCCTAAGTGTCTAGATATACTAACATTTAATCTATTTTTCTGTAGCTAAGCAGAAACTCTATTTCTGCAGCTAAATGGGAAACAATTTTACCTTTTCATAAGTAATAACTTAGAGATATATTATAAGCTAATATTTTCATATATTTTTCATGCACTTCATCAATTTACGAACCCCAATTTGATGATTTAATGTAACAAATTTCACCTAATTGAATTGACTGATATTTTTGGCGTCGTTGTTGTGGAAGTGAAAAAAGTCATTAGTTTTTATTTTATATTATTTTGAATATAGGAATGAATGCATGGGAAGAGAGACAGTAAGATGAGAGGTAAGAACACACACATTTTCTATAAGTAGCATTGTAGTGAGTCTCTCTTCAACCATTTAAATCATGTTAAGTAGAATGCATGAATAGACATATGTATCCTAGAGGTAGATTCACTATATGTAGAATTACACCAACCACAAATTCACCCACTCCATCATGTGGAACTATAAGGGACACACCATCAACTAACTCATCTTCATGTAGAGTTACAAGAGGAGGATTTCAGCCAGGATCATGACTCCACAAACAATATACAAAGCAAAATTTGGAGAAGGTAGTTCCAAATCAGAAAAAGTTCCAATAATCTCACAAGAAGTTGTCATACTCCTATCCAATCCTTGGGAGGAAGAATTGATCAGTGGTTAGCCTAAAATCATATTTTCAGAAAATCCTATTGAGGAACCAAATTCTTTGCCTCATCAGAGGAATTTGTACATCTCAGATAAGAAAACATGTCTAGAATATTTGTAGGTCGTGATGGAGAGGAAAGAGGAGCCAGAGGGGAGAGGAAGAACAATAAGAACAACAAGAAAGACAAGAAAGGCTAGAGGGAATATGCACACCAACTATTGATGATGAATTTGTATTCCCAATTTTGGATCCAACAATTGTAGTCCAAATGAAGAATATACCACCTTCAACATTGCCCAACTTTCATGGAATTGAAGACCCAAAAACTTTTCTTTTTGAATATGATGTGTTATGTCGTAACTATGATTATTTTTATGACGTTAAACAATTGAAGTTGTTTCCAACCACCCTTAAGGATGTTGATTTACGTTGGTTTATGGGTTTGGGAACTAATACTGTAAAAACATGGGATGAAAAAAAAGTTTCTCTTAAAATATCATGATTATTGCACAAACTGAGGAATGAGAGGAGTAATGTTTAAAATGACACAAAAGGAAGATGAGAGCCTTGATTATTACTTAGAAATATTTCATTATATTGTTAAAAAAATGTGCTTAACTTAATGTGTAAAGGATATATTTCTCACCTAACCTATCCAAAAATTTGTGACTTATGTATGCACATCTCTCGACGAAAGTCCAAATATGGTAAGGTACCTAGGGATGCTATCTCTAGAGTCAACAAATCATCCACTGATGGGGTAAGTAGAGTAGAGATTGCCAATTTATTGGAAAATTTTAAAACAAATATTCTCAGTACTCTTGGTCCTCAATTAGATACATTGAAGATTAAGCAAAAGAAAGAAGTAAAGAATGCAACTTTAATGATTTTGTTTCCAAAATATAGAAAAATACATCCTTTAAAAAAAATTCCTTTAGATAACATTGAACTTTGTGGCATATGTGCAGAAAACCATGCTAGAGAAAACTGCCCATTTCTATAGGAACTCAAGGAGGTCTACCAAGGGAATCATGAAGCTACAAAACAATTTTCTTTTGTTGCACCAAAGGACTTTGGCAACCAAGGACTTCAGGTATATCTGAAGATCCCTCTCATTAATTCAATTCTTATTATTCAAATAAAAAATACCCCCAACATGAATGGACCTTTCCTATGCATTGGCAAGTATGGACACCACACCAAGTCCAAACCAAACCTTAGCATCAAGGTTGGCGAGTACCTTCCTATGGAACCATGCTTGCTCCTCCTTATCCTATGCAAGAAAAATACACCCAATATCCTTCACAAAAATAGTAGCCCCCACAAATCCAACAACCAAACCTTAATCAACCACAACAACCACAAATTTCACAACCTCAACAACTTCAATTACCATCAAATCAACCTCCAAGACATGCCCAACTATCTACACAACCTATTTCTAACCCCATTAATAACGTATCTCAACCCAATTACAATGATGAGATACAAAATTTTCCCACTTATATGATTACTCCTCTTGATCTAATTGACATTCATCTTAGATCAGGAAAAATACATCATCATGATGCTCCTATTATTATTCAAGAACCAATAGAGGAGGAAGCTCCTAATCAAACAAACAATAATGATAATTCTAATGCAATAAGACAAACTTATTCATCTATAATAAATCAAACAAAACATTCTAGTACTCTACCTTTCCTAGAAAGGTTGGCATTAGAGAAGCAAATTAAACAATCCAGATATGATTTATTAGATGAGTTAAATAATATTTATATCAAAATTCCATTATTGCAAGAAAATAAATACATTCCAATTTATGCTAAGATAGTAAGGGAATTGTGTATAAAGAAATGAGGAAGGAAAAATAAAGACCCACAGATAGTGCAAGTTATTGATAAATTGGTAGACCCTATGTCATGTAAAATTTATATGCAAAAATATGTTGATCCTAGTAGCCCCATTGTAAAAATTCATATCAATAATTTGTCAATTGGAAACACTAATAGATTTAGGATAAACAATAAACGTGATGATAAAATGTACCATGGATGATTACATTTTTCTAATATTCGCAATACACCCACAATTTTACAAGTAGCTGATATATCAACAATAAAAATAAAAGGTGTATTAGAGGATATAATAGTCTGCTTAGATTCTTGGGAGTACCTTATAGATTTCATGGTTTTACAACTAAAATCTAACTTGGGTGGTCACCCATTAATCTTAGGGAGGCCATGGTTGGCCACAATTGATTCTATTATTAGTTGTAGGTTATGGGACATGAAAATTTCACACGAGGATTCCATTAAGAAATTCAATTTATATCCACCTACTAAAGCTTTAACTGAATCAAAATTCACACAATGTTTTCAAGATACAAATGATGATGAGGAAGTAGTACAACCTATCATAACTATCGACCAAGTTATGAATCTAAAAAATGATATCAAGGAAAATCAAATCATTAATTTTATCAATAATTACGATTTTACTCAATATAATGGGAGGAAACATACTTTTGATCATATCTTGGACAAATATTTTCAAGAAAATTGTACTATGGACACACTATCAATAATTTCTGGTTCGATCCCGCAGGGGTGTAGACCGATTGGAAAGTGTCATGTAAATGGAAGGAAATGTAAAAATAAGGTTTCACGTTCGATTCTCACTCCGATTTTCCCATGCCCCATGGTTGCGGGCTATGTGGACGCATGTGGAGGTTATAGAGGTAGAAAACGAGAATCAACCCCGTGTCACGTGAGTACAAGAACCACGAGTTGTCGATTCCACCACTCACACACAAAAAAAAACTAATAAATAAATAAATAAATAAAATTCTGGTTCAATGTCTTTTGTTAACTCAATATCAAAATCAAGTAGCATTGTTTTTTAAATTTATCAAGGAAAAACCTTAAATATTAATTCTAAACTTGAAGAATTAAAAAAAGAGCAATTAATCAAGAAGCTACAAAAACATTCTGGTGCATTCACATGGGAATATATTGATATGCATGGAATCAATCCTAATACATGTATTCATCATATATATATATAATAATAATAATAATAATAATAATAATAATAATAATATTCAATTCCAATTATACAACCCCAAAGATGTATGAGGCCACTCTTGAAGGAGGTTGTAAAAGATGAACTGCAAAAACTAATTAATGCTAATTTCATATGTCCAATTTTTGACAGTCAAGAGTATCTCTTTTAGTGATTGTTCCTAAGAAAAATGGTAAATGACGTGTTTGTGTATATTATAGAGAATTGAATAAAGAAACCTTGAAATATCATTTCCCCCTACCATTTATAGATCATGTTTTAGATACACTAGAAGGGAAAAAATACTTTTCTTTTTTGGATGGGTTTAGCGGTTATAACCAAATTCAGATTGCCCCAGAGGATTAGGATAAAACAATGTTGACATGCCCATGGGGGATGTAAGCCTACAAAGTACTACCTTTTGAGTTCTGTGATGAACTTGCTACTTTTCAACGTGTTGTTCTAGGTATATTTTTTGACTTGATCTACGATTGCATAGAAGTATATATGGATGGTTTCACTATCTATGGAAATACTTTTGAGGATGCATTAGAAAATTTAGAAAACGTTTTAATCATATGCCAAGAAACTAATTTGTCATTAAGCCATGGAAAATGCCATATATTATTGACTGAAGGAATAGTTTTGTGACACAAACCTCCCCCTTCTCTCCTAGGGGCTGCTCGACCTCCCGGTCAAGGATCTTAATCTCTTGAGTTGGACTATCTCTTCCAGATCTTCAATGGTCCTAGACCATTTTACACAGGTCCCTTTTTCTCTTAAAGCGCAGGTCCTATGGAACCTGCGGGCCCCCTTTTTTTTTAGCGCTTCACAACTTCAGGTTTTGGTTGCCTTGTGTGAAGTTGGTCTCTTCCTATGCGAACTCTGAAACGAAGGAGTTACTCAGAACTAGATCTAAGGTTCACACCCCTCTCTCATAACCAACGATGGTGATCTCCTCGCACTCCATGACTCCATGATTTCTGGATTCTTGACTCCTCGATACTCTGAATCCTTCTATCCATGAACCCTCGAGAGAGATCACGACTAAAAACCATGAACCTTTTCCCAGATCCGATGATCTAGGACGATCTCACTCCCTCTAGATGGATCTACGGTCTAGATGGATTTTGGGTTTTGTAACTTCGGAATATCTTATTCCATCTCAAACGGAAACCTCCGAAAATCTGAAGTCCGAAGGAATTCGAGGGGTAACCTCCCCATGCCTTTTTGAGATCTAGTGGTTGTTCGTGATCCAGATTCCTTCTGAAGGGATATCAACTGTCAATTCACAACTTTCAATCGATTTCTCCCTTCCCGTTGATTCTTGGTTGTTGTCTCTCCTGAGTTTGATTCTGACGCACTCCTTGTGAACTTAGAATCTTTGACGAAATTCGGAATTCGCGATTTCTTCAAAATAAATATCTCTACGCACTCCATGTGCTTCGCAGTCCCATTTTTGACACTTAGTCGATTCTTTGGATCTTTGCACTCCTTGCAACATATTCTTACACAATACTTAGCTTCTTGCAGGAGACTGTGCACACCTTGCAACAATCTCTTTGTACTCTTTGCAAATGGAAGTTTCACGCTATCTCTTCTGAGCTTCTGAGTCTAAATAGACTCTATCGATGCACTCCTTGCAGACTATATGCACACCTTGCATAAAACTCAATGAAGAGAAACAATTGAAACTTATTCAAATGCTTCACAGTCTCATACTTTCAATAACATAGCTCATTCATTCATGAAAACAAAAAATAACAGGGAAACTGTAAACAATAGTGACACCATGCATTGGGTCAACATCCCTATGTTGCATTCATTCAAAATGTAAAATGGATACAGCTTGAAACAACTTACATTCAGTAACAACTATACCCTACTCTGAAGATAACCTTATTTAGGTATACAATGCACCTACTTATACAAGATTCCATCTTGGGTTTCCTCCAACTACCTACCTGATTGAAATTAAATTCTACAACTACTTAAGTCCTATTACATAAACATCTATGACAGACAATTTAAGGCGATTCTTCATATCCATGCCAAAAACAAATATCTAAAGGACGATCTGATCTCTTTTGGCTTTGACGCGATCGTTCAACCTCTTATCATTAATTTCTCTGATTCATAGTTTACTCGGAAGTTATCTAAGATACACCATCTTTCAAAATTTAAAAGTTTACTCAAAAGGAAGGCTAAGCACTGAGCTGTAATTCCATGTGGATTTGTTGACGATGCTCCTGCATTAGACTCCTCTGGGCAGAAAAAATCATGGACTCATGTCCATGAGCTCCTACACTGACCTTCCATGCTTCTAGACATCATCTTCACTTACCCAACTAGCATCTTCTATCAGGTGTCCCTTCCATTTGACCAAATATTCAAAGTAGGTATTCCTCCCGATCTTCTTGCCAATCCTCTGATCAAGGATATTCTCCATCTACGGATTTTATTCTACAAGCATCTTCTTATCCCGTTGAATCTTCTCTTGATATTCTAATCTCTCTATTTCATCTTCCCTATAAGGATACAGGTTTGAAACATTTAATATGGGTGATATTCCCACATCCTCTGGCATCTCTAGCTCATAACCATTGTTACCAAATTTTCTTAGGATCTTGCATGGTCCAATCTTCTTCAACTTCAACTTGTTATATGTTCCTCTTAGGAACCTTTCCTTCCTTAAGTGTGCTAAAAATTTATCTCCCACTTCAGTTGAAGTTATCTTCTATGCTGATCAAATCTGTGTTTATACTCTACATTGTTGTTCTGCAACTGCTCCTTGATCTGATCATGAAGCTTCTTCATTTCTGTAGTGAAGTCTTCTACTCCAGCACTTCTGAATTCACTTTGCTCCATGAATATCAACTCTGATACCCCTATTGGCATCATCCCATATGCTATCTGGAATGGGGTCTTTCTTTTACTTCTGTTTGGTGAATTATTATATGCAAACTCTGCTTGTGAAAAAATTTGATCCCACTGGCTATGGTGTTCAATGACCAAACTTCTCAACAAATTCCCTAAACTCCTATTTACCACCTCAGTCTATCCATCTATCTGTGGTTTATATGATGAAATAAAAGACATTTCTATCCCCATTTTCTTCCAAAATGTTCTCCATAAATGACCAACAAATTTAGTGTCTCTTTTTGAGACAATGCTCTTGGGAAATCCATGAAGTCTCACAACTTCCTTGAAAAACAAATTTGCAACATGTGTTGCATCACTAGTCTTTTGGCATGGGATAAAGTGTTCCATCTTCAAAAATCTATCCACCACAAAATATATGGAATCACTTCCCCTCTGGGTTCTTGGTAATCCCAACACAAAATCCATGCTTATTGCATCCCAAGGCCTATCTGGAATAGGCAATGGCTGATACAATCCAGTGTTTTGTTTCTTTCCTTTTGCATACTAGAAAATCTTACATTTGTTGAAAAACCTTTTCACCTCTGCCCTTATACCTGACCAATAGTATGAACCGTTCAATTGCGCAAATGTCTTGTCATGGCTGAAATGTCCTGCCAGACATCCACTATGTTTTTCCTTAAGCCGATTTTCCCTCATCGATCACCTTGGTATGCACAATTGGAAACCTTTAAACAACAATCCATCTTGAATCATGTACTCTGTCCACTGGATTCTGTTTCTGAGAACATGGTTTTCAAATGCTTCATATGCTTCCTTAAAATATGGATCATCACAATACATATCCTTAAGGTGTTCAAACCCTAAGGTCTTGACCTGAAATTCCTGCAGAATCAGACATCTCCTACTCAACACATCAACAACCTTGTTAGCATTACCATACATATTTTTAATGACAAAAGTAAATATTTCATAAACTCTATCCACTTAGCATGTCTTTGGTTTAATTTCTACTGTCTGGTTATCAATTGTGAATCTTGGTTATTGCTATACAAGACAAATTCCTTTAGAACAAGGTAGTGCATCCATTTCTTCAAGGCTTGGATTATGGCATAAAATTATTTGTCATATGTGGAGTACTTTCCCTTAGTATCGTTCATATTCTCACTGAAATATGCAATAGGCCTATTGTATTGGCTCAAGACTACTCCAATTGCAACTCCACTTGCATCACACCTTACTTGAAATGTTTTCCCAAAATTTGGCAACACCAAAATTGGTCGCTCTGTTATCTTCCCCTTCAATATATTGAAACTTTGCTCATCTTCTTCTGTCCATTTAAAATACTTGTGTCTCTTCTTCACTGTATCCATCATTGGTGCACAAATTCCACTGAAATTTATAATGAACTTCCTATAGAAACTTGCTAATCCAGGGAAGCTTATCACTTCAAACATACTCCTTGGTGATGGCCATTCGTTGATTGCTCTGACCTTCTCAGGATCTATCTTCAATTCATTTGAAGAGATCACAAAACCCAAGTAAATGAGTTTTGTCTTCATAAAAGAGGACGTCTTCATGTTTATCAACAATTTCTCCTGTTGTAGTCTCCTCATCACTAATGTCATATGTCTCAAATTCTCTTCATCAGTCTTACTGAAGACCAGTATATCATCTAGATATACATTCAAAAACTTACCAATGGAATCCTTCAATACTTCATTCATCAGTCTCATAAAATTACTTGGGGCATTTATTAAGCCAAATGGCATAACAATCCACTCATACAACCCTTCGTTTGTCTTAAAGGTTGTCTTCCACTCATCACCTTCTCTCATTCTTATCTGGTGATATCCACTTTTCAAATCTATTTTTGAAAACAAAATTGCTCCACTTAAGAAATAAATTAAGTCATCCATCCTAGGAAAAGAAAATCTGTACCTGATGGTGATTTGTTTATGGCCCTTGAGTATATACACATTCTTCATCCTCCATCCTTCTTTGGACTCAATACAGTTGGTACTACGCATGGACTCAAGATTTCTCTTACCAAACCCTTGTCTAATAATTCTTGGATTTCCTTCTTTACCTCCTCATTCTCTTGAGGTGTCAATCTATATGTGCTTTGTTTAGAAGACTTTCTCCTGGTATCAAGTCAATATGATGGCTAATACTTTTGATAGGTGGAAATGAGTTAGGAAACTCATCCACTACTATGCCAACGAAATTATCCAACAACCCCTAAACTTATTCAGGAAAATCATCCATAGAAGTACTTATAAGGACAACTCTAGGTTTTCTCACCACAACAAACTGGATCTCCTGTTCCTTCTTAACTTCACTCAGGATTTCCTTCCCACTCATGAGAAGTATGCTTGTGCTGGATTCTTCCTTCACTTTCTTCTCCTCTATTGGTAGCAACATGTGTGTCCTACCATTCCTTTCCAAAGTGTAAGTGTTATTCCTCCCATCATGAACAACATTCCTTTCAAACTGCCATGGTCTTCCCAACGAAACATGACATACATCCATGGGAATTGCATCACAAAAACTCTCATCTCTATATCCACATATTTTAAATTCAACAAAGAATTGTTTAGTTACCATTACCTGGTGTCCTTTTTGCAACCACGAGACCTTATATGGACTTGGATGTGCAGTTGTCTCCAACTCCAATTTCTCCACCATCTCCGTGGATACTACATTATCAGTGCTACCATTGTCAATTATCACCTTTCATACTCTGTTTTTAGTCTTGCAAGTTGTCCTGAACAAACTGTTCCTCTGCACTGGATTTTCAACTTCTGGTTCTGGCTTCAAGATAACCTTCCTCAACATCAAATATTTCTCATATTCTGCACCTTCTACTTCAACATTCCTTTTTTGTGCTTCTGAAATGTGATCTTCACCTCCCCTTTCTTTCTTTCTCTCTGGAAATTCCCAAGACTTGTGTCCTAGTTTTCCACAGGTATAACATATTATCTCTCCTCCTCTGCTTATTCCTCTTCCTCTGGAAAAATAATTTCTTCCACTAGGTTGTCCCCCTCTAGAGCTTCCTCCTCTTTTTGAGTGACTGTGGCTTTTCTCATCCTCACTCTAGGGTTTCTATGCCTTATCATGGGAAAATCCTTTACCTCTGCTCAGGATTCTACCCCTGTCTTGTTGGCTTTGTTTTTTGGCCAAATTCTCCTCTTGTTTCAGTGCATATTGATATGCCTCCTCTATTGTCCTCACTGAAATCATGTTTATTTCATCCTGGATATCATATCTCAGGCCATTTATGTACCTGACAACTTTCTCTTCATCTCTCTCCCTCTGTCCAGCCCTGATGTTTAGCTTGTAGAACTCTTATGTGTACTCCTTTATTGTCATTCCCTTCTGTTTCAGGTTCTACATTCTCCTAAACAGATTTATTTGATAATCCTTGGGCATGAATTTAGCCTTCAACTTGGCTACCATTCTATCCCAAATCTTTATCTTATGTTTGCTTTTTCTCCTCCAATCATCTTGTAGTTCATCCCACCACAGTGTTTCATGTCGTTTAAGTCTGGTGACAACATGTCTCACCTTCTTTTCCTCATGGACATCTTCATTGTCGAAATACTTATCCATTCACCTTATCCAGTCTAGTAGATCTTCAACATCCAAATTAAATTCATACATTGGGATGTCTATATTTTCTCTAGCTCCCAACTTCACAACAACTTTGAGTAAGCGTTCTTCGACAACATGTCCCCCTACAACTTCTTCAACCTCTGTCTCTTCACTTTCTGCCTCACTGATGTCCCCAACATCAGGTTCTCTTCTCCACACTACTTCCATTGCTTCCAACCTTGCACGCAGTTCCCTCATTTCCCTTTCGACAACCCGATTGGCTACAGACAGCTCCATGCATCTCCTTGGTGGCATTGTGCGGACTGTTTCTCACACACAGAGTACAAATTTGAGTTCTTTTAGGATCTGATACCACTTGACGCAGATCCCTCCCCCTTCTCTCCTCAGGGTTGCTCGACCTCCCAGTCAAGGATCTTAATATATTGAGCTGGATTATCTCTTCCAGACCTTCAATGGTCCTGGACCGTTTCACACAGACCCCTTTTTCTCTTTAAGCACAGTTCCTATGGAACTTGCGGGCCCATTTTTTTATAGTGCTTCACAACTTCGGGTTTCGAATGCCTTGTTTGCAATTGGTCTCTTCCTATGCAAACTCCAAATCAATAGAGTTACTCAGAACCAGATCTACGGTTCAGACCCCTCCGATAAACAATGGTGGCGATCTCCTCACGCTCCGTGACTCCATGATTTCATGATTTTAAGATTATTGACTCCTTGATACTCCGAATCCTTTGATCTGTGAACCCCCGAGAGATATCATGACTAACAACTACAAACCTTTTCCTAGATCATACGGTCTGGGACGATATCACTCCCTCTAGACGGATCTACAGTTCATATGGATTTCAGGTTCCATAACTTTAGAAGATTTTCTTCCCTCTCAAACGGAAACCTCCAAACATGCGAAGTTCGAAGGACTTCAAGGGGTAACCTCCCCACTCCTTTTTGAGATCTAGCAGTTGTCCGTGATCTCGATTCCTTTTGAAGGGATCTCAACTGTCACTTCACAACTTTCAATGGATTTCTCCCTTCCCATTGATGCTTGGTCACTGTCTCTCCTGAGTTTGATTCTGACACACTCCTTGCGAACTCAGAATCTATGAAGAAATTCGGACTTCGTGATTTATTCAAAAGAAATCTCTCTACGCACTCCTTGCGCTTTGCAGTCCCGTTTTCGACACTTAGTCGATTCTTCGAATCTATGCACTCCTTGCAATAGATTCTTACACAATACTTAACTTCTTGCAGGCGATTGTGCACACCTTACAACAATCTCTTTTCAGTCTTTGCAAATGGAAGTTTCACGCTATCTCTTCTGAGTTTCTGAATCAAAATAGACTTCGTCGCCACACTCCTTGTAGACTGTATGCACACCTTGCATAAAAATCAACGAAGAGAAACAATTGAAACTTATTCAAATGCTTCACAGACTCATACTTTCAATAACATATCTCATTCATTCATGAAAACAAAAAATAACAGGGAAACTATAAAAAATAGTGACACCATGAATTGGGTCAATATCCCTATGTTTCATTCATTCAAAATGTAAAATGTCTACAGCTTGAAACAACATACATTCAGTAACAACTATCCCCTACTCTGCAACTAACCTTATTTAGGTATACAATGCACCTACTTATACAATAGGTCCTCTTAGGTTTCCTCCAACTACCTACCTGATCGAAATTAAATTCTACAGCTACTTAAGTCCTATTACATAAACATCTGTGACAAGCAATTTAAGGCCATTCTTCAGATCCACACCAAAATCAAATATCTAAAGGATGATATGATCTCTTTTTTGCTTTGACGCGATCGTTCAACCTTTTCTCATTAATTTCTATGATTCATGTTTTACTCATAAGTTCTCTGAGATACACCATCTTTCAAAATTTAAAAGTTTACTCAAAAGGTGTGCTAAGCGCTGAGCTGTCATCCCATGTGGATTTGCTGACGATGCTCTTGCATCATTTTGGGTCATTATGTATCATTTGTAGGAATAAAAGTGGATATGACAAAGTCAAAAGTTATTTCCAAGCTTCTAGTGCCAAAGAACCAATAAGATGTTAGGCGTTTCTTAGTGCATGTTGGTTATTATATGCGATTTATTGAAAATTTCACAAAAAATGCATCTCCATTATTTAAACTGCTCACTAAAGATAGTGAAATTTTATGGAATATTCCTTGCCAAACTACTTTTGAAACATTGAAAGAATTGTTTTTTGTAGCTCCTGTTTTAAGAGGGAAAAATTGGTCCGTCTCATTTCACATATCTACAAATGCTTCAGATACGCCTTTAGGAGCAGTGCTAGGAAAAAAAGAAAATAAAATTTCTTATGCCATCTATTTTGTGAGGAAAAACATGACACCCTTTCAATTGAATTATATAGTTATGGAAAAGGGTTCCTTGTAGTAGTGCATGCCATCAATAAATTTAGGTATTATATTACAGGGTATGAGATCTTCATCCACTTTGACCATTCAACTATTAGATATTTAATGAACAAACTATAGATTTTAACCTTGTACAATATTTACTGCAAACAAATTTTCAGTAAAAGAACAAAAAATATACAATGGAAAATACAAATATTACACAGAGATTTTTCCCCTGGAAACCCAAACCGAGATATCACCCCCCCCTCAAACCCCCCTGCACAACACAGACACTAATTCTCATGCAAATAATATAACACATACCCAACATTATCCCACTTGTTGTTTTCTTTGCATATAGGGGGTTACAGGGTTACATAGCCAACAATCCAGGGCAACAATGCCCATGGATCCTCTACACCAAGAGAACTTCTCAATGCTCATAGATTTTGTTAATGAATCTGCAACATTCTTCAAATTTTCCACCTTCATCAATGATACTTTATTTTCTTCAATCATGTCTTTCACAAAGTGATATTGAATATCAATATGCTTTGTCTTTGAAAGATAAGTCAGGTTCTTCACCAGAAAAATTTCACTCTGACTGTCATAATCTATCCTTACAACTTGTTGTACTAACTTGATACCTGAACAAAATATTTTTAGCCATACTTCTTCCTTAATTGCATGAGTGGCTTCCATGTATTCAACTTCTGTAGTTGAAAGTGCCACTACATCTTGTCTTTTGCTCATCCAAATTATTGCTTCTCCAAACAAGTTAAACACATACCCACTTGTAGATCTCCTATGATCCAGATCTCCAGCCCAGTTTGCATCCACAAAACCCATGTATATCCACCACTCTCTCAAATTTCGGTCTTCCTTCGTAGCACAATCCATAGCTAGCAGTGCCACACAAATACCTGAAAACCCTTTTTATTGTTGTCTAATGCTCCTTCCCTGGTTTTGACATATAGTTTCTCAAAACTCCCACTACATGTGCAATGTCTGGTCTAGTACAGACCATTGCATACATCAAACTTCCAACTTCACTCTCATATGGAACACGAGACATATCCTCCTCCTCTTCCCATGTCTTGGGACACTGATCCACATATAAATTTACCCCGACAGGAATATGAACCTTGACCGGTTTACATTCCTACATATTAAACCTCTACAATATTATCTCGACATATTTTCTATGATTTAACCAAAGTTTCCTCTTTTTACGATATCTTTTAATTTCCATGCCCAAAATGAAATTTGAAGCACTGAGATCCTTCATGTCAAATTTAGAGAACAACTGAGTTTTCACATCCTAGATAATCTCCTTGTTGTTTCCTATCAACAACATGTCATCCACATACAAGAACAAATAAATAAAATGATCACCAATTAATTTAAAATAAAAACATTAATCCTCTTTGCTTCTTGTGAAGTCAAGTCCCAACATACAAGTATCAAATTTTTGATACCACATCCTTGGTGATTGTTTTAAACCATACATTGACTTTTTCAGCTTGCATACCAGCTCCTTCTTTCCCTTTACAACATAACCTTCTAGTTACTTCATATAGATTTCTTATTCCAGATCCCCATGTAGGAATGTTGTCTTCACATCAATATGTTCTACTTCAAAATCAAATGCAACAACAACAGATAATTTTTTTTTTATAGAGGTTAAATTGGCAACAGGAGAAAAAATCACACCAAAATCAATTCCCTCAACCCGAGAATAACCCTTTGCTACTAACTGAGCTTTGTATTTCTCCACTTTTCCTTCTTCATTAAGATTCTTTTTAATTACCCATTTTCCGCCAATAGGATTTCTTCCAGTCGGAAACTCCACTAGATCCCAAGCCTCATTCTTATCCAAAGTTGTCATTTCTTTATCCATGGCCCTTTTCCAGTGATTTCCATCCTTTGAATCCATTGCCTCCCTGTCAGTTCTAGGATCATCATCAGTAATAGACAAAGAAAAATTTGAATGGAAATTAGATGGAGTATACCTTTCTAGTATCCTTCTTTCTCAGGCTGATCTCCTCAATACTGGAGTAAGAGGATCTTCTTCTTCCGATTCCTGTTCTTCTATAGAGTCTGATTGATCATCCTTTAAATCAAACTCTATTTTCTTTGGTTCTTCCTTACTTGGTAGGACTTCCTGTTTAACAACATCCTTTATTTCTCTAAATACCACATCTCATCTATACACTACCTTCTTAGTTTATGGGTTCCAAAACTTATAACCTTTGAGACCATATTTATATCCAATAAAGATACAGTTTTCATCCTTTTTATCTAGCTTATTCCTATTTTCCTTTGGAACATAAACATATGCATCACAGCTAAATACCTTGAGATGTGTGAGAGAAGGTTCCTTACCAGTCCATACCTCTTGTGGAGTCTTGTCATCCAACGCTGATGAGGGTGATCTGTTGACAAGGTAACATGCAGTACCCACTGCCTCTGCCTAGAAATCTTTCCCTAACCCGACACCACTAAGCATGCACCTTGCTTTTTCCATCAACGTCTTGTTAATCATTTCTGCAACTCCATTCTACTGAGGTGTATATGGAGTAGTATTCTGCCTTGCTATACCACACTTCTTACAAAATTCTTCAAATTCATTCCCGCAGAACTCTTCACCATTATCTTTCCTCAACACCTTAATTATTTTCTTTGTTTGATTCTCAACAAGAGCCTTAAACTCTTTAAACCTATCGAAGACTTCGGATTTCTTCCTGAGGAAATATATCCAAGTATTCCTCAAGAATTCATCTATAAATGAGACATAGTACACATATTTTCCCAATGATGGGACTGACACTGGTCCAAAAACATCACTTTGAACTAGTTGTAAAATTCCTTCCGCCCTCGTTGCACCAGAGGGGAATCTTACCCGATTATTCTTCCCCATATATAAAATGTTCACATAAATCAAAATCCAGAGAGAAGTTAGACATACCTTCAACCATACCTTTACTGTGTAGTAGTCGAAGACCCTTTTCTCTGATATGAACCAGTCTTTGATGCCACAACATAACCTTTTCTCCAGAGGTTGTAGGAGTTATTTCTTCTTCAACTCTAATATCAGGAACAATGGAAATATTACACCCATCACTAATAGTGCTTCCTTGCAGATTATACAGAGTTCCAAACCGAAATCCCTTCAACAACACCATTGCTCCTCGAACCATCCTGCAGGTTTCCTTTTCAAATATTATTTTTACCCCTGCATCGTCCATTTTGCTTACATAAATCAAATTTATAGCCAAACCTGGGATGTGAAAAACATAAGGAAGTGTTCTAATTCTTCCATATATGAGTCTAAAATTTACTTTTCCTCATCCTATGATTATGGTTATCGAATCATCATCTAAGAAAACATTAGCTCCATCATACCTTTCATATTCGCAGAACCACTCCTTGTGGGGATTCATATGAAAGGATGCACCAGAGTCAACCAACCATGCCTCATGATCTACATGTGTGCTTGAAGAAGCCAAGTACACATCCCCTCCTTCTTCCTTGGAGGTATTTTCTTCTGTAGAAGGAGATTCTTTAGATCCCTTCTTTTTCTCAACTTTGGATCTACACTACTTCTTGTAGTGCCCTTCTTTTCCACATCTCCAACATACCTTTACAAACTTTCTGGGATATTTAGATCTACCCTTAGAATTAGATCTCCCACTTGAGAACTTAGATATATTTCTTTCCTGGGAATGTCCTCTTGCAAATAATGTGTTTGTGCTCTGTCCTTCCATATTCTGCCGTCTCATATCCTCCGAAAAAAGGGATGAGACCACTTCATCAAACTTCAAGGAACTTGTATTACTACCTATGGCCACAACCAGACTATCCCACGAGTCTGGTAAAGAAAACAGTAAACTGATACATTTATCTTCATCTGAAATTTTAATCTCAACAGATACTAACTGACTTACCACAGTATTGAAGGCATTCAAATGCTCTGCCACTGAGTCTCCATCTCTCATCCTCAGGTTATACAACTTATTTCTCAGGAGTAGTTTATTTACTAGGGATTTAGACTGATACAACTTCCCTAACTTATCCCATAAATCCTTGGTTTTAGCTTCCTCTAACACATTCAATAATACTGAATCTGAGAGACACAGTTGGATTGTTCTCTTTTCTTTCCGATTCAACTTATTCCAGTCATCTGCTGAAGTTCCTGTAGGTGTAGTACCTACCGCAATCCACTGATCTCTGTCCACCAACAGATCTTCCATCTTGAGATTCCACAGCTCAAAACTTTTCCCATTAAACTTCTCGATCTCCATCTTCAAATTGTTTGCCATTTCTTCTCACCTAAAAAATAAATACCACAGATCTCCCACTGTAACAAGGCTTATCACAGTTTCGAGCCAAACCCTTGACCACAAATGCGTCCCCCTGAAGCCAACAAAGATCTGATACCAAATGTAGATTTTAACCTTGTACAATATTTACTGCAAACATATTTTTAGTAAAAGAACATAAAATATACAATGACAAATACAAATATTACACAGAGATTTTTCGCTTGGAAACCCAAACTGGGAAAACCAACATATTCTATATCCATTCATAGTATTACATTGTTTACAATACAATATACATATAGGAGCCAACGGAATCCAAAACCCTAACCCAATGACCTGTATTAGTCAACAACCCTAATTCCTTAACCGGAAATAGAAAACCATCGACAAAGAAACCATGTCCCAAAAATCCACCTAAATATGTGACACGTTTCCCAAGGAAGACATTCTTTTTCTCGGGGGTGTTGTAGACACTACTACTCATGTAAAAAATATAACACATACCCAACACAAACCAGTTACTAATGGTAGAATTACTAGGTGGATTCTTCTATTACAAGTATTTAATAGCGCTATATTATATATACATGGGAAAGAGAATGTAGTTGCATATTTTCTTTCCAGTATCCATAGTGAAGGTGAATTAGTTCATTTCAATGATAATTTTCCTAATGAACACCTCTTTGCAATATCTACTAAATCTCCTTGGTTTTCATATATCACTAGCTAATTTGCTACAGGAAATTTACCTCAACACTTTTCCCCAAAGGAGAAGCATAAGATCATCAAACTTAGTGCCACATATTCATGGATTGGCGGAGAAATTTTTGTGCTGGACCTGATCAAATTATTCAAAGGTGTGCACGAGAGGATGAAGTGTTTTCCATATTCAAGGCATGTCACAATGATCCATGTGGAGGCAATTTTGCTGATAAAAGAACCGTATACAAAGTCCTTCATCTGGGGTATTATTGGCCTACTCTTTTCAGAGATGCCAAAAAGTATGTCAAAAGACGTGACAATTGTCAAGACACTACTATGAGGTAAAAATGGATAATATACCTTAATCAAAAGACTTCAAAAATATTTCGAAGGTGATCCTTCAAGAAAATCAAAAGTCAATATCAATGATGCAAAGAGAATTTGAAGAAGTTATCATGGATAAAAAATGAAAAAATTTCTCGCTTAAAAAACCATAGTAAAAACATACTTACATAGATCAAGAAGTCAAAGGAAAGAAAACAATGCATTTAGAAGTTGGAACAAGAGAATCAAGATATCAAGAAGAACCTATTAGAAAAAAACAAGAAAATTCTCATTTGAAGAACCTTAATCAAGAGCTACTAGAACAAATTAGAAAGTTGAAAATATAGACATTAAAGATATCGAAAAATCATATAATGAAGAAAATTCACGTCTAAAAAATCATAATAGAACCCTATTGATGCAAATTAAGAAGCTTAATAATGATAAGAGGTTGTTGGAAAAAAAGTTAGAATAAATCTAGAAGGAAGCATCAAGGTCCTCGGGAGTAAAAATCCAAGTTGTGGAAAAATGAACAAATACATATCCAATCCACATAACATCTCAAAAAGATGCCAATATAGTTGAAGAAAAGATATATAGGGATGTTGGAGTAAATACAATGGGAACTTCAAGTGTACGTGCTAATATAAGTTCATCGATTAACCAAACAACACCAATGTGTGAAGAAAATCATATATTGAAATTAAACCAAGAAAACAATACACGCATGAGAAGGGGAAATAATGTTATAAGAAATCCTTATAAACATCCAAATCATAAAAGAAGATATATCTAACAATCATAGTATCAATATCACTTAGGTCAGGAACAAATAAATTATCATTTGAAAAATATTGATACCGACACAATTAAGTCTTATGATAACAGTTCATTGTGGAAGTGCAATGTTCTTCAAAGGATTGAATTAGGATGGTTTGATCCATTTACGGTTCAAAATTTTTTCTCATCACTCGAAGGTTCATATCGTCTCGTATCATCAACTATGACAGAACAAAAAATGATGCGACGACATTACAAGCCAAATAAAAAGACGTCCAAGAGGGGAAGGCAATGTTATGAACACAAATATATAGAAATAGATAGAAATAAATAATCATTAAATAATAATAATTAATACATCATTATGAAAAGATGTCTCTTATCTAAAGGATATTTCTATTAATGAAAGGGATCCCCTATGTGGGTATATATGGCCCTCATTCTCATTGTAATGAATTCATCATATCTTATTCAATTATTTGTTACTTGTCCTATATGGTGTTGGAGTTACTTCATACACACCTAGGATTTATTTTTCCTAAGGATTTTCCTTGTTTATTATTCATAATCAGTCATTATACAATATCCTATATTTTATGGGAGAATATTTCACCTCGAGAATATTCTCTTTCAGTTGACAGTTCAGTTTGACTAGTTGAGTTGAGTTTAGATGTTGCATTGGTTTTATCACCATGCAACATTGGGATCATAACCATGCTAATTCAAACTTGCCTTGGTATCATCACCATACTGGCGCATTACCCTTGATTCCCTAAGTTAACTCCTCACTACTCTATGTTCAGTTAGTTAACTAAAGACTAGTTGACTAGTTAACTCAATTAGGTGGCAGTTCATTCCCGTAACTGCCTGAGAGACTATACTAGGTGGAATTTTACTCCCATAACTGCTGGTGTGTGTCTAGATCACTTTATACCACCACTATGGCGCATTGGTTCTCCTTGAGTGTGCACTCATTGAGTTATACAGAGTATATCATGTGTAAATTATTTCATTGTTCACAACGATTAATGAGAATTCTTTCATTCTTTCTCTCCTTCTTCTTCTTTCTCAAATTCTTTATGCAAATGTGTGTATTATTGTTTATCTAGATATATTCCATGCAGTTTCAACACATTTACATGGTATTAGAGCCGATGGGCTGTTAAGAAAAAGCTACACCAATTTTTTTTGTAGGTACAAAAGATTGAAGACATCGGAAAGATGGATTTCCAAAAAGAATTCATTCTTACACCTTACAACTATTTTGCATGGAAGGAGAATATAGCCATACATATCCAAACCAAGGGTTGTACAGGTTAGCCTTGAATAGAGATTCAAAACCAACATTAGCCATAGAAAAATCCAAGTACTTAAATCACATGGATGAGGCACTCACGACAATTTGCAGGCTTATTTCTCACGATCTCCTTTTACACAATCTTCCTGTAAGGTTCCAAATGAAGCCTGGAACACCTTGGAAGGGATATTTGGAAAACATGATGAGATGAGGGGACATATGATGGAGGTGTATCTTCTCACATTGGATCCAAAAAGCTTCGATAATATCTAATATTTCTTTACAAAATTAAAGGATTTACTGTCGCAATTCAAAGCTTGCCGGGTTGATAAATCGAAGGAGGAGAAACAAATGGTTCTCACCATTGTCTCAAAGCTTGGTCCTAAATTGTCTGTATTTGCATCCACATTCCATACTATTAGATTCGCCTTTGGAGCCACCTAGAAGATGCCTTCTATTGAGGACTTTATTGAGTCCCTGACACAAGAGCAAACCAAGCTCATCAACATGTGCACAATCAAAGGTCCAAGGGCGCATGCACTCATTGTTAATGATGGCAGCCGAATATATCATAAATCTGAAGATAAAGATAAATGAAAATCTCATGCACATTCGAAGAAGGAAGGGTACATAAAACCCTTCACAGATGCCTCCGGATCCAAAGAGGAAAAGGGAAGAAAAGGGGAGAAATGCTTCTATTGTCACAACGGATTCCATCCAGAATCCGCATGCATGCCAAAAAACATAGATCAGATGTCTCAAATACTTGAGAAAACCAACCTTGGAGATAGCATCCCCGAGGGTTCCAAGAAGAAGAAGCCAGAATTTCTGAATTCCAAGAAAGACAATTCTAGCCATACGTTGATTGCCATCAACTCCTCTCCTGATGCTTGGATCGTAGATTCAGGAGAATCACATCACATGGATACCTCAAAAACAATATATTATTCATTGGATGCATGCATAGGTCCTCCTATTCTAATGGGGGACAACTTTTCTGTTGAATTCACCGACAAAGGACAAATTGAACTCAACAACGAAAGCTTCGAGAATGTGTTGAACGTTCCCAAACTTTCTATCAACCTTCCCTCTGTGTATCAAATGACGAATTATGGCACCAGAAAGAAATTCATATTCACACCAAATTACATGGAAATCTATGACATGCAAATCAACTCCAGGGTTTCTACCAGTGAGGTAAATCATCAGTCTAGATTGTATACATTTTCTGAATTCATTGAACCTGATTCTGCTTTACTGCTTACTCATGCTGATGAAAGTAGTAGGATATGGCACAAAAGGTTTGGACATTTGAATTTAAGATACATGCAACAACTTAGCAAGAAAATATTGTTTGATGGTATACCAAACATCCATTTCTCCAAGGGAGTATGAGAGGGATGTGTTCTTGGAAAACACCCTCAAGATACATTTGACAAAGGAAAGTCTCAATGAGCTTCTGTTGATTAAGGTTGGTTGTCATTGATGTCAACCCTTGAAGAAAGCCCTGTAGCATGGAGGTTTGGGTAACTAACCCAAGTTTTTTTGATATAAATATGACTCATTATTGTCTTGTCATGGTTGATAAGAAGTAAAGATGGATGAACTCCAAAGTGGTCCCCTTATGCTGAAATCCCTCACGGGAAGATGCTTTGCGGAATGAGAGAACCCATGCATAATTGTGGAATAATGAGATGAAGGACAATGAATTTGTTAGTTAAACTATCCTATATGCATAGTTCTTGTCATGCCATTTCTGGTGGTATGTGGAACGTCACATCACTCCTCACGGTTAGAGAATTATGACCATGTGAAGTTGGAGAACCCAAGTTTGGGTAATGGACACAAGTTTGTTTGATGTATAATGGTATGAGTTTTGATATATTTGAAGGTAAAACTATTCTATATGGATAGTACATGTCATTCCATTTCTGGTGGTATGTGAAACATCACATAACTCCTCACGGTTTGAGAGTTATGGCCTTACGAAGTTGGAGGACTCTCACATGTTGGCTTGAAGCCCCAAAAGGTCTGTAACATCCCGCTCTGGTGCACTGAGAAAAATTATTATTTGAGGACACTTTCTCGCAAGTGATCTGGACTTTTATGATGTTAAAACATTTATACTTGATTATGATGCGTTATGATAGACGACATGAGGTTTTACTATTTGATGTAGACAGGTTCTATTGACTCAGTTTTATTGAGTGTGTAGGGTCGACTTGTATGTCACAATCTTAGGATCTTATGAAGTCGTGATCGGTATGGATTGGTTGGAATCGCATGAGGCGATACTCAACTATAAGACGAAACGGTTGAGCTTGGTCAATAATGAAGGACAGAGACGTGTGATAGTAGGACGGAACCAGGGAGTATCCCTGAGGTTCATCTCTTCCTTACAGTTGCGGAAGAGTATGCGCAAGGGGTGGAAACTTTATGTGATCCTCGCGCTAAACGAAAAGGGAGTAGCGAAAGGTCTAGAACACCTTCCGGTAGTGAAGGAGTTTGCAGACGTGTTTCCAGAGGAGTTACCTGGGATGCCGCCGGAAAGGGAACTGGATTTTACTATAGACCTGAAACCGGGGACCGAACCGATAGCAAGAACACCTTATCGGATGTCGACCCCGGAGTTGTAAGAATTGAAAATGCAACTGAAGGAGTTGCTAGACCTGGGACTGATACGTCTTAGTGTGTCACCGTGGGGTGCACCGGTTATTTTCATATGAAAGAAGGACGGGTCATGGAGGCTTTGCATTCACTATCGTCAATTGAACAAGGCTACGATCAAGAATCAGTATCCCTTACCAAGAATTGATGATATGTTCAATCAAATGAAGGGTGCGACGGTGTTCTCCAAGATCGATTTGCGATCCAGGTATCACCAGTTACGGATCAAGGAGGATGACATCCCTAAGACCGCCTTTAAGACAAGATTTGGACATTACGAGTTTACTGTTTTACCGTTTGGATTGAAAAATGCCCTAGGGGTATTCATGAATTTGATGAACGGGGTGTTCTGCGAGTACTTGGACAAGTTCATCCAAGTATTCATTGACGATATCTTGATCTACTCTCAGACGACGGAGGAGCATGACGAGCACTTGCGCTTGGTACTACAGTGTCTACGAGAGCACAAATTGTATGGGAAGTTGTCCAAATGTTCTTTTTACCAATCGAGGATTCACTACTTAGGGCATGTCATCTCCGACGAAGGTATCGTCGTGGATCCATCCAAGGTTGAGGCTATTACGAGATGGCCTGCGCCGACGAATGTCACAAAAGTGCGTAGCTTTATGGGTTTAGCAGGATACTATCGACGGTTTGTCGAGGGATTTTCAAAGATAGCAAATCCGATCACGGAATTGCAGAAGAAAAACAAGAAGTTTGTCTGGACCGAGAAATGCACGGAGGCATTTCGGAGGCTTAAGGAGTTGTTGACGATAGCGCCGATACTAAAGGTCCCTGACATGGACGCGGACTTCTTGGTATGCACTGACGCTTCCAAGGAAGGATTAGGTGGAGTCTTGATGCAAGACGGACGAGTGATTGCTTACATTTTGAGGAAGCTGAGAAGACATGAGGAGAACTACGCGACGCATGATTTGGAGTTATTAGCCATCGTTTATGCCTTGAAGGTTTGGAGACACTACCTTGTTGGATGAAGATTTGAATTAAAGACTGATCATTGTGGGCTGCAACACATTTTCACGCAAAGCAACCTGAACGCGCGACAACGACGTTGGTCGGAATTGCTTAGCGAGTACGACTTCGAGATTACTTACATAAAGGGAACAATGAACCGAGTGGCTGACGCTTTGAGTCGAAGACCACACATATTTTCGGTGTTGCCTCTTCAGACGAATCTACATGAGAAGATTCTCACCTTACAACGTGATGATGACTGGTACAAGGAAGTCGAGGATTTTATCAGACAAAACACAATGATGGTACCACGATATGAGGGATTTTATTTGGATAACGATGGGTTATTGAGGTTTAGGGGTCGGATTTATGTACCTCCAAATGCCAAGATGAGGATGTTGATCCTAAGTGAGGCTCATAGAGTAGTTTACATGGCTCAACCAGGAGTCACGAAGATGAGGGCAGACCTTAAACCCTTATTCTTCTGGAAGGGAATGAAGGCCGACATAGTCAACTTTGTGGCTAGATGTCTAGAGTGTCAGCAGGTAAAGGCTGAACATAGACACCCGACAGGATTACTTCA
>SNQJ01S0001864.1:64489-99522 GCA_010110895.2 Picea sitchensis
AACAGTTACCAGAGCACCATTAAGATGGCGCCTTTTGAGTTTCTTTATGGGTGACCGTGTCGGACGCCCTTGAGTTGGGATCGGCTTGAGGATAGGGTCCTGGTGGGACCAGAAGCGATCCAAGAAATGGAAGAGAAAATGCAAACCATAAGACAAAGGATTAAAGAAGCGCAGGATCGATAGAAGAGTTATGCCGATGCGCACCAAGTCGACCGTAGTTACGAGGTCGGTGATCGAGTCTTCTTGCGGGTTAAACCGCATAAGAGTTCGATCAAGTTTGGAAAGGGAACTAAACTCTCTCCTAGGTTCATAGGACCTTTCGAGATCGTGGAGAGAAAGGGGCCCGTGGCCTATCGACTAGCCTTGCCTGATTCTTTGAGGCGTATGCACGATGTTTTTCATGTATCTGTTTTGAGACATTATATTAGTGATCTTACACACATGATTGCCATGAGTTCCTTGAAGGTATCGGACAAGGGAGCGCTCACGGCTAAGCCAATCCACATTTTAGATCATTGTCTTTGACAGTTACAACGTCGAATGGTAGATCAGGTCAAGGTCCAGTGGGACAGTTATAGTCCGCACTCGACGACCTGGGAGGACGCATATGATATGCACCAGCAGTTTCAATTTTTGTTTGATAGATAGACTTATGATACTGTGATACTTTTATTTCGACATTTACATGATAAACTTTGGGACGAAGTTTAGACCAAGAGGGGGTGTATGTAACATCCCTCTCTGGCGCACTGAGAAAACTTATTATTTGAGGACACTTTCTCGCAAGTGATCTGGACTTTTTTGATGTTAAAACATTTATACTTGATTATGATGCGTTATGATAGACGACATGAGGTTTTACTATTTGATGTAGACAGGTGCTATTGACTCAGTTTTATTGAGTGTACAGGGTTTTGGACCTTGATGATGCAGAGGCATCGGTGGAACCCCCTTGGACTCCGGATTGAGTCAGGAAGTGTGCTTTTGGGTTGATTTATTTACTATGATATTTCATTGATTTGATGATATGATGTTGACATGTTCTGACACGATTGTTGATAATGCAGGTTGACAATAGCTTGCCGACCAGACTCACATATGGAGTAAAGGGGCCACACACAATTTCCATAGAGGTTGAGGGAGAGGTGTGGACAACAGCCCTGCCACAACCTACTAGCACTCCCTCCATGGCTCGAACTGTAGGTTAACGATTACCTAGTTCGAGAGGATCAACGATGCCCTGAGGGAAGACTGCGACAGTCGCTCACGATGATTCTAAGGGGCGCGCAATAAGGCGGGGGCCTTATTCCTTAGAGCCCTTAGTCTCCCACAAGTTCACCTGGCAGAGTGTTGAGTCCAGGGGTTATAGATGTCTACCAATCAGTCAAGTCGACGAGTGGCACCCTTGGAGCACGTGGTGCATCCTGAAGGGCACGTCGCGCAAAAGAAACACAAGAAGCGAGTGGCACCCTTGGAGCACGTGGTGCATCCTGAAGGGCACGCTGCGCAAAAGAAACGAACGAGGCGAGTGGCACCATTGGAGCACGTAGTGCGTCCTGAAGGGCACGTCGCACTGATGATGAGGAAGAAATAAACCTAGACGGCCCTAAGACATTAACACCTTAAGAAATCCTTAAACAACTCCCCTAACCAATTTTCGCCTAGCTCAGAATCTAAGTCCTAAGCCTAAGACTTTTCTAGGGTAAATTTTTTTTAGTGTAACCTTAAAGAAAAAGGCCCTAGCATAAAAATAAAAATTCACACAAAAACCCACTTAAGTAATAGTTGGGTCTTCATAAAAATTCTTGGGGTAAATGAAGAGAGTAAGGATTTAAATAAACTAAGGGATTTAAAAAATTTGCAAAGAAGAAATTAATTCCTAACTTGTGAAAGAACACAAGATATTAAAAAAAGAAAAGAAAAGAAGGGATTAATAAAAATAGGGAACTAAGTAATAAAGGAAACATAGACAAGTAATAAGTAATAAAATTATTTAACGTGCGGGAGTATAAAAGTTATGAATTTAAAAATTAAATGAAAAGATTAACTAGCGCATTTACTTTTTGGTTTAAAAAAAAGAGAGAGGGAATAATAAAAATAGGGAAATGAGCCTTTAATAAATTAAAGAAAATAATTTTGGAGGAACGTGGGGGATGAGTGACACTTGTAAGAAAGAGATTTTTTAGGGGTTTTCATTAAAACTTAAGTTAAATGTGATTTAGGGCAAGGGTGGGTCTCCAAACTCTATAAAAGAAAGGTAGATGAGGAAGATGGGGGAGGGGTGATGAGCATAATGTTACGCTGCCGAATTTGGACTGGACTGATTGCTTGTGAGGAGTTGGGATTTCTCAGCTGGGATTAGAGTGGTAGCTCAGCCTTGGAGGCGAGCTGGGAAGCTAGGCATACCTTCTGGATTTGTGTGGCCCCTTTGCGGATCGGGGGGCTAAGGGGGAAGCAGAGTACCCCTAGCGATTAGCTGGGAGGTACCGGTGAGGTCTCAATGGCCGGTGAGGTCTCAACGGTCGGCGAGCGGGAGCGGCACGGAGAAACAACGCGGGATAGCGTCTTCGAGTTATTCGCCGCCAGACCCAGGTATGCATGTGCATTGATTAAAAAAAAGAGAGAAAATGTTGGGTTGTGTACGAATTCTTAAGATGATTGATTGATGGATTAAATTTAGGATGATTCCATTCCCTTGTTATTCTCTGCGTTTTCTGTTTATGGTCATTTACTCTGCATTCCTTCTCTGTGTTGTTGCTTATCTCAGCGTGGACTGTTTTTTAAAAAGAAAATATATATTTGCATTAGGGGTTTATCTCAGCGTTCGAGTGCATAAATTTCTCTGTGTTGGGTGTTTATCCCAGCGATTGATGGTTAAAATTTTGAGTTTGATTGGTGTCTCAACATTGATAAAAAGAAACTCCTCTACGTTTGTTGTTTAAATTCTGCATTTTAAATGTTATAATTACTCTGCATTTTTGGGTGGGGTTCTCTGCGTTTGGCTGAGGACACTCCCACCTTAACCACTCGGATTTCTGCTTTTTGTAGCGCTGTCAACCATGTTTATACACCCTCGGATATCGCCCTCCTTCTCGGCTTGGTAGTCGTGTTCTCGGCGTCGGGAAGAATGCCCACACGGATTGCTCACACCAGCTCTGCGATGGTTTTTGTTTTAAAAAAAAAACCCTGCGATTTGCAGGAGGTAACCTCCGGTTTCCCTCCCCTTTCTTTGCAATTTCTAAGTCTTGAATCGCTGGAGGGTACCCATGTACCTCGAACACCAAATCTGCGATTGATTTTATTCCATGTTGGGTGTTGCATTCTCAGCAAATTTTCTTAATATGCGTGACCTCTGATGTTTTCGTTACCATGGGGAGCAGTGCCCTGATTTTATCCGTATGCCACGACCTGTTTTTTTGCATGCCACGATTTGCGGTTAATGATTTTAATTATTTATTTTTCCTTGCTGCGTTTTAAATCAATACTTTTACCAACGAGCTTTAGAGATCGCCGTGCAGTCGCCCATGCTTGGGTCGCCACCTCCCTGCCCCTCTATCCACCTGTAACTATGGGTTGCCAACGCGCACCCCTTTTTTTTTATAACCAGTTTAAGTGTCCTGTGAACGTGTGCCTACAACGTTCAGTAAACGTGTGCCTAGTCTACCCACCCAGATGACTTCAACCATACTATAATCGAGCCTCTAGTTGTCTTTTCATTCTGAGATTAAGGGGAAGGGGTTCTGCGTTAGTCGATTGGGTTACGATTTTATTTATGAAAATTCTTGAGTCCCGATTAAAATGCCTTGGTTAATAAACCTTATCTCTGTCCTTAAATTAATTTTCCCTCGTTTATTTTATTTTCATTTTTACTGTATGATCATGCCAGGTTAATGACATGAAAGGCCTCGGTATTTAATGCCTCGACCTGGTCACCACCTTAATGGTCTCTTTTGGGTGGGGTTAATTAGTGTTAGCGGCTCGTTGAGGGTTTACTAGGTCTTTGGCGAGTTTCCAAATTCGGATTCAACCATGGATTAGAATAGATCTTTTCGAATAGCGCAGAACAATCAACGTGTGTTGGCCTCAATAACTCACCATCTAGATTCCTGGTTTTTCGTTAACGAAACCAACCAACACTTTATGCAAGCAATGTCAACAAGGAAAACAAACAAATACCAGGTTCAAATCAAAGGAACATTCAACAACAAGACCACTGGAAATTGTACATACTGATCTAGTTGGACCAACTATAACAAAGGGCTTAAAAGGTGAGAGATACTTTATGTTATTAGTTGATGATTATACAAGAATGATTGCAGTTTGTTTTCTCAAGAACAAGTTAGAAGCTTTTGAAAACTTCAAGATCTACAAGGAAATGGTTGAAAATGAGATGGATTCAAGAATCAAATGCTTGAGATCTCATAATGGAGGAGAGTTCACTTTAAAGGAATTTATGTATTACTGCAACAGTCATGGAATAAAAGAAAATTATCCGTTTCTAGGACACCTCAACAGAATGGAGTTTTTGAAAGAAAGAACAGGATAGTACAAGAAATGGCTCGAATAATGTTAATGGATTCCAAATTGACAGATATATTTTGGACACATGCAGTGCATACAAAAGTGCACATTCAAAAAAGAGTAATGCTCAGAAACAACACTGATAAAAATCCCTACGAGCTATGGAAAGGAAGACCAACAAATGTGAAACACTTCAGAGTTTTTGGAATCAAATGCTACATCAAAAGAGAAGATGGCAGAATGAGAAATTTTGACTCTCGTGTGGACAAATGAGTACTTGTTGGTTACTCAAGTACAAGGAAATCATACAAGTGTTACAATCTAATATTGACAAAATTTGTAGAAGGCATCAACATAACAATCGATGAAACGGGTAGACCAGAATCAAAGGAAGAAGAAAATAAATCAATGGAACAACTTTTCGAAGAAGAAACATAAGATGAAGTAGGAGAGGAAGATGAAAAGAATCCGATAGAAACAAAAGAACAAGTTCAACAAGTATCTCCAAAGATACCTAGTAGACGAGTACAAAAGAATCATCCTTCAGATCAGATTATTGGAAACAAAGATGCAAGAGTTGAGCCTAGAAGAAAAATCCATTCACTAGAACAAACACACCTAACACTCTTATCTATAATTGAACCAAATTGTTTTGAAGAAGCCAATAAGGATGAATTTTGGAATAAGTCCATGAATGAAGAATTGGATCAAATAGAGAAAAAATACAGTTGGGCACTGGTTCCAAGACCAAAGAATAAGAATGTGATCGACACAAAGTGGGTCTTCAGGAATAAATTGAATGAAGATGGATAGGTTACAAGGAACAAATCTAGATTGGTATGTAAAGGATATGCACAGATTGAAGGAATCGACTATGAAGAGACATTTTCCCTAGTTGCCAGAATGGAAACAATCTGTTTGCTTTTAGCTTATGCATGCTCCAAAAATATTAAAGTGTATTAGATGGACGTAAAATCAACTTTTCTAAATGGGGAACTTGAAGAAGAAGTCTACATTGAACAACCAGAAGGATTTCGACTGTCAGAGAACGCAGATTATGTGTGTAAATTAAAGAAGGCCTTGTATGGTCTAAACAGGCTCCTAGAGCATGGTACTCTAGATTGGATAAGTATCTACAACATACAGGTTTCAGAAAAGGAAGTGCAGACAACAACCTCTACATCAAGGTAAGTAAAGGTAATATTTTATTATTTGAAGTTTATGTTGATGATATTATTTTTGGTAGTGATGATGACAGGTTAAGCCAGAAATTTGTTAAAGATATGCAGAATGAATTTGAAATGTCATTACTTGGAGAACTATATTTCTTTCTAGGAATTCAGATACGTCAAAGAAACCAAGGAATTTTTATTTCTCAAACCAAGTATATCATAGAAATGCTAAAGAGGTTTGGAATGGAAGATTGCAAACCGGTTATCACTCCCATGCAAACCAATTGCAAGTTGAGAAAAGATGGTGATTCAAAGTATACAAATCAGAGACAATACAAGTCAATGATTGGCAACCTACTATATGTGACAACATCAAGACCAGATGTAATCCAGACAGTTGGACATGTGGCACGATTTCAAGTAGCACCAAAGGAATCACATGTATTAGCAATGAAGAGGATTTTCAGATATCTCAAAGGAACAAAAGAGTTTGGATTATGGTATCCAAAAGGAAAGGATCTATCACTTATTGCCTACATAGATGCAGATTGGGCAGGTTGTATTGATGACCGATGAAACATCAACAGAGCAACGTTCTACTTGGGTGAGTTCTTAGTATAATGGCTAAACAAGAAACAATCATCAACATCTTTATCTACATCCGAGGCAGAGTATATTGCAACAACATCATGTTGTACACAGGTTCTTTGGATGAAACAAACTCTGACAGATATATAGGTTGAGTATAATGAGCCCATTCTAATCTATTGTGATAATACAAGCGCCATCATTATCTCAAAGAACCCTGTAATGCACTCCAAGACGAAGCACATTCCAATCAAGTATCACTTTCTACGAGAGCAGGTTGCAGAAAAGAACATCAGAGTTGAGTACGTGGCCACAAAAGAACAAGTGGCAGACATATTCACAAAACCACTTCCACGGGAATCCTTTGAATATATTCGCCAGAGACTTGGAGTTATTTCTATTCCAAAATGAATTCTTTTTGAATTCTTATCTTATATGTCTTAGATTTACATGAGGAAGCACCACAAGAGGAAAGTTCAGTTAGGGGGAGCAACCCCAGATGGAAAGATACATTTTCCATTGATAACAAAGGGGGAGAGATTTATCATATGCAGAGGATAGAGGAAGAGGATAGAGGTATGGTTCCAGGGGGAGCATGAGCGATATGATTTCAGTGTTGCATCAGAGTGTTGCTATCAATGCCAAAGGGGGAGATTGTTGATTAAGGTTGGTTGTCATTGATGTCAACCCTTGAAGAAGGCCTTATAGCACAGAGGTTTGGGTAATGAACCCAAGTTTTTTTTATGTAAATATGACTCATTATTGTCTTGTCATGGTTGATAATAAGTAAAGATGGATGAACTCCAAAGTGGTCCCCTTATGGTGAAATCCCTCACGGGAAAAGACTTTTTGGAATGAGAGAACCCATGATTAATTGTGGAATAATGAGATGAAGGAATGTGAATTTATTAGTGAAACTATCCTATATGCATATTTCTTGTCGCGTCATTTCCGGTGGTATGTGGAACATCACATAAATCCTCACGGTTAGAGAGTTATGGCCATGTGAAGTTGGAGAACCCAAGTTTGGGTAATGGACCCAAGTTTTTTTGATGGATAGCGGTATGAGTTTTGGTATATTTGTATATAATACTATTCTATATGGATAGTACATGTCATGTCATTTCTGTTGGTATGTGGAACATCACATAACTCCTCATGGTTTGAGAGTTATGGCCTTACGAAGTTGGAGGACCCTCATATGTTGGCTTGAAGCCCCAAAAGGTCAAAGTAGTCAAAGTGGTTTAAGAGATTTTAGAAGGTAAATAATAAAGTGAAGTGATGAGTGTACTATAATTCAAAGTGAATACAAAATAAATTATTTAAATAATAAATTTAATGGAGAAATTAGAAATGGGTTAACCCTAAAATAAGGAAAGTGGACAAAGTGACCTAGAAGATGTTTTTAAGGAAGCTACTTGGAGAGTATAAATAAGAGAAAAGACTCTCTCATTTTAATCACACTTGAGCATATTGAATACCTATAGGTGTCTGATGTAACCAAAGGATATATAAGCCGAATTTATGAGGGAAGGTGAAGAAAATAAGGCCAAAATTCAAGGAAGGGTAAATTCTTTTGATGATGCTTTCTAAGGTATGTTATTTACAAGTCATCTCACCATTTTAGCAATAACGTTTTTTCTAGAATGATTCAAACTGTGAAAGTGTTATTCCATTGAGGAAACATATCCAATTATCTATGGTAAAATAATCATCTTGTGGGTCGTTGTATTTTTGGAGTTACACTCTGTGGAAAATAGGGTTTGTGGCTAGTCCTGAAACTAGTCAAAAATAGGGGTTTCGGGTAAAAACGTCATAAATTCTTCATAAAATATCCAAATTCAGTAAGAACAATTGTATTGGTTAGATTAAGGTTTGTAGTATTCTGTGTAAAATTTTTAGATCGATTCAAAAAAAATTCTGTGCGGGTCACGTTCTACAAGGTCGCTCTCTAGAATAAGCCATAATTCAACAAGGTATGCCATTTTTGATATAAATCCTTTTCTGATAGGTTCCAAGTAGTGATACCTGAAGGAATTGCATAAAACACACTGAATAACATTGTGTATCAGTTTCAGATCTTTATTCATTACAGGTACAAATTTATGATTATTTCAAGTTAGGGTTGTTGACTAATCCAAAACTAGGCATGTGAGACTAAAGAAAAGTTTGATGAAAATGTTAGTCTCTTGACGTTAAAGTTAAGGAAGGTTTGCAGGAATGTGATCATATACACGATGTTTATTACAGAGTTACAAATCAGATTTGGATGATGAAATTGATGAGGGCATTTGGTTGACGTACAAGTTGGGTACATGGTTGAGACAAGTAGTTGATGAGTTGGCACATACATGAGGTGTATAGTTGATGATGTTGGTACATATTGATGATTCATAGTTGATGAGTAGTTGACACATGATTGGTACATACTTGGTACATGGTTGGTTGCACTTGTTTATGGTACATGTTGATTACATATTGTTTGGTACAGGTTGGTGCATGGTTGATGCATGTGTTTATGGTACAGGTTGGTGCATGGTTGATGCACTTGCTTATGGTATAGGTTGATTGCAGGTTGAGGTACAGGTTGATGCATGGTTCATGCATGGTTTAGGTTTATTCGTACAGGTTTACAATGGTATATATCACAGTGATAGTGTGACAGTGGTACCATCATTCTACTTCTACTTTAGGGCGGTTGGATGGGGCAAGGACAGGTGGTTGTATCCATCTTCCGGTTGTATCCGGAGAACATAGGGGGTTGTAGCCTCCTTTTGGTTGTAGCCAGAGAATTGGGGAGTTGGAGCTTCCCTCAGGTTGTAGCATGAGAAACTATGGGGTTGGAGCCTCCTTCCAGTTACAGCTGGAAAACAAAGGAAGTTGGTGCTTCCAATGAATGTAATTCTTCAAGACATATAAAAAAATGCATTTCGTGGTTTTCTCCCACTTCGGGTTTCCACGTAAAACACTAGTGTACTGTGTATGTGTATGATTTTTCATTTGTTCATTGATCATTATTGGATGATAATTCTGCATTGATATAACACTTGGATTATTTGGTTTAAAAAGGATTATAATTGCTCTATTACTGAATCACCCCCCCTCTCAGTAATCCAACAGCTTCTGCACCTTTAGATCTGATTCATAGTGACCTCATGGGTCCTTTTACACATCCATCGATCAGAAAAATGAGGTTTGTTCTCATTTTTGTTGACGATTTTTCACGTTTTACATGGATCTACTTTCTTAGGCAAAAATCCGAGGTCTTTCAACATTTCAAAGATTTCAAAGCCCTAGTTGAGACATAATCTGGAAAGAAGATAAAATTCCTTCGAAGTGATAATGGGGGAGAGTATGTAAATCATGAGATCCATAATATTTGTCATGAGGCAGGGATTCAGTTGCAACACACAATTCCCTATTTTGCATAGAAAAATAGAGTTGCTGAGCGGAAAAACAGATCTCTAAAGGATATGGCATCTTGCATGTTGCATGAAAAGTCACTACCACATATACTATGGGTCGAAGCACTTAATTGTGAAACATACATCCAAAATAGATCTCCCCATAGATATGTCAAGGATAAAACCCTCTATGAGTCTTGGAGTGGCCTCAAATCGGAAGTGACCTACATTCGCATTTTTGGTTCACATTCACGGGCCTGGATTCCCTCTGAAAAGAGGAAGGCACTTGATCCACAAAGCACTGAGTGCATTTTTGTTGGATACCCCAACGGTGGGAAGGGATATGGGATTATTGATCTTTCCTTAGACTGAGTCATCATTGAGCAAAGTGTCCAATTCGAGGAAAGTGTATCTCATGCACCTCAATAGCCACATGCATACACCTTCATTCTTCCACATGTTCGAGATGATGAGCATGCGTATGTCGACTCTTCTTCAGACGAGAGTTCTGATTCAGAGGACTCAGATGATTTAGATTCAGAGTTAGTATAGTCAGATGCATATTCAAAGCATCCAGATGAAATTGCATAGCTAGAGCCGAGGCCCAAGTGGGCACAAACTACTCTTTAGGATACAGGGGATCTCGTTGGTGATCCAGTTGACACTAGGAGGACTCGATCTGATTTCGAGGAGCCTCTTATTGCACTCACTTCCACTTAACCATTGCACTCCAGACATGTTTTCTTGGTTTAGTCTTAGATCCATGGTCTTATGGCGAGGTTCCTGGAAATCCCTTTTGAGAATCCGCCATGCAGGAGGAGTAAAACTCCTTCCTTAAGAACCAGACTTGGGATCTGGTTCCCCTTCCTTTTGGGAGGAAACTTGTCAGATGCAGATGGGTCTATAGGACCAAGAGCGCAGTGGATGGACATATTAGTAGATACAAAGCCAACCTTGTTTCCAAAGGCTTTCAGTGGGTTCATGCTATTGACTATGATGATACCTTCTCTCCAGTAGTGAAGATGGATTATATATGATTGACACTTGCCATTGCGGAAACCAAAGGATGGGAACTCCATCAAATGGACGTGAAGAATGAATTAATTCATGGTGATATATTTGAGGAGATATACATGGAGCAGCCCCAGGGATTTATGCGGGACTCATATTTGGTTTGTCGACTGAAGAAGTCCCTTTATGGCCTCAAGAAGGCTCCGACGGCATGGTATGCTAAGATGGACTCCTACATATTGTCACGGAACTTTGTACATTGTAAATCAGACCCGAATGTCTACATGCTCATGATGGTTGATTCACTTCTACTATTAGTTTTGTATGTTGATGATTTGTTGATCACCGGTTGCTTGACTTCAACGATTGTTGCAGTCAAGAGGATTCTACATGATAGGTTTTTTATGACGGACATGGGTCTGCTACACTTCTTTCTTGGACTTGAGATCAGACAGGATGCATCAATAATCAAATTGTCTCAAGCCAAGTATGCACGAGATATCCTTGAAAGATTTCATATGACAGAATGCAAGTTTTCTCCGACTCCTTTCCTATCAAGAGTCAAAATTGAGGGTGGCGGGGAGACTCCATTTGTTGACAACACAATGTACAAACAACTAGTGGGGATCTTGTTGTATCTCACACACTCTAGACCAGACCTCTCATATGCAGTTGGTGCAGTTTCTAGGTTCATGCAGGAGCCGCATGAACTACATTGGAAAGATGCAAAGCATATCATGCGATACGTATAGGGCACCATCACCTTTAGGATTCATTATGCAACAAAATCTACATTAGATCTCATTGGGTTTACTGATTCTGACTGGGCTGGCGATAACACTGATCGCAAGCCCACATCTGGTTACTCACTCAATCTTGGTTCTGGGCCGATCTCTTGGTCAAGCAAGAAGCAAGATGCCATTGCTCTATCTTCATCCGAGGCAGAGTACAAATGGGTAGTTAACATAACCATTAAGGCTATGTGGCTACAACATTTTTTCACTGAGTTGGGCATTCAATTTCATTGGCCGATCGTCATCTGGTGTGACAACCAGAGCACTCTAAAGTTCTGTAGAGATCCATTTCAGAGGCAACGGACAAAGCACATCGATATCCACATGCACTACATCTGGGACTTAGTACATGAGGGGATCATCGACTTACAATTCTGTCCTTCAAGAGAACATATGACAAACATCTTCACCAAGACCTTCACTGAGCAGAAGTTCCATTCTTTGCGAAGTCGTCTTGGAGTGAAGGACACAATTTCCTAGTAGCTATAGTTCTTCTTTTTATATACATTGTACCTTGAGGGGGGTGTTTTCCCATGAGGTTTTCCCTCTTTCCTCACTTTATTTCAGTTTATCTTTTGTATTTGGGTACCTAACATGGCCTCGTTGCTAGGACCCATTCTTTATTTGCACCATAGTGATGTTCAGGGGGGGTGTTAGAGTTACTTCACACACACCTAAATTTTTTTTTTCCTAAGGATTTTTCTTGTTTATTAGTCATAATTAGTCATTATCTAGTCTCCTATATTTTATGGGAGAATATTCCACTTGGAGAATATTCTCTTTCAATTGACACTTTAGTTTGACTAGTTGAGTTGAGTTTAGATGCTGAATTGACACTTAACTCAACTAGGTGGAAGTTCACTCCTGTAACTGCCTGAGAGACTAGACTAGGTGACAGTTCACTCCCGTAACTGTTGGTGTGTGTCTAGATCACTCTAGACCACCACTATGGCGCATTGGTTCTCCTCTAGTGCGCACTCATTGATTTATATAGAGTATGTCATATGTAAATTATTTCATTATTCACAATGATTAATGATAATTCTTTCATTCTTTCTCTCCTTCTTCTTCTTTCTCAAATTCTCTCTGCAAATGTGTGTATTATTATTTATCTAGATCTATTCTGTGTAGGTTCAACACATTTACATATGGATTTTAATGTATTGTCCTTTTTACATTTGATATTTCCATAAGTGAATTGGGTTGGTTTTCCACAGAAAAAAAAATATCTATTGGTCAAGGGTTGTGAAGTTTACTTCATCTACGCACATAAGGAAAAAATAAAGAATCCCTTGGAGTGATGAAGCTTGGAAAAAGATTTTGATCAAAGAAACATTAAGTAAAAGTCCTTAAAGAAAGATAAGGGAGTGGACTTGGGGAGAAAGTGAAGGTCATGTGCTTCCATCTCCTTCACTAGTAATATTTTGGGGACTGAAACCCTCTCGATTGGGCAGTTGTGATCCTAAAAGGATCATTAACAAGGGAAACATAGAAATCTGAATTTGGTTAAGTTTTCCAAAGGTTTTAGAGTGAAAGAAATGACTAAGAGATAAAGAGTGAAAGAAATGGTTGCATATTCCATAAGGGGGGCATAATTTGTTTGTAGGTGGGAAGGTTGTTTTTCAACAAAAGTGTTGTCGATAAGACAAGTTATTGACAAGTACCTTCATTGAAAATATGATCACTGAAAAGAGGTGACATCAACAAGGAGGTTACCGATAAGCAGTGGACTGATAAGAGGTTTGCTGACAAGGCAACTGATAAAAAAGCATGGACAAACAATAATTTTGTTGATAAGCATAGGAAGATAAGAGGTTCATTGGTAGGAAAGAAGACATACAAAGTGTTGGATAACAATAGGTTTTCCAACAAGGTCACTATCGAAAATGCAACATATAGACATCTTGATAGCAATGCCACCAACAACCAAGGTACCAACAATGTTGGCATTGACATATGATGTCATCGATAGAGGTGTCCTTGACAAACAAAGTCACTAAGAAAGATGTTGACAAGAAATAAACCAAAATATAGGAAACAAATTCTTGGAAACTACATAAGGCTTGAACGGTAATAGGGTGTTGACCTAGTATAAATTGTAATGTTTCCTCAGTTTTGAGACTGATTTCTTTAAAGGGATAAAATAGAATGAGTAAATGGGTTTTCAATTCAATTAAGGGGGATTCTAAGAACACAAGAGTGTGGGGGTTCCTTGAATGGAGAGAGGACAATTCTAGAGTTAAAGGATGATGGGGTAGAAGAAGAAGAGATCCCACTTGCAGTGAAGCAAGACAATCCTGAGCTTGAAGGGAATGCATGAAGTCTTAGAGAAGAGTGTGCATCGGGGCCCTCAAAGAAATCACAATGGTGTGAGTTAAAAAAAAAATCATTTAAAGACTATGTAGTTCGAAATGTATCTCCAATGAGTGTGCGAAATAGAACTTCTTGTTGATTGCTGGAGTTTTCCCACATTAGGTTCTCCAGGGTAAATCTCCTGTGTCAATGGTGTGATTTTTGGTGTTGTTATGGTATGTTTATTTCCATGTTTTTCAATTCCATTGTTGTAGAGTAATAAATATAACAATAGAAATGACTAAGTTATGGTATTCCTGAATGTAGGAGTGGAAAAACAAAAGTAATATTGAAAACACCAGTAAAATATTCTTGCAAGATCCATTGTGGTGATGCATGCATTGGGATAGCGAGGTTGGATTGCAAATCAAAGGGTCATCCTTTTCTATTCAACCGATAAAGCCCCACCTATTCAAATTTAGTTCCATTGGTTGTGAAACATGATGGGTCATCTTTGAATAAGCTTTCTTTTACTTGACAAGAAGAAGCCAAATCCCAAAGATTGGAACAAAGCTAGAATAAATTTCCATTTTACATGATCATCGGATTTCTTAAAGTTGACTTAAGAAACACACTGTCTTGGCCTATGCCCCTAGTCCATTACATCCCTTCCCAAACACAATTACATTATTTAAAATATAGCTTGAGTGGGCCTAATGGTTAAGAACACGTGTTTCCTCCTAAGAGGTCACAAGTTCAAATCCAGAGGGGGGTAGGGTATATATACCTCCATAGACTTTAGTAGTCAAATATTTGTCTGAAGGGGGTTCCTTGTCCCACAAACAAGGAGGTGTCATACACCAATTTGGTTTCTGGCTTGGTCACGACCTAAAAAATATGCAATTAAAAACTAAGTTGCAAGAAATGTGGAAATGTCTGGAAGTTTTCGAAATGAGAATGCTTGGAAACACAACCCCCCCAAAATGGGTACGTCGGGGGAAACATGATGTCAGTGTGTGTGTATAACGTGGAAATGTCTGGAAGTTTCCAAAATGAGAATGCTTGGAAACACACCCCCCCAAAAAAGGGCACGTAGGGGGAAACATGATGTGTGTGTGTAGTTTTTTTTAAATAACAAATTATCTTCTAAGAAAAAAAGAAAGATACACATAAATGACATTTTAAAAGGAAAACCATGTCTATATTAACTCCCCTAGATGATTACATGATGCAAAATCCAAAATTGGCCTTTATATATGACGTTATACATCCAAAAACAACGTTTATACGTGAGGCTATATGTGTTGAAAAGGAAATAAAACACAGGGTAAAGACAACTACAATTACATGTACCAATAAAATTCATACTCATCCTCATCCTCATCAACAAAAATAGAACAAGATGCATGTTTAGTAGAACTAGAGCATGGATTGGAAGAAGAGACAACTCCAATTTCAGTTGCATCGCCACCAATATCAAGAGAAACGAGAGAGAGTTCCAAGTCTGGGAATCCTGCATCCACATCCCATTTCTATGAGACTCACTTGTATATTCTTCACCCCTACTAGACACAAGGCATAGGTTTGAGTGCACATATACAAGATCCTCAATCTTCTGCAATGCCAACTTGTTGTGCTTCACATAGTGAATGACACCAAAGGTGCTCCAATTCCTTTTTGCTGATGAATATCTTGCCATTTGTGATAAAATACGGGTGTCAAGGGTTTGTAAATATACACCATTTTCCCCACGACAACTCCACCATTTAATTGGGTTAATTGTCCTCTCATCCAATGATGACATGTGTGTAAAATCTTCTAATCCAACAACAAAAAAAACAAATTTCTTCCTCACTTATATTTGTAGAGAAGTTGGAAACAACCTTTGGAAGGATTTCTTCACTCCATTGGTCACCTCCTTGTCCTTATGTGGGGCCTTCCTCTTCCCATTGCATTGAGCAATGAAATATTCATCATAAACTATTCGATTTAAATCATGTACCAAAGTGTGAAATGGAGTGTTAAAGCCATTCCACCTCATAAAAATGATGGATCCCACATGCTAAACACAATTAGCGTCCGCAATAAGAAGAGTGGGAGCCTCCTGTGTAATAATTTCCATGTTTTTCTCAACCACGATATCCATGCCATCATAAATATCTCCCAAGAAAGGTATGTATGTCTTTGCATCTCGGAGAAGCTAAAATGCAGGTAATGTGTACTTGAGAAAGAATTTTATCTTTCTCCACCAATCCTCATCAATCAACACCTTCCACATCATGTTTCCCCTCTTTGAATTTTTCTGTCTCTAGTCAAGCCATATCTTGGGGCATATCTTGTCTCAGCAACTCTGAGCAAATACAATTTGGAGTATTCTCGATATATTGCTTGACATTGGTGGTGGTTGGTGTTGATTTTTATGATTTCCCTAGCCTTGAGACTGGTGGTGGTTGGTGTTGATTTTTATGATTTCCCTAGCCTACCCTGTGACCTCCTTAATCCATGTAGTTTTAGCCACAATCTCTTCTAAAATTAGACTTATATTATGGACAATGAAAAGATTCCAAAATATATGATTGTATCTACTCTCAATAATCAATCCCGCAACTTTGCAATCAGGTGCATAATCCGTGATAACTTGCACCACAATTTCTAGCCCTACTTGTTCAATAGCAACAATTAAAATTTCAGCAATGAAATTACTATCTTTTACTTCACCTAAACAATCTTTTGCTCTTAAAAACATTGATCCTTTTGCTGATGATGAAATGACATTGATCAATGGTTGTATTAGTCCATCCATCCGAGATAATGGAAACCCCTATGTTCTACAAGTTGGTCTTTTAAAACATCTTCAAGAAGTTGCCTCTATTTTTTGAGCAAAACTCTTTTAGGGTTATGGCATAGAGTTCCCCTCATACATGATAGACTTCGGTGGAAACATGATAGACTTTGGTGGAAACTTTGCAATCCTACCAATCTTGAAATCTTGAAAACTGTTAAGTCTCCTAGATTTTGAATGGGACCTAAAATTCTACTTTTCCATATAAGGTCCAATGAGGTTGGAACCACTCTCAAACATCCTGAAACAATTAATGATAATGTTAAAAATTTAAGTAAAAGATGATATTACCATTAATTACTAGGTTTTAGAAGGCCTAGGGTTAGGTGTTAGGCAACCCCTCCCTCAAATTAGTGTTTAAAAAGGAAAATTGAAATCCATGGGTTCTTAGTCTTGTGGTACAGACCTATACGAAACCAGCAGCTTCAGGATTGAATCAACCTTGACTGGTCTAAATCAACGTTTTAGACCGGTTGTGGTTTAAAACTGGATGTTTGTTCCACCGGTTCAAGTCTGGTTAACACTGCACCCAAGCGAGGATATACCAAATAAATTCGTTGCGCACAATCATCCTCTCACTAGAAATGCTCCAAAGCTTGCTCCCAATGCTCCAAAACACAAGTAAAATGTTGGCTATTGTTGAAGGAAGTTCTTTCTGAAGAAAGTGTGAGGAATGAGTGAATGAAGTGCTTTCTTATAGAAAAGTAGACGCTGCTAGGGTTTTTAGATTTTTTTTTCTTAAATAAATATAAAAATCAGTTTGTTGAGATGTGGACTGATTAGATAGGTTAATTAATGGTTAACCAAGTCATTTTTTGCCACCTAAGGGTCCCATCCCCTTGGTCGCTTGGACAGGGCCACACAACCAAAAACAGAGGCATGCAGAAACGCCAAAGTTTTGCGCTGAAACAGCCTGGCCATACTAAGTTTCCAAATTGGGAAATGTTGTATTCTACGGCTGATGGTATTTCCATACCATTTTGTACCTGTTTCGGCGTTTCCATATGTTTTGGGCACTGGAGCGAGGGTTAGGGGGCTGTTTCCGGCAACATTGATTATCTATGGATAAATGAAATGAACTTGAATGGCTAAGGCACATTAAGTAGAATTATTGGCCACCAACTAGAGATTTTCTCAAGTTTGCTTGCTTTTGTGATGAACTTAACATTGTCTCCTTTATAACTCTGCAATGAATGACTTTCGTATAGACTTCCAGCATGTCTGGGCCCATGAAATACCAGATTGTCTTATAAAATTTACAAGAGAAGCCATCAAATCCCTGGGGTTTCTCATTGTCCACCTCAATCAAGTCTGCTTATAGTTTGTCCAAAGTCGAGGACATTCTCGAGTTGAAATTGAAATTGAGTTGGCGATAATGCTTTGATTTTAGTTTCCCCATATTTGATATCTTTTATGTAAAATTCTATGCTCCTCCCAAAATTATGTCATGATTCATGCTATTACAGCCTTCTAGCTTTAATTCTGTTTGCAGGCACACATTTGCTGGGCAAAATCCAATGATAATGCCGACTGACATTGTAGAAGTTTTACATACAGGCAGTTATAATTTTAAGTAGAGATCTGACGAGGTCAACCT
Organism: Picea sitchensis; assembly: GCA_010110895.2. Taxonomy (NCBI): domain Eukaryota; kingdom Viridiplantae; phylum Streptophyta; class Pinopsida; order Pinales; family Pinaceae; genus Picea; species Picea sitchensis. The sequence goes on from SNQJ01S0001864.1 coordinate 82,711, forward strand.
AATCATATGTAAACTAATAATGATCAAATGAGAAAATATCATATTCCAGTCTGCTATCCAACAAATAATACTATGTTATCATATTCCAATCTGCTATTTTTTTTAATTGGTTGGCACAAGCTAACCAAATCTATATAAGAAAACATTTTACAATTCCAAGTTATGCAGTCCAGCAAATATTTCAGAACTTACATGACTGATCATATAATTCCATTTATACAAAGAAAATTCAATTCCTAATCGATTTATTATATAATAAAAAATCATTTTTAATAACCCCACTTTTTTTCCAATTTAATTTATAACCACATCAATCTGTATAAGCTGTAAATGCACCTCTTCTTTACCCTCAATGCAATTACACTACAACAAAACCCACTACCACAAAACCCAGCAAACATATTTGTGGAAATGGATGGCTTTGTTAAGATAATGTTTCACCCAAATCACTGAGAATTTCAAAAATAAATAATGCATTCTTCTAAGTTGAAGCATCTAAATCTTGGTTTTTCACACTTACAACAGTATGAATAGGCACATTGTTTGCACAGTAAGTAACCTTTGTTAACAAATTGAATCACCTTGGCGTACAATTTTTGCTACATGTATTGTGTTTGAAACAAATCTCAAGAAAACAAAATATTCGTGTCTCAGCAGTATTCTAATTTTTTAAGTTTTTAAGTTTTTTTTGGTAATTTTTTCAGTTTCATTTTGCCAAAAATTTGGTGATGAATGGTTGGATCTGCAAATTTGAGTGGCTAAGTTTGTATAATGAAAATATCCCAGGAATTTTTCATCAAACTGAATCCATTTATACATTCATAAATACAATTTAAACAACAGAAAATAGCCAAATTTACATCGCAGATTTGACCCAAAAAAACTCACAAGTAAAACACGTTTATCCAACCCCTATATCAATTCCAATGAAATCAACCCCTAGACATTGCATAACAAATTCAGATTTCTTATGAAACTTTGGAACGACAACAAAATCAAGAAATTCATAAACTTTGGAACGCCAACAAAATCAAGAAATTCAGAAACTTTGGAACGCCAACAAAATCAAGAAATTCAGATTTCAGAAACTTTGGAACGCCAACAAAATCAAGAGGCTCTGGCTGGCCGTAACTGTAAATAGAGTATAGGCATCAACTGACTTTGATAACACGAACGCCGGATGGCTTTCCAAGTTTGGTGGCACTGGCGCTGCTTTCACATTGTCTCCCCTGTCTTTTAGCAAATGCAGCCAGAAATTTGGTAGTGGTATGATTGCCATTGGTATTACCGCCGCCGCTGCTGCAGGTGTGGTCCGAAGGAAATCGGTGCTTCAAACACGTCTTTACCCCGCAAGATTTGCACACATTTGAATTCGCAAACGTTAGGGTTTCTTTGCAGCGTTTAACCGGGCACGAGGGCGGCTTCTTGATCTTGTTGTCGGGATTACAGTCGCCTGATCCGGCGTGTTTGCGGAGGGTCAGTGACGGATCCTCGTTGAATACTTGGAATACAGACGACGAACAAGCGGGACAGATGTGAACCACGCGGTCGCGCATATTGGCGTTTGGGCACTCGTGATCTCTGTATGACCGGTGCTCCACGCAAAATAATTTGTCACAGCCATCGCAGCGGAAAGGCAAAAAATCCAGCTGATTGCATGACTCTTGGCTACAGTGCTTCCCAAGATCCGGAAACAAAGGCGTTCCCCCCATAATTCTATTTATCTCTTTCTCTCTGTATCGTCGATTTCTTCTTCTTCTGATCAATCACTGGACAGGTTGAAGGCTGGATTGAATTGAAAACAAGCAATGAAAGAAAGGGCAGGTGCCCAATTTATAAATACCACAGAAACTTGGGGGTCAAGTAACGCGTACCGACACGATACGCGGACCCAATTAATTCTCCTATTTCTATTTGTATTTCTGGACATTACCAGAAACTTCGTAAGGAGGTATCGCTTGCCGAGTGATCGGGGGTTTTGAACTTTCGTGCACGTAAGAACTTTCAATGATAATTTTTTGGAAGCAATTTCATAATCTAATTCTTTTTTGTGGGATAAGGGACTCTTTCTCTTTTCTCTGGATTTGAACTTGTAATTTTTTAGGAGGAAAAGTGAAAACACATGTTTTACTCCCAAGCCTAAGTTAAGACTTAGGAGTAGAATTTTTAATCTTATTTAAAGAAAGTTTAAATTAGAAATAGAGTTTCATTGATTGTAATCTTATTTATTCAAAAAAATCTTTAACAGTGAATGAACTTTTCTTTATTAGTTTATATTTATTTTAACTTTAAATTTTGAATGCAAATAATTAATTGAATTTACTAGAGTTTATTATAATCATTGTAGATCCATTTTAATCTAAAGTTATCAAGAATAAAGAGGGAACATCTCATTGTTTATGTATGAAAATGACTAATTTAATCTTATATTGGCTTGGATCCATTTTGATTCTAAATCTATCAAACATCAAGAGGGATTATTGCATTGCTTATACTTACAAGTATGCATCCATTTTAACCCCACATCTATCAAGCTTCAAGAGGGATAATCACATTGATTATACTTATTAGGTTAGATCCATTTTAACTCCAAACCTTTGAAGCATCAAGGTGCAAAACCTAAAGGTTTGCATTTATAAGAATTTGATTATTTTAACAATTAATATATCCAAGATTAAGATGAATCTAAGCCAATTTATATTTAGCCATGTATATTACACATTCCTCTCATATCTAATATAGAATGCACCATTATATTATTAATAGTTTTAATATTAAGTATAAATATTATAATTTTTCCCATATAAAAAAGTCTACAAATGTTGACATCAACATTACCTATGTTATACATCTCTCTCATATTGGGTTATACAATGCACCTCTCAACGCAATTAGAACAAGGGAGATATTGCTAGTTGTGGCATTCCCTATTATGTTTCTTTTCATGTTTATGAACAAGAAAATAAGCCTTATGTTGTGGTCGATTGCCCGACTTAGGGAATGTGTTGAACTAAGCTAAACATTGAACATTTGGAGAGAATCGACTCATAGGGGCAAGGAGCTACCCTCAATATTCAAGGGCCTTGTGAAGATGCCCCACCTTGAGATCCACCTTGCTATATTACACTTGGATTTGCAAGTGGAGGTTGCCATAGATAAGATCCTCATCATACTAGGTAAACTTGCAACAATGGAGGTAATCTAACTAAGGGAGGTAATCTCCAAGACAGGAAGAGTTCCAAGTCATGGTGACAAGGAATAGATTGCTATAGAAGCCAAAATTCCACTCCTAGGATGACTTAGTGAAAGCTCAAAACCAAAAGAAATGTCTCACAATGTCTTCCTTATGACAAATGGGCACTTGGGTTGAGACACTCCCAAACATTGATGTTGTTTCCAAGAGGAAGACCACCCAATATCAGATACCATGCAAACAAATCCTTCTTTTGCTTGATGTATGGCCTAGAGACAATTTGAAATGAAATCAACCAAGACTTTTGCTTATATGTTAGCTTCAAATCTTTGTTGCACACTGGACATCCAAAACAAGGTTGTTCTTAACCCACAATAACTACCCATGGGATGAGACTTTTGAAACCTTTGGAACAATTCCATCTCTAGTCTTGCCACAAAGGGATCAAGGCTAGCAAAACCAATTTTCAAAAATAAGATGTAAGGAATAAGCTCCTTCACATGTTCAATAATCAACTTGTGTGTTGTAGCTAGATTTGAATTTAGTAGTCAAGGTACAAAATAGATTCCAATGTCTAACTTGGAGATTAAAACCCCCCTAGCATTGGCAATACCTGTCTTGAGTAAGTTCTTGTTCGAAATTTAGGTGGATACTACCATAGTTTTTTATCATCATATTGGATAAGAGGAAATGGCTATATGTAGTGGTCATTGAAAGACAACGTGCACAATGAGTCACCTTCCCATGTAAACAATTCATTGAATTTTGATAGCTTCCCAAGCTTTCCATATACTCCATGCTACAAAATACCATTTGATATTCACTTGAACTAGTGTTAGAAGAAGGGTTTGCACGTTCACATTACTTCAACTTATTTTACCCAGTGGAGTACAACGAGAAATACAATTTCTTAGTAATGCCTCCCAACTTTTTTTATTATCTTCCACTAGCTAAAAAACCCACATTACACACAAGCATTGATCCCGTCAGAAGGAATCAATCATACCCATCCCTCCCTAATCATTTGTGCTACATTAAAGGCTCTAGTGGAAACAATGGAAGCATTTCTTTCTTTTAAGACTGAACCATAAAAAGTATTGTAGGGGATTTTGAAGCCTCTAAAAAATTGTAGTGGAGGGAGATAAACAACTGTTTTAGGGATGTCTTCTTGCATTATTCTGATTTGATGTTATCCATAACATAAATCCAACTAGTAAAGAAAATTTCTCCTTGCAATTAATCTAATAATTCATCAATGACAAAAATAGGAAACCTATCTTTAATATGCATTTTGTTGAGCTATCTATAATCTAGAAACATACTCATGAACCTTCATTTTTTAAACCATCATCATTGGTGAAGAGAAATCACTTTGGCTAGGTTGAATGATGACAACCTCTAACATTTCTTGAATCATATGCTCAATCTCACTCTTTTGTGCATATGTGTACCTATATGGTGGCCCAATGTTAGGTTGTACACTTCCCAATTGAAAATGAATAACAAGATCATGATCTCGAGCAAGTGGAAGACCCTTAGGCGTACCTCCAAATACTTTATAATGATTGTCAATAAAATTTTGGAGAATCACTAGAGCAGAGGGTCTAGATGTTTGAACCTCTAGTGAGCACAATTTTGCAATTACACCATGGTGTCCCTTATTGGATAATTTTTTCATGCTTTTAGAGCTGATCACTTTAGAGGTTTCCCTTGGATGGCTCTAAGTTCAATTTATTTTGAGGAAAATCTCATGGAAAGTTCCTGAAAATTAAGAGCCACTGTTCCCAATGATTGATAACTATTGGACACCTAATACAACTGTTGCGTACTAAAATTAAATTCTTTTTGTCACTTTCCTATTAAAAATTTCCCTCTGAAACCTATGCTTATGAACTATCTTTACACTCAATTCTACTCTTTTTTCCATGGCTACCTCTCTAAGCTACCTAATTTGTATATCAAAGAATATCCAAGGTAAATTGTTCATTCTAGCATAATTTTATTCTTCCTTATGAAATTTAGTTTAAATACTTATTACTTTAATAAGTCACTACATAATCATAGATTCTATAGCAACTTAAATATATTTATGTACCCACTAAATTGTTTATGTAGCAAAATCATAGTTCTACATGGTTGCACACACCCCAGGTTGAGATTGTGACTTGGAGATGATTCCAAATTAGCACCAGATGCCCATCAACCTATCAACCCACATCGAGAGTCTGTCATGTCAACATAGGATCCAAGTCAAAGATATGGTCAATGCATGAGAAAGTGGTAGAGTATGTGAGCTGGATCCATGCCCAAATAAGCATGAGGTGGAAACAATATCGAATTTGAGAAATTCATGAAACATGTCATGAATTTCTCCATACTTGGGTTGATAAATTCATTTTATACAACCATGAATCTTCTTGATTTGATATTGTATATGCATATGCACCATTCTGTAGTTAAAACTGTTTTAAGGACCCATGGGTTTTGGATCTTCAAGATCTCAATTTGTAATGTATAAATATCAATCATGTGAACCTTCAAAGACACACTGGATATGCTATTCAATTGTTGTAATTCTGTATTTCCTTGATCTAAGATTAATATAAAATCTCTGGTTACCGTCAAACATATGTGTTGTTTGTTTTAATTTCTTAAGGACAACTCTGTATTTTTCTCCAATAACATTCACCGATCCAGGAGGACCCCTTGAGTGAGGAGTGCATTGCTTCTATTTTTGTGATTGTCATTTCAATTTCCCAATTGTGTAGATTTTATTTATGTTCTTTCATTTCCTGTATTTTTTTTTATGATTTCTATTTACAACACATAGGAAGACTAATGCACATAAATTATTAATTGAATAAATATGTTTTACGTAATTTATATAAACCTTCATTAATTAAATGATTGAAAGCCTGATTTTTTTTTATAACTAATGATTTAAAATGTTTAGAATTGTTTCTCTAGTATTTGCATTCTCTGTTTTTCTGTAGCTAAGTAGAAACTTTGTTTCTACAACTAAACATGAAACACTTTTAACTTTTCATAAGTAATCACTTAGATATATATTAGAATCTAAGACTTGCATATATTTTGCATGACCTTCACCAATTTATGAACCCCAGGTTGATGATTTAATGTAACAAAGTTCACTTAATTGAATTGACTGACATTTTTGGTGTCGTAACCGGGGAAGTGCAAAATGCCACTAGTTTTTATTTTTTATCATTTTAAATGAATATAGTGATGCAAGAGCATCTCTCCATGTCAGCCAACCAACCACGTCAGTGCGTGCACTCAAGGCTGAAGAGAGGTGCAACCCTCATCTTCAATTTTGAAATTGAATGTAATTTAATGTTTTAGGTTGTTGAGCCGTGGAGTCGTTCCTTTGTGCAGGCATTAGAGTAGGTAGGTATTTAATGTTTGTAAGGCTAAGATCTAGATCTAGATTCTGGACTAGACAACCCATTCAATGTAATTGAATAGGGTAGGTAGATTGGAGGGAAGAGCTCGAAGAGCCCCTCTTGTAAAAGATCAATTTCGATCTCATTTTGGAATAGTTAGAGATGCACAAGAGAGAGTGGAGAAGGAGCTGAGACTCTGTTGAAGTTTGTGCTCAGGAACACCTTGTAAAAATAGACATTTGCCATTTAATACAAACATCAGTTTTTCTTGCATATTTCCTGTGTTGTGTGAATGTCTTTGTGTCTTCAATGTATGCGATAGATGTATGTTAGGTGTGCATTTGCATGGAGTTGTTTGATTTTCAGGCTTGAGAGGTTCTTTGTGGTTTCATGCCAGGAGGGCGTGACAAAGAACTGTGGTCTCTGTATACCAGTGCATAGATGCACTTCTGAACTCTGTGGAGTCAAACAAAGACGTGCCGAGAGGGAACAGTAGCTGAAATCAACAATTCAGAGGAAGACCTTTGAGGTTCCTAAACACCTCAGGAGGCAAGGCTGTGTAGAGAGACACAGTTGTAGATAGAATCTCTGAGGAGTTCTATAAATCTCTACCAGGTGGGCATTGAGAAGGTGCAAGGAGTGCACAGAAGAGGAACTCTTCTGTGAGTTCTGTAGAAGCTCTGCCAGGTGGGAATTGAGCCAGTGAAAGGAGTGCACCGAAGAAGAACTCTTCTTTGACTTCATTAGAAGCAAGAATCATTTGAGAATTCTTGATACTCTGCAAGGAGGGCATTGAGTAAGTGCTAGAGTGCACAGAAGGAACTCTTTGAGTTCAGAGATTGAAGAAGAGTCCATAGAAGGATCTTCGCAAGGTTGTTGAACACCCTGAAAGACTCAGTAGTAGGTTGCTTGAGCAGACAGATATCTAAGAAGGCATCATATTTCTCCATCTGAGGGAGAAGGAAGAAGGAATTATTTTCCTTAGAGGTCTGAGTCTCAGAGAATCTTATAAGAGACAACACTTTGGTTGCAAAGACTCTATAGGAGTGCAGAAGTTAGAATCCTTCAAGGATTCAGATCCAAAGCTCAGGAGGAGTAGCGTTTCGTATGTGCAGGCGAGGATTCAAAGTTGTGAAGCTCGCAGAGAAAAGAAACAAAGGTCGAGGCTTTTGAGAATTTGAAATTCTTCCTAGTCTAGGAAGAAAAGCACCAAGGCTCAGCAGGAGAAATAACTACTGTCGGATCAGCCGAGAAGATCTGGACCGTTGAAGGTTTTCACGTCCAGGAGGCAATGCAGGAGGAGTGCAGAGGAGAGATAATCTGAAGCCGTCAGATCTCGAGTGAACAACCATCAACTGTTAGATCTGATAGAAGATGCATGGCGTTAAACCTTCATGAGCGACAGATCGAAAGTCCTGAGAAGGGGGTGATATCGGGATATTGCCATTCGGGAGTTTGGGAGTTTGGAGGATGAGAGTCCGGGCACTCGACATCATAAATTGCAAAAAGGAGAAAGAATCTGAGCCGTCCATCTATGGGTGACGCGTGTCACAGAATCATCCATTTCGGAGATTCGGGCACCGGGACTCACAGAGGTGAGCATCTTGACTTCGCGAGTAGCAAAATCTCGAGGGAATATGAGCCATTCGTCTGAGAGCGGACATGTGTCGCGAGATCCTCTCTATCGGGGATTCAGACACCAGATGTTAGAGAGGGAAGTCCTTGATTTCGCGAGTTGCGAAGTCACGAAGGAGATCGGGACCGTCCATATGAGGAGGACAGGTGGCACAGATCAAGGGATCTCGCGAACTCAGAGGTTCGTAAGGTAAGAGCCCAAGAGTTGGGCGCTCTAAGTCGTGAAGTTGCGAAATCGCGAGGAGCGAAGACAACCATTGGATCCAGAGAATAGGAGGACCGTTGGATCAGGAACCCCATTGCCTATCATGCATTCGGGGGTTCGGAGGTTGAGAGGGGTCACTTTCGACATCAAAATTTGTGAAGTGCTGAGAGCCGGGCATGAGAGAACATGTGGTAGAACCACAAGGTGGGGCCCATGCGGTTGACAGGTGAATATGTGTCGCCTGGAGAGAGGAGTCAACACTTCGTTGATTTTTCACATCTTGGGGATTCGCGAGATAAGAGTGTGAAGGCTCGACGCTTCAACTTGTGAGGTTGTGAATAGAGAAAAGCGTCAAGGGAGGAGTCAACCCAGCGTTGACCTATCACATCTTAGGAGATCGCTACAGGAGGGAACGATAGTTCAACCCATGAACTCACAAAGGTGTGAGTTGCGAGAGGTGCTGATATTTAAGCCCTAGCCTATGGTTACATGTGGGGAGGGCGCTGGCAAGGAAAGGAGCCATACCCATATCGCCGTTTTGGGTATCACAAGATTGGAAAGGAAGAGTCAGGAGCTTCTACTCACGAACTCGCGAGATTGCGAGTTACGACAAGTGACTTTGGATTTGGCCCTTGGTCATAGTGCTGTGGTCACTTGGGGAGATAGGAGCTCACGCCTAGTGCTATTCGCACAGGGGAGTTCCTGAAGGACCTATGGATCGATAACTTGGAGATTCCAGCAGGGAATCGAAAGAACCGCTTCAGTTTAGGGAAGTGAATGAATGATCCTTAAGACTAGGAGGTCACGCAGAGACTCTGTCGAGGTAGAGGTGATGGTCTGTGTCAAAGTAGTATTAGAGCGGGACTTCATCTGTAGATTTCAGGTGAAGCAAAGAGGAGAAGAAGATAGTCAGGAAGACTGTGGATGAAGCTGAAACACTAAGGGGTGTAGAGTGACAGCAACAGGTTTGCTAGGAGAGAAGACAGGGACAGGAATATGGCTACTGAAGGCCGAAGATATGCTGGAAAGAAAATCCCAGAGTTGATGGTCAAAAGACAGTGTAAGCTGTTGAGATGGTGGTTGAGGCCTGCTGAAAACCTCAACAGACCTGAGAAAAGGCTTCATGTATGTGAGCCAGAGACTGGGAGAAATCTCAGCGATGCTGAGGATGAAATGGGATCGGATGAAGATCTCAAGAACTACCAGGAGGGCAGAGAGGAAATTCTCGATTTCCAGGCAGGCAAAGAGTTGAGATCAACTAAGGATCTCACAGACTTTCATGAAGACATCTAGGGAATTTCACATTTCCAGGTGGGTAATGGATCGAGATCGCTGTGGGATCTCATAGACTGCCAGGAGGGCAGCGAAAAGTTTCCAATTTGCCAGGTGGGCAAGGGAATAGAGATGGGATCAGTTGATTCCATAGACTGCCAGGAGGGCAGTAGAAAAATCCCAATTTGCCAGGTGGGCAGGGATAAGAAGATGAGACTATCTGAGGGTCTCATAAACTTAGAGGTGAGTTTGGATCAACAGATGCAGCTGACAGAGGAGGAAGATCAGAGAAATTTTCTGATGATTGGGGGAATCGAAATATTCCTACCATTTGCCCAAGGGGAGGTAGAAATCTGTGTTGCAGATGCAGCAACAGGAGAAGCAGGACAACTAGCTGAGAGTGTCAGAGAAGATTTGGAGAAGATATCTGAGGCTGCCCAAGAAGAAAAGAATGAGCATTCTGAGGAGTGGCTCAATGCTTTTAGTGAAGAAGTTGAGGAAGCTGCAGCACTAAAGCTGGCAGCAGAAGAAGAAAAAGAGTAGGCAGATAAAGTGGTCACTCCATGGGAGATGGAGCTATAGATGCTAGAGGATTAACTGAACAATCCTGAGCCAGCAGGAGAACTGGCAGAAGTTGATCTGTCAGAGAAGGTGACTGAACAACAGGTTATTCAAGGGGAGAATGCATAGCTGAAGTCTGCAACAAAGTGGACACTTAGTTCCACAGAGGAAGAAGATGAGGATGGCATGGGAGATCATGATGATCTACCCAATTGCAGAAAAATTTTACAGCTGAGGAGATTGCAAAAGCAAAGCCAACCATTGGAGCAGTTGGATGAAGTGATCAAGGAGATCAGAGAGCTGATGATCAGGTCAGCAGAGACTATCAACGAGGAGAATCTGAGCAGAGAAGAAGCAGCAGCAACGCAGAAGTAGAAACAACAGGGAGATGGAGCATATGAACAACTCTAGAAATTTGTTTGGGATCCAGGAGGATTTCCAAAGATGAGAGAGGAAGCTCATGAGCAGGAGCTCATGAATTTTGTAGTTGTGGAGTATGATGCAGGAGCATCTCTCCACATTAGCCAGCCAACCGCATCAACGTGTGCACTCAAGGCTGAAGAGAGGTGCAACCCTCGTCTTCAATTTTGAAATTGAATGTAATTTAATGTTTTAGGCTGTTGAGTCGTGAAGTTGTGCCTTTGTGTAGGCATTAGAGTAGGTAGGGATTTAATGTTTGTAAGGATGAGATCTAGATACAGATTCTGGACTAGACAACCCATTCAATGTAATTGAATAGGGTAGGTAGATTGGAGGGAAGAGCTCGAAGAGCCCCTCTTGTAAAATATCAATTTTGATCTCATTTTGGAATAGTTAGAGATGCACAAGAGAGAGTGGAGAAGGAGCTAAGACTCTGTTGAAGTTCGTGCTCAGGAACACCTTGTAAAAATAGGCATTTTCCATCTAATACAAACAACAGTTTTTCTTGCATATTTCCTGTGTTGTGTGAATGTCTTTGTGTGTTTAATGTATGCTGTAGATGTATGTTAGGTGTGCATTTGTAGGGATTTGTTTGATTTTTAGGCTTGAGAGGTTCTTTGTGGTTTCATGCCAAGAGGGCGTGACAGAGTACTGCAGCCTCTGTATACCAGTGCATAGATGCACTTCTGAACTCTGCGGAGTCAGACAAAGATGTGCCGGGGGGGAACAGTAGATGAAATCAATAATTCAAAGGAAGACCTTTGAGGTTCTTGAACACCTCAGGAGGCAAGGCTGTGTAGCGAGACACAGTTGCAAACATAATCTCTAAGGAGTTTTGTAAAGCTATGCCAGGCGGGCATTGAGCAGGTGCAAGGAGTGCACATAAGAGGAACTTTGTTGTGAGTTATGTAGAAGCTTTTCTAGGTGGGCATTGAGCCAGTGCAAGGAGTGCACAGAAGAAGAACTCTGTTGTGAGTTCATTAGAAGTAAGAATCATCTGAGAATTCTTGATACTCTGCCAGGAGGGCATTGAGTAAGTGCTAGAGTGCACAGAAGGAACTCTTTGAGTTCAAATATTGAAGAAGAGTCCATAGAAGGATCTTCGCAGGGTTGTTGAACACCCTGAAAGACTCAGTATTAGGTTGCTTGAGTAGACAGATAGCTAGGAGGGCATCATATTTCTCCATTTGAGGGAGAAGGAAGAAGGAATTATTTTCCTTAGAGGTCCGAGTCTCAGAGAAGCTTAGAAGAGACAACACTTTGGTTGCAAAGACTTTGTACGAGTGCATAAGTCAGAATCCTTCAAGGATTCGGGTCCAAAGCTTAGGAGGAGTAGCGTTTAGTACATGCAGGTGAGGATTCAAATTTGTGAAGCTCACAGAGAAAAGAAAAAAAGGTCAAGGTTTTTGAGAATTTGAAATTCTTCCAAGTCTGGGAAGAAAAGCGCCAAGGCTCAACAGGAGAAATAGTTGTCGTCGGATCAGCCGAGAAGATCTGAACCGTTGAAGGTTTTCACATCCAGGAGGCAGTGCAGGAGGAGTGGACAAGAGAGATAATCTGAAGCCGTCAGATCTCGAGTGAACAACCGTCAATTGTTAGATTTGACAGAAGATGCACGGGGTTAAAACTTCGTGAGTGACAAATCGAAAGTCCCGAGAAGGGGGTGATATCGGGATATTGATATTTGGGAGTTCGAGAGTCCGGAGGATGAGAGTCTGGGCACTCGACATCAGAAATCATGAAAAGGTGAAAGAATTTGAGCCATCCGTCTGCGAGAGGGCGCGTGTCATGGAATCATCCATTTTGGAGATTCGGGAACCAGGACTCACAGAGGTGAGCATCTTGACTTCACGAGTAGCGAAGTCCTGAGGGAATCTACGTTGTTCGTCTCAGAGTGGACGCGTGTCGCGAGATCCTATCTATCAGGGATTCAGACACCGGAGGTCAGAGAGGGAAGTCCTTGATTTTGTGAGTCACGAAGTCGCGAAGGAGATCGGGACCGTCCATCTAACGAGGAAAGGTGGTAGAGATCAAGGGATCTCTTGAACTCAGAGTTTCATAAGGTAAGAGCTCAAGAGTTGGGCACTCTAAGTTGCGAAGTCGCGAAATCGCGAGGAGAAAAGATAACCATTGGATCCAAAGAACGGGAGGATCGTTGGATAAGGATCCCCATCGCCTATCGCACATTTGGGGGTTCGGAGGTTGAGAGGGGTCACTTTCGACGTCAATAGTCGTGAAGTGTCGAGAGCTGGGCACGAGAGAACATGTGGTAGAACCACAAGGTGGGGCCCGTGCGGTTGACAGGTGAATACGCGTCGCCTGGAGAGAGGATTCAACACTCCGTTTATTTCTCGCATCTCGGGGATTCGTGGGATAAGAGTGTGAAGGATCAATGCTTCAACCTGCGAGGTTGTGAATAACGAAAATCATCAAGGGAGGAGTCAACCCAATGTTTACCTATCGCATCTCGGGAGATCGCAACAGGAGGGCATGAGAGTTCAACCCATGAACTCACGAAGGTGTGAGTTGTGAGAGGCATTGATATTTAAGCCCTAGCCTACGGTTACATGTGGGGAGGGTGCTGACAAGGAAAGGAGCCATACCCGTATCACCGTTTCGGGTATCGCAAGATTGGAAAGGAAGAGTCTGGAGCTTCGACTCACGAACTCGCGAGATCGCGAGTTACGACAAGTGACTTTGGATTTGGCCCTTGGTTATAGCACTGTGGTCACTTGGGGAGATAAGAGCTCGTGCCTAGTGTTGTTCGCACAGGGGAGTTCCCGAAGGACCTGTGGATCGATAACCTAGAGATTCCAGCAGGGAATCGAAAGAGCCGCTTCGGCTCAGGGAAGTGAATGAACAATCCTTAAGACTGGGAGGTCACATAGAGACTCTGTCGAGGCAGAGGTGGTGGTCTACATCATATAGGAATGAATCCATGGGAAGAGAGAAAATAAGACGAGAGGTAAGAACCTGCACATTCGCTATAAGTAGAGTTGTAGTGAGTCTCTCTTCAACCATTTAAATCATGTTAAGTAGAATGCATGAATAAGCATAGGTATTCTAGAGGTAGATTCACTATATGTAGGAGTACACCAACACAAAATTCACCCAGTCCATCATGTGGCACTGTAAGAGCCACCCCATCAACTAACCCATCTACATGTAGAGTTACAAGAAGACGATTTCAGGCAGGATCATGACTACACAAACAAAAATTGGAGAAGGTAGTTCCAAATCAGAAAAAGTTCCAGCAATCTCACAATAAGTTGTCATACTCCTATCCAATCATAAGGAGGAAGAATTAATCAATGGTTATCCTAAAATTATATTTTCATAAAATCCTATTGGTGAACCAAAATTCTTTGCCTCATTAGAGGAATTTGTACATCTTAGATAAGAAAACATGTCTATAATATTTGGAGGTCGAGATGGAGAGGAAAGAGGACCTAAAGGGGAGAGGAAGAACAACAAGAAGGACAAGAAAGGCCAGAGGATACATGCATATCAATTGTTGAGGATGAATTTGGATTCCCAATTTTGGATCCAACAATTGTAGTCCAAATTAAGAATACACCACCTTCAACATTGCCCAACTTTCATGGAATTGAAGACCCAAAAACTTTGCTTTTCAAATTTGATGTGTCATGTCGCAACTATGATTATTTTTATGATGCTAAAAAAATGAAGTTGTTTCTAGCCACCCTCAAGGATGTTGTTTTACATTGGTTTATGGGTTTGGTAACTAATACTATAAAAACATGGGATGAGATGAGCAAAACGTTTCTTGTAAAATATCATGATTTCTACACAAATTGAGGAATGAGAGATGAAATGTTTAAAAAATATCATTATATTGTTTAAAAAATGTGCTTAACTTAATGTGTAAAGGAGATATTTCTCACATAACCTATCCAAAAATCTGTGACTCGTGTATGCACATCTCGTGAGGGAAGTCCAAACATGGTAAGGGACCTAGGGATGTTATCTATAGAGTCAAAAAATCAGCCATCGATGGGGTAAGTAGAGTAGAGATTTTCAATTTATTGGAAAATTTTAAAACATATATTCTCAGTACTCTTGGTTCTCAATTAGATACATTGAATATTAAGTAAAATAAAGAAGTAGAGAATGCAAATTTAATCATTTATTGTCCAAAATGTAGAAAAATACATCCTTTAAAATAATTTCCTCTAGATAACATTGAACTTTGTGGCATATGTGCAGAAAATCATGCTATAGAAAACTGTCCATCTCTATCAGAACCCAAGGTGGTCTACCAAGGAAATCATGAAGCTATAAAGAAGTTTTGTTTTGTTGCACCAAAAAGACCTTGGAAGCCAAGAAATTTAGGTATATCTCAAGATACCTCTCAGTAATTAAATACTTATTATTCAAATCAACAATACCCCCAACATGATTGGACATTTCCTATGCCTTGGAAAACATGGACACCACAACAAGTCCAAACTCAACCTTGGAAACAAGGTTGGAGAGTACATACTATGGAACCATGCTTGATCATCCTTATCCTATGCAACAAAAATACACCCAATATCCATCACAAAAATAGTATCCCCACAAATCCAACAACCATACCCTAATCAGTCACAACCACCACAAATTTCACAACTTCAACATCTTAAATTACCATCAAATCAATCTCCAAGACCTACCCAACTACCTGAACAACTCGTTTCTAACCCCATTGATAAAGTAGCTCAACCCACTTACAATGATGAGGTACAAAATTTTCCCACTTATATGATTACTTCTGTTGATCTAATTGATATTCATCTTAGATCAAGAAAAATACTTAATCATGATTCTCCTATTATTATTGAAGAACCAATAGACGAGGAAAATCCCAATCAATCAAACAACAATGATGGTTCTAATGCAATAAAACAAACTTCTTCATCTATAATAAATCAAACAAAACAATCTAGTACTCCACCTTTCCTAGAAAGGTTGGCATTAGATAAGAAAATTAAACAATCTGTATATGATTTATTAGATGAGTTAAAGAATATTTGTATCAAAATTCCATTATTGCAAGAAATTAAAGACATTCCAATTTATGCTAAGATAGTAAGGAAATTGTGTATAAATAAATGAGGAAGGTAAAAGAAATACCCATAGATAGTCCAAGATATTGGTAAATTGGAAAACCTTATGTCGGGTAAAATTTATATGCAAAAATATGTTGATCCTAGTATCCCCATTGTAAAAATTCATATCAATAATGTTGCAATTGCAAACACATTAATAGATTTAGGAGAAACAATAAATGTGATGACAAAATGTTCCATGGATGAATTACAATTTTCTGATCTTCATAATACACCCATAATTTTACAACTAGCCAATAGATCAACAATAAAACCAAAAGGTATATTAGAGGATATAATAGTCTCCTTATATTCTTGGGAGTACCCTATATATTTCATTGTTTTAAAAATAAAATATAACTCAGGTGGTCACCCATTAATCTTAGGGAGACCATGGTTGGCCACAATTGATGCTTTTATTAGTTTTAGATAAGGGGACATGAGAATTTCACACGGGGATTCAGTTAAGAAATTCAATTTATATTCACCTGCTAAAGAGTTAACTAAACTATAATTCACACAATGATTTCAAGATACAAATGATGACGAGGAAGTAGTACAACATGTCTTAACTATCGATTGAGTTATAAATATAATTCATTAGATTTATCGAGGAAAATCAAATCATTAATTTTATCAATAATTCTGATTTTACTCAATATCATGGGGGGCAATATACTTTTTATCATATCTTAAACAAATATTTTCAAGAAAATTGTACTATGCACACACTATCAAGAATTTCTGGTTAAATGTATTTTGTTAACTCAATATCATAATCAAGTAGCACTGTTGTTGAAATTTATTAAGGAAAAAACTTAAATATTAATTCTAAACTTGAAGAATTAAAAAAAGAGAAATTAATCAAGAAGCTACAAAAAAATTATGGTGCATTCACATGGGAATATATTGATATGCATAAAATCCATCCTAATACATGTATTCATCATCATCATCATCATCATCATATATATATATATATATATATATATATATATATATATATATATA
>SNQJ01S0001864.1:103972-140072 GCA_010110895.2 Picea sitchensis
ATTGGGTTATTATGCAACCTCTTTTGAATGTGAAAAGGGGCTCTTTAGGGCACAATTAGGTCTTTGACCAGCCTCCCCACGCAGATTGAGCTCGGATTTGATGTCAAATCGACTTGGGAGCCGATCCATTAGTGGTTGGGAGGCCGACCAGCTTCATAAATGCATCGTTTGGCAGACGCGCGGGTTTTGCACCCCACAGCCGCGCATATGCGCTCCAGATACGAAGATATTGTGCGCGCGCGCGCACTCAGTGGGTGCATAGCGCTTTTTAATTTTTTGGCCATTTTGCATAGTTTTGACCCTTTTGCTGTGCTGTGGAGTTAATCCTTGTGCCATGAACGACTGTTTTTCTGTGCTGATGATGCGGAGTTCTTGTCACCCTGTGCGGACGAAATTTCAGTGATAACACTTGAGACAACCATTTCACCATTCGGAGCCTACTCCCATAGCCCTTTTTGGTTGGTGTACCTGGTTAGCTTGGAGAAGGATTGAAGAAGCGAGTTTTCAGGCCAGTGAGAAATTCTCTAAGTGAGAGAATTGTTGGAGATTGATTCTCGAAGGTGCTAAAATGCAACTACAATGCTCTGAGACTTCCGATCTAGCCTGTTGTTGAAGCCCTGGAAGGGAAGCGGGGAAACTAAGGGACTGTTGAGTAGATAAGAGGCACACTTCCTTGGGTGGGACAGGCATGTGGGGAATGAGAGGCTATAGGATTCTAGTTGAGTGAGCACCTGAGACAGAGTCTTTCCCATTTCTCATGAGCCTTAGCCTAGATAGGAACCCTTTACCCTGGGTGGAGTTCAGTCCCAGCTCGGGGGTGACTCACTGTTGAGAGTGATGAACAATGTAGTCTAAGGCCTGGAGATTCGTGGATGGTTTGTACATAGTTGGTGACAATATTTCTAAGATAAGTACCAATTGTATGGGAAAATGATATGCTTCTTTGTTATTTACATTCCTATGTTACGGTTTATCATATATGTGATTATAATTGCCTATATGTTTATGAGTAATTCCCTATAAATGCTGCATAAATGTAGTTACTGTTAGTTCAGTATAAAAGTCGTATGTTACATAAAGTAATTGTTTGTTTATGCTATATGTAAATATTCTGCAAGAGTGTTGTATGTATATGTTTTAGTTGCATGCATTTTAAAGAGTAAATTTATGTGCTATAGCTCAGTTGACTACTGGGTATGTTATTGTATGTTCCGCAGTAAGGGAACAAAAAACTTCCCTAGAGTAGCATGGTCCAGCCTGTAAAGGCTGGGAATGTTACTGACTGGTGTCAGAGCATGAGAGGTTTCTTTGGAGTGGCATACCCCAGCCAGAGGTGGTTGGGGGAACGTTACAATAACCTCAGTCCAACCCCTTCGCAACTTCAGGCTTAGGAAATATCGCGACCTTCGCCCTGGTCTCCTTCTGAAACACTTTTCCCTGAATATGTGGATCTCTGCCACGTGTCCCCCTGGATCTGACGGTCCAAATTCACTTCGAATTTTGTGACTTCACAAAATTTCACTTGCTCCACACACAACTTCTTCGGACCTCTATCTCCTGGATTTTCTAATCCTCTACCACGTGTCTCCTTGCAACCAACGGTTAGGATATCTTCACGACTTCGATGATCCCTCTTCTCAAAACTTTAAACACTCCAAACTCTGAAGTGTCGAATTTCTTCATGACTAACCTTCGTGCAACTTTCCCCAGATCTGACATTCTGGAATGATCCTGATCCCTTCTGGACGGATCTTTCTCGTTAATTTTGGGAAACCTTAAAGGGATCCTCCCTTTGGATATTTCTCATTGCTCGCCCTCCTGAGATTCTAATTCAAGATACTCTATCATGCACTCCTTGTGGACAATATACACTCTCTGCATGCAAAACTACAAGTTACATCTCTTGGACTTGCTTCTCCCCAATGCTCTAAACTTCTCAGAACAACTTCTTGATACTTAGCCCAATATCAATTATGCTAACACCTTGCGACCAACCTCCTTCAACTTAATTTCTTGAAGGATGATTGTGCACTCCTTGCAACAATCCTTCCACATTCTATCGTTCCCTCTGAACAATATGAAATTGAGCGAGGTCCCTCCCACCTGCTCTCTAAAACTATCTTTGTTGAACTTTTTGAGTTTCTACAGACTCTTTCATGCACACCTTGCAGACACTATGCACTCTTTGAAGGAATAAGTTGCACGCTATCTCATCTGGTCTTATGAGTCGAAATAGACTCTGTCAATGCACAACTTGTAGACACAATGCACACTTGCACTTGCTCATAGAAGAGAAACAATTGAAACTTATCTAAATTCTCACAGACTCATATATTCAACCATGTAAATACATCCATAACATAAACAAAATAAATAATAGGGAATTTAAAATAGATAAAAATCCTACCATTCACTCATCTAGATAGACACAACATCACCAACCATTTGGGGCAATGCTCCTCTGTTATATTCATTCAACTAAAATATAAATGTGCTCATACACTTTGATAATCTTCAACAACTACTATATCATATTCAAATATAACAACTAAAATAATAGATTTAGCAACAACCTATATAATAGATTCAACAACCTCTTATGGACAACAATAAAAAGATTTATACAAGAGGGGCTCTTTGAGCCTTTCCCTCCAACTACTCTAGAGCTATCCTATCAAATTAAAGGATTTCAACCACTTAGGATTTATTACAATAAATATTTGTGATAGATAGATAATATCAAACACATCGAATCTATACTGCACACAACTTCATTAAAAGAAAATACAACCTCTAACGAACTCATGCGATCGCCCATCTCCAAAACATTAAATATGTTCTTTAGTTACAATCCTTTCAAAATATTTGAGTGATAGGCCATTTTAAAATTTAAAATTCACTTCAAAATGCGTGCTAGGCGCTTAACTATTCTCCACTCGTGCTTTGCTGGCGATGTTCCTACATCATACTCCTCTGGCTAAAAAATTCATGGACTCCTATCCATGAGCTCCTGCACTGACTTTCCATGTTCCTGGATATCTTCTTCATTTACCCAACTAGCATCTTCTATTGGGTGTCCTTTCCATTTTACCAAATACTCAAAATATGTTTTTCTCCTAGTCTTCTTACCAATTCGTCGATCTACAATCTTCCCCGTCCATGGCTTCTTTGCTACATGCATCTTCTTTTTCCACTGAATCTCTTTCCGAGCTTCTGATCCTAAGGTTATATCTTCCCTGTAAGGATACATGTTTGCAATGTTCAATATGGGTGATATACCCACATCTTATGGCAGCTCTATCTCATAAGCATTCTCATCAAATTTTCTAAGGATCTTGCATTGTCCTATCTTCTTCAGCTTTAGTTTATTATATGTTCCTCTTGGGAACCTTTCCTTCCTGAGATGTGCTAGAACTTGATCTCCTACTTCAAATTGAAGTTTCCTCCTATGTTGATCAACCCTGTGTTTATACTTGTTGTTTCTCCTTTGCAACTGCTCTTTGATCTGATTATGAAGCTCGTTCATTTCTGCAGTGAAGTCTCCAGCTCTAGCGCTCATGAATTCATTATGCTCCATATATCTCAACTATGACAATCCCCTCAGCTTCATTCCATATACTATCTGAAATGGAATCTTTCCGGAACTTCTGTTTACTGAGTCATTGTATGTAAACTCTTCTTTTGCTATAATTTTACACCACTGACTATGATGTTCAGTGACCAAAATTCTTAGTAAATCTCCTAAACTCTGGTTTACAACCTCCATTTGAACATCCATTTCAGGGTGATATGCATACCTAAAGGATATTTTTGTTCCTAGTTTCTTCCACAAGTTAGCAATGTGCATTGCATCACTGGTCTTCTGGCATGGGATAAAGTGTGCCATCTTTGAAAATCTGTCAACTACCACAAATATGGAATAACTTCCTCTTTGTGTCCTTAGCAATCCCAACATGAAATCCATGATTATTGCATCCCAAGGCTTTTCTGGAATAGGCAATGGTTGATACAACCCAATATTTTGTCTCCTTCCCTTTGCATATTGGAAAATATTACATCTATTCACAAACCTTTTCACATCTTCCCTCATACCTGGCCAATAGTATGAACTGTTCAACTGTGAAAAAGTTTTTTTATGGCCGAAATGCACGGCTAGAACTCCACTATACTTTTCCTTCATCAAATTCTCTCTTATCGAGCATTTTATTATGCACAACTAGAACCCTTTAAACAAAAATCCATTTTGAATCAGGTACTCTATCCACTAACTTCTACCTCTGAGAAAAGGATTCACCCACGCTTCATATGCTTCTTTGAAATCTGGATCATCACAATACATTTCCTTAAGGTTCTCAAACCCCAAGGTTTTCACTTGAAATTCCTGCAGAATCAAACATCTCCAACTCAATGCATCAACAACCTTGTTAGTATTACCAGAAATTTGTTTAATGACAAAAGTGAATTTTTTCATAAATTCTATCCACTTAGCATGTCTCTGATTTAACTTCTCCTGTCTAGTTATGAATTTTAAAGCCTGGTTATCGCTATATAAAAAAAACTCTTTTGGAACAAGGTAGTCCCTCCATTTCTTCATGGCTTGAATTATAGCGTAAAAATATTTATCATATGTGGAGTACTTTCTCTTAGTGTCATTCAAATTCTCACTAAAATATGCAACAAGCCTATTATCTTGGCTCAAGACCGCTCCAATTGCAACTCCACTCACATCACATCTCACTTGAAATGTCTTCCCAAAATTTGGCAAGGCCAGAATCAGTTGTTATGTTATCTTCTCCTTCAATATATTGAATATTTTCTCAACCTCTTCTTTCCATTTGAAAGACTTATGTATTTTCTTCACTGTATCCATCATTTGTGCACCGATATCACTGAAATTTATGATGAACTTTTGATAGAAACTCACTAATCCATGGAAGCTTCTCACCTCAAATATACTCCTTGGTGACGACCATTCTCTGATTTCTCTCACCTTATCAGGATCCATCTTCAATTCATTTGAAGATATCACAAAACCCAAGTAAATGAGTTTTGTCTTCATAAAAGAGGATTTCTTTAAATTTATCAACAACTTCTCTTGTTGCAACCTCCTCATCACTAGAGTTAAATGCCTCAAATGATCTTCTTCAATTTTAATGAAGACTAGTATATCATCTAGATATATGACCACAAACCTACCAATAAAATATGCCAGTACCTCATTCATTAACCTCATAAAAGTACTCGGGGCATTTGTTAATCCAAACGACATAACAAACCATTCAAACAATCCCTAATTTCTCTTGAAGGTTGTATTCCACTCATCACCTTATCTCATCTGTATCTGGTGATATGCACTCTTGAGATCTATATTTGAAAAATAGTTCACTCCGCTCAAAAAATACATTAAGTCATCCATCTTTGGTAATGGAAATATGTACCTAATGGTGATCTTGTTTATGGATCTTGAGTCTGTAGACATTCTCCATCCTCCATCCTTCTTCGGACTCAACACAGTTGGTACTTGGCATGGACTCAAGCTTTCTCTAACCAAACTTTTGTCCAACAAATCCTGGACTTGTGTCTTTACCTCCTCATTCTCTTGAGGTGTTAATCTGTATGTTTCTTTATTCAGAAGACTCGCTCTTGGTCTCAATTCAATGTGATGGTTGATACTTCTGATAGGTAGCAATGAGCTCGACAATTCATCCACTACTATGTCAGCAAAATTCTCCAGCAGTTCTTGAACTTCTTCAGGCAGATCCTCCATAGAAGTACTCGTAAGGATAAAAATCAACTTCCTCACTGTTATCACAGAAACATGTAGGGGGATTTTTTCCGTATGAAGTTCCCCCCTTTGGAAAAAAGAGGGCAAGAAATGGGTCAAAAACCCACTTTTCCTAGGTATTAGTGATCTAGTGCATATGGTTTAAGAACTAAGTGGATCTGGGTGGCTAGGATCTACGCACCCAGATCTATGGACAGGTTCCAATTATAGACCCCCCCTGCCGTTCTTCCCTTAATGGGCGGGGGGGGGGTCCGATATGAGGGTGTGAAAGTTTCAACAATCATGATTTAAGTGCCCAGATTGATGACCGAGGTCTCATTCCGGACCCCCCTTGTCATTCTGCCTTTAATGAGGGGGGGGGGGGGGGGGGGGTCCGATATGGGCAGTTTCATGTGGCCCCCCCTAAAACCCCTTACTACTTCCTCCTCCACTTATCGCCTTTGCCTCCTGGTGACAAGTGTCCCCCACTCTGCCTCTCCTATTTCCCTTTCACATCTCCCGCTTCCCTCCTACCTTTCACCACCGCACACCTGTCCTCTACTCTCCTAGGTGCCATGTTCCATTTTCCTTCGTCCCTCTTATCTTCCGACACCTATACCCCCATGATCCATGCCACTTCCACATGTGTTCTATCCATTTTCCCGTGGCACTTCTCGTCTGGTGTCACAGCCCCCGTGTCTCTGTCACCTGGTGCTTCCACCTCAACACCCCTCGTCTCACCTTCACATTGTTGACGCCATCATCCTCCCTGTTAGATCCTCGTCCACATTTGCAGGACGAGCCCCCTCGAAGTAGTCTAGTGAAGCAGCAATGGCCAAGGAAAGTATGCCATGTTGTCCAAGAGAAGAGTTGGCCGGGCCTTACTTGATCCCTAGAAAGCAGTTATTGAGTTAGTTGATGGTGGTTGAACGTCGTCTCCTTCCATAAATAGAAGGCCAAAAAGGGACAAGCGCACATGGGCAGGCTATCAATCCAAGCCGACAAGGATTGTGTCTGACAAATGACTACATTAGCAGTCTGACCAACGTCTACATGAACATCCTAACAAAGGAACTTATCAATGCAAGGCCATGAATGCGTGACTTGATTGTGTTTCAGGAAATGGAGCCAATTCCAAGTATATGTAGGCATTTTTGGCATTTTGTTATGGTCTATGGTTGAGCTAGGCTCTTGTATTGTATAGTTTTGATGAAGCATTGGTTTACCTGGTTATGCATTTGTATTTGAGACTTCCTTTTTAATGAAATTCATCTTCTTCCCATCTCTATAAACACTGTATTAAGACACTTGGAATTGGAGGATCTAGTTAAGGGTCGTGATGTTGTAGGATGATGTATGTTGGATCACTACAACATTTTCACCAGTTTTAATCAGTTTTCCTATGTTACACTCTCCCTCTCACACTGAATATCCTAGAATTGGAGGATCCAGTCAGGCTATTACAATAGGACTGTGATGCTCAGAATTGGAGGATTCAGTTGAGTCGTTTCAATAGCTATTGTAACTGTGCTAGTTAAGCACATTTCAACGTCCTTTATTTCTCATACAAGTTGCAGGAAGGTTTGACGCCCATGGAATCCTTTTTCATTATCCTCACCAAGTCTTCCCTCTGCTCATTTTTAAAATTCGACTTCCTGACTAAAGTTAGATCCGGACCTCACCTGCTCGTGCATGCCTAGTCTAGTTTTCTGTGTTAAAACGATATTCTTGTGGGTCTGTGCCCATTTGACCACCCAAATTCATTTATTCTTGATATATAAAACTGATGGGTATCATGCTTACTCCTTCCACAATCTAGGAGTGACTTCTAGTGCTAACATTTATGGCATCATTGTCAGGGACGAAGTTGAAGATTTCCCTCAGGATTGAACGATATTGAGCCTCTGATTCTGAAGTTGCATCACACATCAGAGCCCCCCAAGATTACTACTGTGCACATGGCGACTCCATTGTGATGACTTTATTGATGCGAATCCACAGGTGACTCCACTGTTTCAACCATGGCTTCTAGAGGCAAACATACAAGGTCTACTCCACAGATGCCTTTAGCGACACCTGAAGCCGACCCAGAGAAGATTATCAGAAATGGAAAGGCCTTTGGAGGAGGTACTTCTACTGCTAAACCAAGTATTTCTAATGATTTTCATTATCCTATAAGAACTCCAATTCCTACATCTCATTATGTTTTATTGCCTTCTGTTGGAGTTTTCCAAAGCCTTAAGTTTGGGAGTGTTCCTGCTGAGTTTTATCCTCTGGTCTTGGATTGGAGGGAGAAAGCCTTGTCACTCCCCTTTCTCCTGAGGTTGTACCCTGGTTCAGACCCAACACCTCAGAATATTTTCCTACCCTTGGATTTACCACCCCTCCTATTACTAATGCTACTGAAGAAAGGGAAACTTCTGTCCCTTTAAGCCTCGAAGCTCGTTCTCCAAATTCCCTGCGGTTTCCCTTTCCTCTTATAAGCCCAGTTCCAGTTTCTCCTGATCGAACCTATTCTCCTCCACCTCTTATCCCCATGGTAGATGTTAATCCCCCTGTAAACAGAATGGATGCCATAGTGGTTTCCCGGTATGCCCCCTTAATCCTACCCAAGCCCATGAATCCTCTCCCTACTAGGGATTACTTGAATTATATGCCTAAATTCACTGGAGAGGAGGAAATAACTGTTGAAGAGCACCTTGCTGCCTTCTACAGTTATGTAGACAACCTTAACATTGAAAATGAATATGTCTGGATGAGAGTCTTTGTCCAGAGCCTTGATAGTGAGGTTAGGAAATGGTTTAGGGGACTGACCCCTACATCTATTGCTAGGATTGAAGCTCTAGACAATGCCTTCTTGAGACACTGGGGAGATAAAAAATATTTCATGTATTACATGATAGAGTTTGGGTCCTTGAAGAAAAACGAAGGAGATTCTATCTCTGAGTTCTCCAAAAGATTCAAAAAAATGTTTAATAAGATCCCTGTTGAGATCAAACCCACAAAATCCTCTGCCAAAATCTCTTATGCTAATTCATTTGACCCTGATTTCTGCCTCCTGCTAGGAGAAATAAAAGCTATTTCCCTAGCTCAAATGAAAGATGCGGCCATAGAAGTGGAATCTAATGTGTTTGCAGTTGACAGGTTCATAAATAAGGTTGTTATAGATAGAAGAAAGGGAATATGAGAGGCCTCAACCTCTGGTTCCTCTGTACCTCACCCTCAAGTGGATGAATTAACCAAGATGGTGAAATCTCTTTCTGCAGAGATGGAGAAGATGAAATTTGAAGGGAAGTAGACATACATAAATCCTAAAAACATTAATAACAGAGGCAGCTTCAGGAGGTCGAATAACAATGTTCCTCAAATTCTCCCAAGAGATCCCAGGAATAGAGACAGAGACATTCAAAAAATCCAGAATCCTCTTCAAAACAACCTGTTTGTTGGTGAGGAAGGAGAGGAAATAAATGATCTTGATCCTGAGATCCATTATTTTGGAGACACCCTCCCTTTTCCTCATTTGACTCAATCAACATACAAGGAGTCTCTCATGGACAGTTGGCTCAATGATATGAGCAAGGGAGACAAGGCTAGAAGCAACCAAAATATATACAACCTTAGACCCAAGAAGAAGGCGGGAACACCTAATGTTCCTAAGCATCCTACCAGAGCAGAGAAGACTGCCAAAGATGGTAGACATAGACAAAGCTTAGAAGACACAAACCCCTCCTCCAGTGGTCAAAGCCCCTGTTCTTGAAGTAAAATAAATCCCAAAGCCCCCCTCCTCCTTTAATTTTGAGCATGAAATTTAGAAAATCAGAATCCCTGTACCCCTCTGTGAACTGGTCAAACATGAAGATTTCAAAAATCACCTCTCCAAGCTATTGCAGTCTGATCCCTCATACCATCCCACAGACTTAATCAACTTACAAGATAAAAATACTGCAATAATCTTAGGTCCTATGGTATAAGACATAGATGATTCATCGCCTCCCTTCTACACATCCCTGAACATACATGACAAGGTGTTGCACAATTGTTTGATGGATTCAAGGGCCTCCCATAATCTCATGCCTAAAACTGTCATGGAAGAACTTGGGTTGGAGGTCACAAAATCTTACCATGACTTGTATTATTTTGATTCTAGAAGAGTCCAATGTCTATGATTCATCAAAGATCTGGTAGTGAATTTGTTCCAGCTTCCCATGAAAAGTGTGGTCATGGACATTGTAGTGGCTGATGTTCCCCCCAAGTTTGGCATGCTATTGTCAAGATATTGGCTAAAAAGACTTGGGGGAACCTTGCAAATGGACCTCACCTATGGTACTATTCCATTTTTTTGGGGGGAACATAGAAGGCTGTACAAAGAATCTCAATTGGCCTATATTATCAGTGATGAAACTAACCCCACCAACCATCCTATATTTTCCCTTGACACTGAGTTGGGGTCTAGTTTATTGCAACTCACTGATATTCCCGAGCCTCCTCTAAAACTCATAGAACCACCTACTTCCTTTCTTGAAGACAACTCCCCTATCACCTCTGTTTAGAAAATTTTCTTTGATGGAGCCTTTTCCAGGGAGGGTGCAGGTGTTGGAATGGTGTTTATCTCACCATCCCAAGAGACCATGGCTCTGTCTTGCAAATTAGAATTTGAGACTACCAATAATGTGGCAGAGTATGAAGCTCTTGTGTTGGTTTGAGGGCTACAAAGGACATGGGAATCAAATAAGTTTCTATGTTTGGAGATGTCGAGTTGGTTGTAAAGAAAGTCAAAAATATTTACCAAGCTAAGCATCTGAGGCTGAGATCTTATAGGAATGAAGTGTGGGATTTGATAGACAGTTTCTTCTTGGATTTTAACATTTCATTCATTCCTAGAGAAGAGAATATAGTGGTCGATTCCTTAGCCACTTTAGCAAGCAATTTCAAAGTGCCCCTACCACCCAAGCTCAGGTACGATATAGAAGTAAAATACAAACCCTCTATACCAGACAATGTCAAGCATTGGAAGGTATTTGAGGATGATCTTGAAATCAAGAGGTTCTTGGAAACTATTGATGTATTTTCTACATTACATATAGACCAGGACCATGAACCTGAAAGTAACTCACATGCTGAGGTATTTTTAAATAAAATTGCTAATCACAACATTGTGCAGTTACCCAACAATCACATTCCAAAAAGACTAGTCCCTTTGGAGAGGATTTTTGACGATAATGATGTACTAGTGAAAGCTAAAGGGTCGCCCGATGAGTCTGGCATATCTAAATGCAATATTGGTACAAAGAAAGATCCTAAGTTCATCAAATTTTCAAGCAACCTGATGAGAGAGAAGAGGGTCGGATATGTCAAGATTTTAAAGTAGTTTGTTGATGTGTTCACCTGGACATATGAAGATCTCAGAACATATGACATAGTTGTCATTGAACATAAGATCCCACTGAAGGAAGAGGTCAAACCATTTAGGAAGAATCTAAGACAAATCAATCCTATGTTTCTTCCTATCATGGAGAAAGAGTTAAAGAAGTTGTTGGATGCCCAGATCATTGTGCCTTTGAGGTATTCAGAGTGGGTGTCCAACTTGGTCCCATTGAGGAAGAAGAGTGGGGAAATCATAATTTGTGTTGATTTTAGAAACTTGAACAGAAGCTCAAAGAAGGACAATTACCCCTTGCCCAAGATGGAACATATATTGCAAAGGGTAACAGGAGCATCCAAGATTTCCATGATTGATGGCTTCTCTGGCTACAATCATATTTTTGTCTTGCTGGAGGACAGAGAAAAGACAACATTCACCACTCCTTGGGGTACATTCATGTATTCCAAAATGCCCTTTGGTTTGATTAATGTAGGGGAAACCTTTCAACGAGCCATGGATATCAATTTCATTGGAGAAAGGGACAAGTTCATGGTCATTTATCTGGATGACATCACAGTCTTCTCCAAGTCTGACAGAGAGCACCGTGAACATTTAAAAAGGGTTTTCCTGGAATGCAGGAAGTTTGGCCTCTCCTTAAATCCCAAGAAGTTTATGTTTTCCATGAAGGAGGGAAAGTTGTTGGGCCACAAAGTATCAGATAAAGAGGTCATGATTGATCCCAGGAGAGTCGAAGCAATCCAAACCCTGTCACTCCCGAGATCCAGAAAGGAAGTCTAGGCTTTCCTGGGAAAAATTAATTTTCTGAGGAGGTTTGTGTCCAACTTTGCTGAGATGGTAAAGCTTATAATAGTCACGTTGAGAAAAGGAAATGAAGTTAAATGGACCGTTGAGTCTTGAAATTCCTTTGATTAGATAAATAAATCCTTGACTGAAGCTCCTGTGCTTATTGGTCCTGACTACTCAAAGGATTTCCTTATTTTCTCTTTTGCTTCATTCGATACTATTGTAGTTGTCTTATTGCAGAGAAATGCTAACGGTTTGGAGAAGCCCATTTATTTCTTTAGTCAGGCATTGAGAGATGTAGAGATTAAATATGACATTATGGAAAAGAAGGCTTATGCCTTGGTGAAAGCTCTCAAAGATTTTAGAGTCTATGTCTTGCATTAAAAAATCATTGCATATGTCCCTTCAACTACTGTGAAAGAGATCCTCATTTAGCCAAACATAGATGGAAGGAGGAGCAGATGGATCACCAAGACCCTTGAATTTGACTTGGATATAAAGCCCACCAAATTGATCAAAGGTCAAGGCTTGACCAAGTTGTTGGCTGAAGAAAATTGTAGAGCTTTGGGGGTAAACTTTGTCGAACAATGCTTAGAAGATCAGCAGGTTGAACTGTCTGATACAAATGTTCGGGAAGACCCCCCATTAACAGGATGTCCTTGGTACGAGGATGTTATATATTTTCTACAAGAGTTGGGGCCCCCTGATGGCTTGCAGAGGAACAAGGCAAGAGATCTGAAGCTCAAAGAAACTAGATACTGCCTTGTTAATCAAATTTTGTATTGGAAAGACCCCTTGGGCATGCTTTTGAGATGTCTGGACCTACAGGAGGCCCAAAGGGTTATGTTGGATTTTCATGATAGCCTGCATGGAGGGAATCACTTATGGAAAGAAACAACCTACAAAATTCTCAGGGCTGGGTGTTTCTGGCCCACTTTATTCAATGATGTCTGCAAAAATATTAGAGCCTGCATCAAGTGCCAAAAATTATCAGGAAAGAAATAGCTCAAATCCCTGCCACTAAATCTTGTAGTAGCTTCAGGACCCTTTCAACAATGGGGGTTGGAATTCATTGGGGAAATTCATCCTGCTTCAAGTGGTCAACATAGGTGGATCCTAACTACCACAGATTAATTTACTAAGTGGATCGAAGCTATCCCCACCAGAAGTGATTCTCACAAAGTAATCATTGGATTCCTGGAGGACATCATCACAAGATTTGTCTTCCCAAGCAAGATTGTCACTGATAATGCAACATATTTCAAGTCTAAACCATTGATCCGATTATGTGACCAATCTGGGATCAGATTGATTCACTCTACCCCATACTAGCCCCATGGCAATGGTTTACCAGAGTCCTCTAATAAGAGCATAATAAGGATCATCAAAAGATTGCTAGAGGACAACAAGAAAGCCTAGGATTCAAAGATAAAACTCACTCTGTGGACTGATTGAGTGACACCGAAGAGGTCCCTAGGCATCTCCCCTTTCCAACTTGTTTATGGGACTGGAGCTATTTTTCCTTCTCAGCTAGATTTACCTGTAGAAAAATTATTTCAAGATTATGAAGGGGAGCCAGACAATATGGTTAGGAGAATTCATCAACTGGTGGAGGTGTAGTATACCAAAAAGCAAGCAATGGATAGAATCCATGATAAAAAACAAAAGATCAAGCAGGCCTTTGACAGGAAGGTCAGAAAAAAAGGAATTTGAGTTGGGAGATCTAGTGCTTAAGTGGGATGCGCCCAGGAAAGATAGAGGGAAACACAACAAGTTCGACGCCCTCTGTATTGGGCCCTTCAATATCTCTGAAGTATTCTTGAACAACACCTACAGGTTACAGGATTCGGAGGGAGAAGAAGTTTTTAACGACCCAGTGAATGGCCATTTCCTAAAAAAATGTTTCGTTTGAGCCTTAAGTGGCTCTTTTGTTGTTGTAAATATTGTTTTCTGTCTGTTTTTGGCTTCAATAAGGGACTCCATAGACGAAGAACAAGGCATTGAAGATGGAAAAGGAGTTCTTAGTATCCCTTAGGGGGTGTGCCATACCCCATGGAGCCTAATGTTATCAAATAAACATGTAGGGGGGTATTTTCTCTATGAAGTGCCCCCCTTTGGAAAAAAGAGGGCAAGAAATGGGTCAAAAACCCACTTTTCCTAGGTCTTAGTGATCTAATGCATATGGTTTAGGAAGTGTGTGGATCTGGGTGGCCAGGATCTACGCACCCAATTTCGGACCCCCCCGATCGTTATGCCTTTAACTTAGTGATCTACTACAAATGGTTTAAGAAGTGTGTGGATCTCGGTGGCTGTGACGACGACTCATCTTCGACTTCCTATCAAGTATGCCTTTGTATCGGGCGAGGGGTCCAATATGAGGGTACACAAGTTTCAACGACCGGGATTTAAGCACCCAGATCGATGGATGAGGTTTCATTCCGGACCCACCTTTTCATTCTGACTTTAATGAGCGGGAGGTCTAATATTTGTAGTTTTGTGTGCCCCCCCCTAAAACACCTTACTGCTTCCTCCTCCGCTTATTTCCTTCACCTCCTGGTGACAAGTGTCCCCCACTATGCCTTTCCTATTCCCCTATCACATCTCCTGCTTCCCTCCTACCTTTCACCACTGCACACCTGTCCTCTACTCTCCTAGGTGTCATGTCCCCTTTTCCTTCATCCCTCTTATCTCCCGACACATGTACACCACCCATGCTCCATTCCACTTCCACTTGTGTCCTATCCATTTTCTGATGGCACTTCTCGTCTGGTGTCACAGCCCCTGTGTCTCCGTCACCTAGTGCTTCCACCTCATCACCCCTTGTATCACCTTCACAGTGTTGGTGCCATCAGCCTCCCTTTCATATCCTCGTCCACGTTCGTAGACTAGGCCCCCTCATAGAAGTCCAGCGAAGCAACAATGGCCAAGGAAAGGCCGCCATGTTGTCCAAGAGCAGAGTTGACCGGGCCTTACCTGATCCCTATAAAGCAGTTATTGAGGTAGTTGACAGTGGTTGAACATCGTCTCCTTCCATAAATAGAAGGCCGAAAAGGGACAAGCTCGCATGGGCATGCTGTAAGTCCAAGCCGACAAGGATTGCGTTTGAAAGATGACCGCATGAGCAGTCTGACCAACGTCTGCATGAGTATCCTGATAGAGGAACTTATCAACTCAAGGCCATGAATGTATTACATGATCATGTTTCAGGAATTGGAGCCAGTTCCAAGTATATGTAGGCATTTTTTCCATTTTGTTATGGTCGATGGTTGAGCTAGGCTCCCATATTGTATAGTTTTGATGAAGCACTAGTTTACCTGGTTATGCATTTGTATTTGAGACTTCATTTTCAATGAAAGTCAACTTCTTCCCATCTATGTAAACATTGTATTAAGACACTCAGAATTGGAGGATCCATTCGAGGGTCGTGATGTTATAGTATGATGTATGTTGGATCACTGCAACATTTTCACTAGTTTTAATCAGTTTTCCTATGTTACACTCTCCCTCTCACACTAAATAGCCTGGAATTGGAGGATCCAATCAGGCTGTTACAGTAGCATTGTGATGCTTGGAATTGGAGGATCCAGTTGAGTCGTTTCAGTAGCTATTGTAACTGTGCTAGTTAAGCACGTTTCAGTGTCCTGTATTACCTCTACAAGTTGCTGGAAGGGCTGACGCCCATGGAAGCCTTGTTCATTATCCTCACAAAGTATTCCCTCTGCTCATTTTTAAAATCCAACTTCCTGACTGAAGTTAGATCTGGACCTCGCCTACTCATGCATGCCTAGTCTAGTTTTCCAAGTTAAAACGATATTCTTCTAGGTCTGCACCCATTCGACCACCCAAATTCATTTATTCGTGACATATAAAATTGATGGGTATCAGGCTTACTCCTGCCGCAATCCAGGAGTGATTTCTGGTGCTAACACTCATTAAAAAAACTGCATCTCCTATTCCTTCTTAACTTCACTCAGAAGTTCCTTCTCACTCATGAGAAGTATACTCGTGATGGCTTCTTCCTTCACTTTATTTTCCTTAATCAACAACAACATGTGTGTCCTACCAGTTTTCTCCAAAGTATAATTATTTTTTCTCCAATCATGAATGACATTCCTGTCATATTTCCATGGTCTTCCCAAAAACAATGACATACATCCATGGGAATCAAATCACACAGAATATCATCTCTATATCCTCCTATTTTAAATTCAACAAGGCATTTTTTAGTTACTGTTACCTGATGACCTTTATGCAACAATGAGACTTTATACAAACTCAGATGTGTAGTTGTCTCCAACTCCAATTTTTCCAGCATCTCTGTGGATAGTAAATTATCAGTGCTCCCATTGTCAATTATAACCTTGCATACTATGTATTTAGTCTTGCAAGTTGTCCTGAACAAATTGTTCCTCTGCACTGGATTTTCAAGTTTTGGCTTTGGCTTTACGATAACCTTCTTCATCATCAAGGATCTCCCATGTTTTTTGCCTTCTGCTTCAACATCTCACTTTTGTGCTTCTGAAATGTGAGCTTCACCTCCTTATTTTTTTCTCTCAAGGCATTCCAAAGACATGTGTCCTATATTTCCACAAGCATAACACCTCACTTCTCCTCCTTCGCCTTTTCCTCTTCCTCTAGGAAAATAGTTTCTACCACCACTTTGTCTCCCTCAGAAAATTCCTCCTCTTTTAGAGTGACTATGTGGTTTCTTAGTCTCACCTTTGGGCTTCTGTGCCTTGTCATTGGAAATTCCCCTGGATTTGTTTAAAATTCTACCTCAAATTCATTGACTCTGCTTTCTGGCCAACTTCTCTTCTTCTTTCATCACAATCTGGTAAGCATCCTCCACTGTCCTTGCTGTCATCATGTTGATTTCATCCTGGATTTCATATCTCAGGCCGTTTATATATATGGAAACTTTTAACTCATCTCTCTCTCTCTCTCTCTCTCTCTCTCTCTCTCTGTGTGTGTGTGTGTGTGTGTGTCTAGAACTGATGTCAGTTTATAGAACTCCTCTATGTACTCCTTCACAATCATCCCTTTTTTTCTCAGGTTCTACAATCTCCTGAACAAATTTATCTAATAGTCCTTGGGTATGAATTTATCCTTTAGCTTGGCTACCATTCTATCACAACTCTTAATCTTTTGTTTTCCCTTGCATCTTTTGTCAGCCCGTAGTTCATACCACCACATTGATGCATGTCCTTTCAACCTGGTGGAAACATGTATCACCATTTTCTCCTCATCGATGTCTTCATAGTCGAAATACTTGTACATTGCTCGTATCCAATAAAGCAATTCTTCAACGTCTAAATTACCTTCATACATTCAGATGTCTATCTTTTCTCTAGCTCCCAACTTGACAACTTCTTTCAGAAAGCGTTCTTCCACACCATCCTCTGCTACAACTTATTCAAATTTCACTTCTTCATTCTCTGCATCACTGATGTCTCTCGCATCAGGTTCTCTCCTTTGCATTGTTTCCATGGAATCCAATATTTCTCTGAGTTCTTGCATATCCCTTTCCATATCTCTATTTTTTGTAGGTGGCCCTGCACGTCTCCTAGGAGGTATTGTGTTGATGTATCTGATACCACTCGATGATATTAGCCTACTTCTTTGTCTCCTCTGTCTACAAAAATCAATTATGTGTGCTCGGATACCACTTGGTGCAGTCCCCCTTCCCTCCTGGGGATTCTGCGGCCTCCCGGTCTTGGATATTCAAATTCCTTGAACCCAATTATCTCTTTGGGCCTTCAAAAAACCATGAAAAATCAATGCACATAGGTCCCTTTGATGTTACCTGCAGGTCTAGGTTACCTGCAACACTGCTCTTCGACGATTTGCAGCACCATCCTTGCAATTGCTAGCCCTGTGCTAGACTCTTTATATTATGTGACCACGAGATATAACCTTGGGCCAACCCATTCAAAACTTCAGGCTTCATAAATATCATGACCTACGCCTTGGTCTCCTTCTGAAATACTTTTCCCCAAATTCCCAGATCTTTGTCACGTTACCCCCTGGATCTGACAGTCCAACTTTACTTTGGATTTTGTGACTTCGCAAAATTTCACTTACTCCACACGCAACTTCTCTGGACCTCTATCTCCTGGATTTTCTAATCCACTGCCACATGTCTCCTCGCAACCAACGATTAGGATCTCTTCGTGACTTCATGACTTCGTTGATCCCTCTTCTAAAAAATTTAAATGCTTCAAACTATGAAGTGTCGAATTGCTTCATGACTAACCTCTGTGTAACTTTCCCCAGATATGACAGTAAGGAATGATATCGATCCCTCATGGATGGATCTTGCTCATTAATTTTGGGAAACCTTAAAGGGATCCTCCCTTTGGATATTTCTCATCTCTCACCCTCCTGAGCTTCTGAGTCAAGAGACTCTGTTGCGCTCTCCTTGCAGAAAATATACATTCTCTGCATGCAAAACTCCAAGTTACCTCTCTTGGACTTGCTTCTCCCCAACGCTCTAAAATTATCATAACAACTTCTTGATACTCATCCCAGTATCGATTCTTCGCACACCTTGCAACCAACCTCCTTCAGCTTAATCTCTTGAAGGATAGCTGTCCACTCCTTGCAACAATCCTTCCATGCTCTATTGTTCCCTCTGAACAATACAAAATTGAGCAAGGTTCCTCCTACCCACACTCTCAAAATATATCTTCTGAACTTTCTAAGCCTCTATGGACTCTGTCATGCAGACCTTGCAGACACTATGCACTCTTTGAAGACATAAGTTTCATGCTATCTCTTCTGAGCTTATGTTTCGAAATAGAATTTGTCAATGCACACCTTGCAGACACAATGCACAATTGCACTTTCTCGTAGAAGAGAAATAATTTAAACTTATCTAAATTCTCATAGACTCATACATTCAACCATGTGAATGAATCCATAGCATAAACACAAGAAATAACAGAGAATTTCAAATAGATAAAAATCCTACCATTCATTCATTCAGATAGACACAACAACACCAACCATTTGGGACAATCCTCCTCTGTTATATTCATTCAAATGAAATATACATGTGTTCATACACTCTAATAAGATTCAAAAACTCCTATAGAATATTCAACTATAGCAACTACAACAATAGCTTCAACAACAACCATCAACAACCTATACAATAGATTCAACAACCTCTTCTAGACAACAATACAAAGCTTTATACAAGAGGGGATCTTCGAGCCTTTCCCTCCAACTACTCTAGAGTTATCTTGTCGAATTAAAGGATTTCAACCACTTAGGATTTATTACAGTAATTATTTGTGACAGACAGATAAGATCAAACAGATCGAATCTGTACTACATGTAACTTCATTAAAATAAAATGCATCCTCTAATGATATCATGTGATTGTCCATCTCCAAAACATTAAATATGTTATTTAATTAAAATACTTTCAAAATATTTACATGATACACCATTTTAAAATTTAAAATTCACTTTAAAGTGCATGCTAGTTTCTTATTTGTTCTCCACTTGTGCTTTGCTGGAAATGCTCCTGCATCACTATCTCACTCTTTTTCTCTCTCTCCCACTCCCTCTCTATCTCCCCTATATTCCATTCTCTCCCTCTCTCTCCCCCTCCATCTATTCTCTCCCTCCTCCCTCTCTCTCTCTTTCCCCATCCCTCCCACTATCTCTCCTCTCTCTCTATCCACTTATCCCTCTATATCACTCTTGTTCTCTCTCTCCCCTCTCCTCCCTCTCCCTATGCCTTGCATATCGATATATCCCTCTCTCTCTCTACCTTCATCGATTTCTCTCTCCCCTTCCTTCCCATTATCTCTTCTCTCTCTCTCTCTCTACCCCTCCCTCTTACCCTTTGCCTCTATCTCTCTCTCTCTCAATATCACTCTCATTCTCCCTCTCTCTCACTTTCTCTCCCCCTATGTCTATATCTCCCTCTCTCTCCCACCACTATCCCCCTCTATGTCTAGGAACCTTCCTCCACTTGGGACCTATCTCTCTAACCCTAATCCCCCACCTATACCCGACCCTTAACCCCATCCACACATGATCCCTTAGTTCCCTATGCCCATACCTCTTGTTGAGCACCCCACAACCCATAAACCTCCATTATACTGCTCTAACAACCTCTCTATGCCTCAAAGAACCTTAAATACTAGGCCCCTAAGTCCTAGTTGTCCCCAAGACCCTCTACACCTTTATTCATAAATTTATATGGGACATATAATGAAAATTTTGTCCATTGCATTAAGAGTGCACACGTGCTCTTGTGAGTACAAATAAATGAGGTCAAGCATTGTGACTACTTCATACCCTTGTCCAACAAGAGCATGAATGCATTCCAAGAATTCATGCGAGCTCCTACTAGATATGGATATGAGGAATGCACAATGATCATCCTCTTTCTCTCCTAAAAATGTGATACCATCCGGACATATGCATATAGAAACAACCAAAAGAAGCAGGGTTTTTATTTTTCAGTGTCATTGGAAAGAAAAATTTTGTCTTGTTGTGTAATCGGTAGACAAATTTGTGTAATTCAAGGACAATTGTCAGTGGAAAACAAAATTTTATCTTGTTTTTTATTTGGAAGGAAAATTATGTCTTGTTGTATAATTGGAAGGCGAGTTTTGAAAGGTACCTTTGGTCTTTTGGTGTACTTGAGAAGCATTTCTTATCTTGTTGTATAATTGTAAGGCATTTCTTGTCTTGTTTCATAATTGGAAGGAAATTTTTGGAAGAAACTCTTGGTATTTTGGTGTACTTGGAAGGCATTTATTGTCTTGTTGTATAATTGGGAAACAATTTTGTTATTGTGGTGTACTTTAAAGGAATTTTTTGTCTTGTTGTATAATTGGAAGACAAGTTTTGGAAGGCACTTTTGATCTTGTGGTGTACTTGAAAGGAATTTCTTGTATTGTTGTATAATTGGAAGGGAAATTTTGGAAGACACTTTTGGTATTTTGGTGTTCTTGGAAGGAAATTGTTCTCTTTAAACATGGGGAACCTATGGAATCAACGTAGAAAGTATTAGAAGAAAGAAAATCCCATTGAAAAGGTAATTGAAGAAAGAGAAGAGGTAAGGTTAGGTATGATAAAACACATGTTTTTACTAGAGAGAAATCCAAATTATCGTGTAATAGATGCCATTGTTGTTTCTCCTCCATCAATACAAGAAAAGCGTAGGTTTTCAGTAAACACCAATCCAATTCAGACTTCTAGTGAACCTCTAATGACCATTTCATTAAGAAAAAATGTTGTGGATGACTATATGATGATGGATTTTCTTGGAGATAATTATACAATTGATGGAATTAAAGAGGCAACTAGTGCACAACCTTTTGGTGAAGAATTTCCTATGGTGCAACCTATTGACTTGAAAAATCGCCACTAGTTATATAGCCTGCAAATGGTTGCAAGGCATAATACAAACTTATTATGATAAATATAATTAGTAGGTGGGACCCTCTAGAAGAGAAAACAATTGAAGGTTTATTTTGAATTATTCCTAAGGTGATAGAACATACATGTATGCTCGGTTCATAAAATATTCAAGGGTATTTGAATTTTTGGCACCAAATGATATGCATTCATGCATGGAAGTAATAATGTGTTCACTTCTTAATTTCGATGACATAAATATACAAAATAAGACATATGAGTCCCATTCCATCACTTGGTTACATGCAAATTTGGGATCATAAATGAGTTTGTTTATTTGTATAAATATAAAGGTTGGCTCATTATAATTTTATATGACAACAAGCATATGGAATGCCATAGGACTCAAACAAATATGGTGTGTGTGGAAAATTTTGGATTTGTTAATATATGAGTTATATATATGGAAAAAATGTTTTGCAATGATATCGTTATATAGTTGGAGTTGTAGTTTTGAGCTTCATAATATAGCATTTGTTTTTATTGTGGAATTAAGTGGGGCAGTTGCTGATGAAAGTGTTATGCTACATGGTATGTAGCATGATTCAAATGATTGAATTGATCAAGTTTCAGTTGTGAAAATGGTTTTCATTTGACATAGATTATGAGTGTGGTTTATCTTCTTAATGGTAAATGCTATATGTTGATACAAGTTGTCATTTAGTGGTTATGATGATATGAAAATTATGATGTGATACTCATTGATATGGTGCATGGACCTCCTACATACTTAGCACTCATTCTTATTTTTGGTTGGTTGTCATCGCACTCGTTGGAAAGTGGAAATATGAAATGGAAAGGGTTTTTGGTAGCATGTGAATTTGGGTTAACGTGAGATCGCCCATGCATTCAATTTGTAAGAACATGGACATTAAATCACCACCATGTGTATACTACCCTCATTTTTAAAGTTTTACCTATCATTTTCATTGTTCATGGGAGAAGTTACAGTCTAAACCTGGTAAGAAAGCTCGACCCTAGTGGTTTGATAATTGTCTACACCTGTTATTTGAATTATTTAAAGTGCTCGGTTACATGTATGCAAACACTAGCTTGTATGTCCATCAAATAAATTAGTTTTTGCAATTATAATTTATGATGGATTTGTTTGGATTGGTTTTGATTATATTTCTTTCCCCTGTTCTCTCTTTGTATTGAATAATTTTGAAATAAATCTATGTAGCATTCATTTACTCACTTTCCATATTTTTCGCTACAAAATTATCAATTTTATCTTATGGTGGAAATAATCCAATTGATTTTATAAGAAAAAACCACCCAAGTTCGAATTATCTTACTATTGTCTAGGTTTTCCCACAAATATATTCTGATAAATGACATTTTGATTGAATATTTAAGTTTTTCTCTGTTGATTAATTACTGTTGATGAAGATTTTTTTTGGGTTTATTGTATATATTTTGTCTAAAATTTAAAACCCATATACAAAGGACCCGATGCTTTATCATTTAGAGATTTGTTAAAATATTTCATACCATAGTCACATTTTGTTTACTTATGGCATTGTAAACTCTAAGTTGAAGCTGCATACGGTTGTTTTTGTCAAGCCAGAGGTCGAAATTGAAAACCTTGACTTGATAGGTTTATGATAAATGTGTTTTCACTGTATTTTAAGCAAATGGTGATATGTTAAAACCTTTCTCTTGTTGGATTTGAACCCGTGCTATTACAATAGAAAATAGGGTTGAAGAGATTTTTCATACAAATTCAAAGATTGATATTTTAATTTGTTGGATCGAAAATTTGTTGCATAGTTTTATTCTCAAACTATATGAGAGGCTTTGTATATTTTTTGAGAAGTTTTCGAACTCTGTTTGTGCACATAACTAAATTATTCACTGGATTGATTTGGGGTTTGAATGGAAAATGGATTAATTGAGAGTTGAATCATTTTTAAAAGAAAAATAATTCCTCACATGCATGGTTTAAGAGACTTTTTCTATCTACTGAGTTTATTCGATGCCTTGGCTTTTAAAAAGAGATTGATGTTGGTGTGAAACAATATATGGTTTTGAATGAAAGTTTGTCACGAGTTTGAGTATGGATTCTATTTTGGATAATATTATATATTTATTCATCAAAATTCCACTATATACTCAACATTCCTTTAAGTGGTAAAGATCCAAAAATGGTTTGATATCCTGATTATTTTTAAATGCGTGATACTTTGTATGATATATCGGTTTGACCATATGGGAAGTGATGTGTTTTGGAGAAAGGCCTTTTGTTTTCTTTCTTTTATATATACATGACTAAACCCCCTCATTATATCACTTTCCAGGAATTATTCCATGAAGTCCTGAACCATTTATCATTCAATCTCATTTTTTAACCCTTTTTTATAAATAGAAAACAATTTTTCAAAGAAGAATTTTGTTGGCAATTTGGCATATATATCTTGTTTGATGGTTACTTGGCATGAGTTTGAAAATATAGTGAATAGAAATTTGTGAGTTAACCAAAGATTGAAAGTGAGTGAATTTCAAGTAAAATTAATGAATTGAGAACATTATCACCATTCCTATCATTCATTTCACTTTTCATAAATTACAAATCCTTTCATCTATCCCAAATTTTGTTACATGTCCTTTTTCATTTCATTTCCTGTGTTTAGATGCTAATAATAGAATTCATTAAGGAGATGGTAGTAATGAAAATTTTAAAGATGTATGAAGAATATGTGTTGGTAGTTTGCATATATGGTTTGAAGCATGGTTGGTACAAGGCATGTATATAAAATTCTGTGAAAAAAGTATGGGCAGACTAATATTTTTGGAACATGTACCATACATTCCTATAATTTTATTCCATTTTGCATACATTACAAATCCCTTCATCTCTCCCAAATTCATTATTTGTCCCATGTTCTAAGTAATTATTAGTTTGTAGAGATACAAGTGATTCTTAATAAAAGATGTATAATTGCAAAGAATATTGTAGAATTCTTCTTTGATTGTCCTCTTTTCTCTTTAATTTCACTTTACTGCTTGCATGTTTGATTGCTGATTAACTCAGAGCCACCATTAAATTATATACTTTGCAAGACAATGTTTGATGTTTTACTAGATGTAATTTGTATATATTAACTTAGTATTTGTGATCATTTAAATGACTTTCTTCAGCAGAGGTAGTTATAACGGAGGAAACAAAGATAACATGGGAAATAGAAAAAATGGAATAGAGGAAAAAATGTTGGTTGGAAGAGAGGTAGAAACAAAATGCTAAGGTTTTCTATTCACTTTGATGTTTGTTATGAGGATTTCAATCAACTCCTACAAACTGGTTTTATAAATCTAGTTGGCCAAGGAAAGTTTTAGCCTCCTCCTCCACTTATCATACCTCCTTTCTAGCCCCACCCTAGCATTGATTGTATTCCTATACAACCACATGTGTCTATTAAACTTGAGTCTCAAGCCAATGATGACTAGAATAATGTGGTTCACAATTCCCCACCTCGTTTCAATGGTTGGTCCACTGTCTTTTTACCATTACCTTCACTACTTAATCTTAGGAAGCCAGTAAAAAAAATTGTTTCAATAATCCCACAAGTGCACTCTACTCACATACCCAAGAATTTTAATGCCTTAACTCTAGACCATGAAACAAACAAAGGAAAGTGGTCTGTAATATCAATTAGTTCAAATTCCTCAGATGAATCCTCATATACAATCAAATACCTTCCCCTCAAACCTAAAAATGAGATAAGAAAGATCACCTTTGGTGATGTTCATCTTGAAGTGTCTAGAAATGCATATAAAAAACCTACCAAGGATGATTTACAAATTCACAGAGTGGTTTCATCAGAAGAAAGTGAAAAGAGGAGGACAACCTCCTATAAAAAATATAATTTCTAAATTTTATGATGGTCCTTTGCTTCATTTTGACAATTGGACATATTTAGACTTATATTTTGGGACAACCAACATATTGATTTATTTGTGGCATATTTATGATATTTTGGGAGGCACAAGTGTATTTATGGCATGTCTATGTTTTTGGGTTGTTAGTTGTGCATGTGTTTATGATTATGAGATGGCATGGTATGCCTATTAAAATCATGGACAAACAAGGGAATATTTAAAATTAAACACATGCATTGGCTAAACGTTCTACCTTTTAGGTTTTTTGGCCGGAATCCAATGATGTAAATTTGGACAAAATCACTATTTTTATTGTTTAAATTTTATTTATGAATAAATAAATGGATTCAACATTCTGAAAAACCCCTAGGGCACTCTAATTATATAAAATTAGCCACTCAAATCTCCATATGCAACCATTCCTTAGCGGATTTGGGAAAAAAAATGACTAGAAAAGAGGCAAAAGGTAGAATGTTTAGACTACGCTTTAAACAAATAAGAAGATGTGTAGGGAGTCCCCATATATTAATTATTAATCATTAATTATGATTATACTTTATCATTATTTAAAAAATGTGTCCTACCTAATTAAAATTATTTATCCTTCTAATTAAAAGGTAGTTAAACTACTTAAACTACCTCATTGAAGAAGAAAAGGAGAAGGAAAGGAAGGACAATGCATGAGAAAATAGAGATGCAATATTGATAAAGGTTTACTCTTGCTCTGAAGTGAGATTTCATTGATTTTTTTTTTCATTTTTGAATTACATGAGCGCTATATCCTCTTGTTGATAGCAGGGTTATACTGAAGGTGGCAAGAAGAAGGACTAAGAAGCATGGATATTTGACATGCTTCAAAAGGTCATCTATTTGTCTCGATAGTTTGTTAATTTTAATTTGATTTCTGAATTAGTTTTTAGTGCTGATTAGAATTATTTTGTAGAGTCAAGACAATGATGCATTTGTGGCTTGGTTGATCCAATATTTTTCTAATATTGATATTTTTATTGAATACATGAGTTGTCTTTGTGTGATGTAAAATTCCACCATAGACTTCTAAGTCTAACTTTGTTCCTTACCTTTATAGGGGTTTGTAAAGAAAGTTTTTGGCTATAACTTGGAATGAAAATCAATAAAATCATCTATTGATTTTTTTCTCACTTTTGGATCCATTGTATAATGATATTTCAGATTGCATTTCTTTAAATTGTCTATTTTTTTACAATCATATTCAAATACTTTTTTCATTTTCTTTTATTGAAGAATATAACATTTAAAAATAACATCAGACCCAAGTACTTATTGCTTGAGGGATGATTGACCTTTCGACTAGGCTATAAACACAGGGTGATAATCGTGCCTATCTAGCCTTGTGAGACTTGAAAATGTTGGTATAAGGACTTTTGTTCTGCTTCATCAACACAACCTCTTATTGGACATACATACTTTCTAGAAAATAGTCATGGGCATGTCCACTCTCCTCCTAGAATAGATCCACAAGTGATTGAAGGGGAAATAACTATTACTATTAGAGGAAATTTGCTCCAAAAATGGGCCTTATAAGAACAATCATGCTTGAGTTCAAAATTTAATAACCAATATAATTTTAAATAATTGACAACCATAACTATTGAGTTGGACATATAAAAGTCAAGGATAATTATGTGTCAAGTTTTTATTTGACAATATTTGACCATATGTACACCTCAACTTAGTTAAAACCTTGGTGAGATTGACTCAAGATATGTTCAATATCATTGAAATATTCAATATGAAATATTTTACATAAGTATTATTTTAATTATTTATTATATGATATTTATTAAAAATTATTTATTATATTTTCATTATTATTTATTATTAATGATAATGTATACTTCCATTATATATTAATAATATATTGTTATCTTTGTATTATTATATAGTAATATTATATTATATAGTTACTAGTTTTTAATATTATATAATTATTATATAATATTTAGTTAGTAGTTATAAAGTTGTAATATACTTATTCATTTAGTATTATATAGCTTTTATATAACAATTAATTCATTGTAATTATTTGTATTAAGCATCAACTATTTCATCTTTAATTCATATTATAAATATCCTCTAATATGTCTTTCACATTCACATTTGTATTATAATATAACAAGCTATAATAATATATTCTTTCATAGGTTTGTCACTTTTACATTTACATAATAATAATAAAAAGTAATATAATCTCTAATAACATTTGTATTATAACATAATAAGGTTTAATAAGTATTAACTTTTCCTATTTAAACATTCATTGTATTATAGTTATTAATTTATATTATATTATGAGTCCTATACTATATTTAATATTATTATATCATATTATACATTTGTTTTAATGTTGTCACATTCATTC
This sequence comes from Picea sitchensis, assembly GCA_010110895.2. Taxonomy (NCBI): domain Eukaryota; kingdom Viridiplantae; phylum Streptophyta; class Pinopsida; order Pinales; family Pinaceae; genus Picea; species Picea sitchensis. The sequence continues at coordinate 131,624 of SNQJ01S0001864.1, forward strand.
ATAATATTATTGTGTTATAGATATTAATTCATAATATATTAGTATTTTATTATATATTATTATATTATGAGTATATTTTAGAGGGAAGGTGAAGTAAAGAAGGCCAAAATTCAAGGGAGGATAAATTCTTTTGATGATGCTTTCTAAGGTATGTTTTTTTTTTAAGTAAAAAGGGTTGGAGCCTATTATATTACCATAAACAGAATACATAGCTGTTAGTGATGCCAGTTGTCCCGCCTGAGTAGGAAACCAAGACAACTGGGCATCCATGTCCATTTGTCACCCGGTTTGCAGAATAAGCAAAATTAACAAAATTGACACTGCTACGTCCTGCCCGAAGGAAACCAGGACTAGCAGGCACAAGCATGGAACTGGTCCGCTCACCCAGAGCTAAGAAATATTGATAGCTAGCTATCCTAAGGCATAAACTATGATAACAAAACCAAAAGAAAATTCTAGGTCTGAACATTAAGTAACCTCTGAACCAGGATGTTTGTCTTCGTCCACGGAGTGCCTCCATATTGCTAGAAATGAGTAAGCTCGCGCGCAAGTCGAACATTGTTTCTTTGGCGGAGCTCTAGAATGAGCTGCAAAGAACATGTCAAGCCGCTGATCCATTTGCGCGAGGCGGAAGACCTGATCTTCCAACAGATTTCTCATCTCAAAGACGAGATTGAGATATCCCCAGTCAACTGAAGGTGGCTGTTCCGGGCAGTGGCTGCCCATAAACTCCTCGTTGGTGGCCGCTTTTGCTTCCTGTGTTTTGTGCCCCTCCGCTTCCCTAGTGGGTTCGGGAGGAACCTCTTCTTCCACATAGCAGGTGGAGTAAGGCTTCTCTACACTGGTGTCACGGGGGTCGAGCGTGCGGCTTGCCAGCTGTGGATTGCTAACCGAGCCAAAGTGCGAGCTTGGATTCTAGTTTTCTGGTACCATGAACAAGGTATGCTCAGGAGGGATTTCTAGGCCTCCTTCCGGGATTACCTCCTCTACATATGCCATTGGGGGCGTGCGTGGTCTGTTCCTACGCCTCTTGGTGACCATCGCCATTGTGCTTTCTAAGGTATGTTATTTACAGGTCATCTCACCATTTTATCAATAACTTTTTTTCTAGAATGATTCATACCATGAAATTGGGAGGCCATTGAGGAAACATATCCAAGTAGTTGTGGTACGAATTTCAACTTGTGAGTTGTTGTATTTTTGGAGTTACACTCCACGGAAAATAAGGTTTGTGGCTAGTCTGGAAACTAGTCTAAAATAGGTGTTTCGGGTAAAAACGTCATAACTTATTCATAACAGATCCAAATTTAGTAAGACCAAATTTGTTTGTTAGAGTACAATCTATAGTTTTCTTTGTACAATTTTCATATCCATACAACAAATCTTTCATTTGGGGCACTCTCTACAAGTTCGCTCTCTAGAATAATCCATAATTCAACAAGGTATGTCATTTTTGATATAACTCATTTTCTGAGAGGTTTCAAGTAGTGACACCTGGAGGAATTGCATAAAACACACTGAGTAACATTGTGTACTATTTTTAGATATTTATTCATTACAGGTACATAGTTATGATTATTTCAAGTTAGGGTTGTTGACTAATCCAAAACTAGTCATATGAGACTAAAGTTAAGTTTGATGAAAATGTTAGTCTCTTGTATTTAAAGTTAAGGAAGGTTTGTAGATATGCGATCATATACACCAAGTCTATTACATAGTTACAAATCATATTTGAATGATGAAATTGATGAGATATTTTGGTTGAGGTTGAGGTATAGGTTGGTGCATGGTTGATGCACTTGTTTATGGTACAGGTTGAGGTATAGGTTGAGGTATAGGTTGATGCATGGTTGATGCATGGTTCAGGTTGTTTGGTGAAAGTTGATTGATACATATTTACATCAGTATATCTCACAGTGATAGTGTGACAATGACTCCATCATTCTACTTATACGTCAGGGCGGTTGGACGGGACAAGGACAAGTGGTTTTAGCTTTCCTTCCGGTTGTATCTGGAGAACATAGGGGGTTGTAGCCTCCTTCTGGTTGTAGCCAGAGAATTGGGGAGTTGGAGCTACCCTCAGGTTGTAACCTGAGAAACTAGGGGGTTGGACCCTCCTTCCAGTTGCAGCTGGAAAACTAAGGAAGTTGATGCTTCCAATGAATGTAATTCTTCAAGACATATAAGAAAAAAAAATCTGTGGTTTTCTCTTACTTTGGGTTTCCACATAAAAACATGGGTGTACTGTGTGTATGTATGATTTTTCATTTGTTCATTGTTTGTTTACTCTGCAAATATTGGATAATAATTCTACATGATATAACACTTGCAATATATGGTTAAAAAGGATTAGATTTCTCTATTATTGATTCACCCCCCCTCTTTGTAATCCAATAGTAAGAAGACTAAAAATAAATTGTAAATTAAATAATAAGGGGATGGAATAAATCAATTTAAGAAATTAAGAAAAATAAAATAGACCTAAAGATTGATTTAATACACATATGTGCAAGAAATTACCAAATTGGAATTTAAGGTAAGAATGGAATAAAGCTAAAAGAATGTGTACGCATAGAAGGTTATCTAGAGTCTAGTTAACACTAGTCTAATTAGAATAATAATCATATTTTAACTCAACTCATATTTAGTAAGGCGTCAGTCATTAAGGAGAACTTAAGGGTGAGCGAAATTGACTTTTATTAAAATATATTCTGGAATTACTTGTGCAACTTAGGGGAGAGTATGATAAGTGTAAGGGGGAAATAATTCTAAATTATTTAATTAAAAAGTGAATTAATTATGCAAGTGGGGATGTGTCATGGAGAAATTCTATAAAAAAAATGGCCTAAATGAGAAATGGATCACACTGGTTATGAGTAAAGATATGCTGCAAATTTTTTCATTGGTTTTACTTATGAGAGTTGGGATACCCAATTTGAGAGAGAGTGGTGCCTCTACTTTGCAAGAAAAGCTCGGAGCTAAAGGAATTATGGTTGTGTGTGTGGCTGGCCCCTTTGCATCTTAGGGGGCTAAGGAGGAAGAAGAGTAACCCTAGTGTTGGCAGTGAGGTATTGATGAAGTCTCAATGATTAGCAAGTGGGAGGTCGAAAGGAACACCATTTGTTGAAGAACACGCTCAATCGCTCCTTGGTTACGGTATTTTTATTTACTTTTCTATTTACTGTGATAGATTCTAAATGTTGTAACATTGAATGCCCGTAACGAAGGTGATATTGATTGAAATCTATTTTATTTCTATGCATATGTATGATCATGATTTACATGAGTGGGAGGTCTTGTTGCATTCAATTCAACATCACTTTACACAATATACTATGGAACAAAATTTATGCTATCTTGAATTTTGGGTAAATTGATGAATCAGAGATGATATTCATGTAATCAAGTTTCTGAATTGGATATTATGCTTGTGTATAAAATTCATTCTTCAATGATATTAAGTTTTCATTATGGATGGGTTCTTCTATTTATAAATGCTAATATATGTTTTCTTGTTTGGAACATTTCCTTGTCGATCCTTACAAATATTTCAATATAATTGTTTACAAATTTTATTGTCTTGGCAACCCAAATGAAACTCATTGTCCCACTTATATTCTTGTAAATGGTTGGAATTCCTGGAAAGGGAAATCTGTGGTGCCATAAACACTTAGAAATGAAATCTGAGAAAGTTATGTGGGGGTTCCATATGATAGATTACTAGATCGACTTACTTTGGTCTTTTGGTGTACTTGAGAGGCATTTATTATCTTGTTGTATAATTGTAAGACATTTATTATCTTATTTCATAATTGGAAGACAATTTTTGGAAGACACTCTTGGTATTTTGGTGTACTTGGAAAGCATTTCTTGTCTTGTTGTATAATTGGAAAACACTTTTGTTATTGTGGTGTATTTGAAATGAATTTCTTGTCTTGTTGTATAATTGGAAGACAACTTTTGGAAGGCAATTTTGGTCTTGTTGTGTAATTGAAAGGAATTTCTTGTATTGTTGTATAATTTGAAGGGAAATTTTGGAAAACAATTTTGGCATTTTGGTGTTCTTGGAAGGAAATTGTTCTCTTTAAACATGGGGAACCTATGGAATCGAGGTAGAAAGTATTTGAAGAAATAAAAACCCATTGAAAAGGTAATTGAAGAAAGAGAAAATGTAAGGTTAGGTATGTTAAAACACATGTTTTTAGTAGAGGGAAATCCAAATTCTAGTGCAATAGATGCCTTTTTTGTTTCTCCTCCATCAATACAAGAAAATCATAGGTTTTCAGTAAACATCAATCCAGTTAAGACTTCTAGTGAACCTCTAATGACTATTTCATTAAGGCAAATTGTTGTGGATGACTAGATGATGATGGATTTGCTTGGAGCTATTTATAAAATGGATGAAATTAAAGAGACAACTAGTGCACAACCTTCTGGTGAAGAATTTCCTATGGTGCAACCTATTGACTCAAAAAATCACCACTAGTTATATAGCCCACAAATGGTTGCAAGGAATACTAAAAACTTATTATGATAAATATAATTAGTAGGTGGGACCTTCTAGAAGAGAAAACAAATGAAGATTTCTTTTCAATTATTCCTAAGGTGATAGCACATACATGTATGCTTGGTTCATAAAATATTTAAGGGTATTTGAATTTTTGGCACCAAATGATATGCATTCTTGCATGGTAGTAATAATGTTTTCACTTCTTCATTTTGATGAAAAAAATATATGAAATAAGACATATGAGTCCCATTCCATCACTTGGTTACATGCAAATTTGGGATCATAAATGAGTTTATTTATTTGTATAGATATAAAGGTTGTCTCATTATAATTTTATATGACATCAAGCATATGGAATACCATAGGACTCAAACAAATATGGTGTGTGTGGAAAAGTTTGGAGTTGTTAATATATGGAAAAAGTGTTTTGCAATGATATCGATATATAGTTGGAGTTCTAGTTTCAAGCTTCATGATATAGCATTTGTTTTTATTGTGGAATTAAGTGGGGCAATTGTTGATGAAAGTATTATGCTACATGGTATGTAGCATGATTGGAATGATTGAATTGATCAAGTTTCAGTTGTGAAAATGGTTTTCATTTGACATATATTATGAGTGTGGTTTATCTTCTTAATGGTAAATGCTATATGTTGATATAAGTCATCATTTAGTGGTTATGTTGATATGACAATTATGATGTGATACTCATTTATATGGTGCATGGACCTCCCACATACTTATCACTCGTTATTAGTTTTGGTTGGTTGTCATGGCACTCGTTGGAAAGTGGAAATATGAAATGGGAATGTTTTTTGGTAGCATGTGGATTTGGGTTAATGTGAGATCACCTATGCATTCAATTTGCAAGAACATGGACACTAACCCACCACCCTGTGTATACTACCCTCATTTAAAATTTTTTACCTATCATTTTCATTGTTCATGGGAGAAGTTACTATCTAAACCTGGTAAGAAATATTGGCCCTAGTGGTTTGCTAATTGTATGGACCTGTTATTTAAATTATTTAAAGTGCTCGGTTACAAGTATGCAAACACTAACTTGTATGTCCATCAAATAAATTATTTTTTGCAATTATAATTTATGATGGATTTGTTTGGATTGGTTTTGAGTATGTTTCTTTCCCCCATTCTCTCTTTTTATTGAAGAATTTTGAAATAAATCTATGTAGCATTCATTTACTCACTTTCCATATTTTTCTCTACCGAATTATCAGTTTTATCTTATGGTGGAAATAATCCAATTGATTTTATAAGGAAAAACTACCCAAGTTCGAATTATCTTACTATTGTCTAGGTTTTCCCACAAATATAGTCTAATAAATGACATTTTGATTGAATATTTAATTTTTTCTTAGTTTCTTAATCACTGTAGATGAAGAATTGTTTTTGGGTTTATTGTATATATTCTGTATAAAATTTAAAACCCATATACAAAGGACCTGAGGCTTTATCATTAAGAGCTTTGTTAAAATAATTCATACTATAGTCACATTTTTTTTACCTATGGTATTGTAAACTCTAAGTTGAAGCTACATATGGTTGTTTTTGTCAAGCCAGAGGTTGAGTTTGAAAACCTCAACTTGATAGCTTTATGATAAATGTGTTTTCACTGGATTATAAAAAAATGGTGATATGTTAAAACCTCTCATTTGTTGGATTTGAATCCGTGATTTTACAATAGAAAATAGGGTTGATATTTTGCATACAAATTCAAAGATTGATATTTTAATTTGTTGGATCGAAAATCTGTTGCATAGTTTTATTCTCAAACTATATGAGAGGCTCTGTATATTTCCTGAGAAGTTTTGAAATTCTCTTTGTGCATAGAACTAAATTATTCACTGGATTGATTTGGGGTTTGAATGGAAAATGGATTTATTGAGAGTTGAATCATTTTTAAAAGAAAAATAATTCCTCACATGCATGGTTTAAGAGACTTTGTCTATTTGCTGAGTTTATTCAATGCCATGACTTTCAAAAAGAGATTGATTTTGGTGTGAAACAATATATGGTTTTGAATGAAAGTTTGATGATGATTTTGAGTATGGGTTATATTTTAGAAAATATTACATATTTATCCATCAAAATTCCACTATATACTCAACATTCCTTTCAGTGGTAAAGATCCAAAAATGGTTTGATATCCTCGTTATTTATAAAGAAGTGATGTGTTTTGGAGAAAGGCCTTTTGTTTTTTTTCTTTTATATGTACATGACTAAACCCCCTCATTATATCACTTTACAGGAATTATTCCATGGAGTCTCGAACCATTTATCATTTAATCTCATTTTTTTTAACCCTTTTTTATAAACAAAAAATAATTTTTAAAAGAATAAGTTTTTTGGAAATTTGGCATATATAGTTAGTTTGATGGTTACTTGGCATGAGTTTGAAAATATAGTGAATATAAATTTGTGAGTTAAGAAAATATTGAAAGTGAGTGAATTTCAAGTAAAATTAATGAATTGAGAACATTATCACCATTCCTATCATTCATTTCACTTTTCATAAATTACAAATCCTTTCATCTATCCCAAATTTCATTATATGTCCTTTTTCATTTCATTTCCTATGTTCAGACGTTAATAATAGAATCCATTAAGGATATCGTAGTAATGAACAATTTAAATATGTATGAAGAATATGTGTTGGTAGTTTGCATATATAGTTTGAAGCATGGTTGGTACAAGGCATGGATATAAAATACTGTGAAAAGAGTATGGGCTGACTAATATCTTTGAAACATGTCCCATACATTCCTATAATTTAATTCCATTTTACATGCATTACAAATCCATTCATCTCTCCCAAATTCATTATTTGTCCCATGTTATAAGTAATTATTAATTTGTAGAGATATAAGTGATTCTTAATAAAAGTTGTATAATTGCAGAGAATATTGCATAATTCTTCTTTGATTGTCCCCTTTTCCCCTTAATTTCCCTTTACTGCTTGCATGTTTGATTGTTGATTACCTCAGAGCCATCATTCAATTATATACTATGCAAGACAATGTTTGGTGTTTTACTAGTTGTAATTTGTATATACTAACTTAGTATTTATGATCATTTAAATGACTTTCTTCAGCAGGGGTAGTTATAACAAAGGAAACAAAGATAATAGGGGAAATAGAAAAATGGAATAGAGGAAAAAATGTTGGTTGGCAGAGGGGTAAAAACAAAATGCTAAGGTTTTCTATTCACTTTGATGTTGATTATGGGGAGTTCAATCAACTCCTACAAACTGGTTTTATAAATCTAGTTGGCCAAAGAAATTTTTAGCCTTCTCCTCCACTTGTCAGACCTCCTTTCTAGCCCCACCCTATAATTGATGGTATTCATGTACAACCACATGTGTCTATGCAGCTTGAGTCTCAAGCCAATGATGGTTGGAATAATGTGGTTCCCAATTCTCCACCTCGTTTCAATGATTGGCCCACTGTGTTCTTAACATTACCTCCACCTTGTTTCAATAACCTCACAAGTGCACTCTACTCATATACCCAAGAATTTTAATTCCTTAACTCTAGACCATGAACCAAGTAAAGGAAAGTGGCCTATAATATCAAATAGTTCAAATTCCTCGGATGCCTCCTCATATACAATCAAATATCTTCCCCTCAATCCTAAAAATGAAGTAAGAAAGATCATCTTTGGTGATATGCATCTTGAAGTGTTTACAAATGAAGATAAAAAACTTGCCAAGGAGGATTTACAAATTCACAGAGTGGGTTCTGTTAGCGATATTTCTCGCTAAGGGGGTCAGATATCAAACGCATGGGTTAAAACCCACTTGTCCGAAGTTTTGGGCGACAACGCACCCATGGTAAACAGCAAGCAAGATCAGGCGGTCCAGATGAGCGTGCCCGGATCAACGGTGCACAGCAAATTCTGGACCCTCCTTGCCTTTCGACC
>SNQJ01S0001864.1:152975-202581 GCA_010110895.2 Picea sitchensis
CTATACCCATATTAGATCTCATTTTCAAAATATTGATCACACTACCAACCTTCCTAACCTCTTAACTCAACAAAAGTATGGTGATCTTGGAAAGCTTCTCTTAATGCTTTTCGAGCACAGAAACAAAATTCTAAAGAATCACTTACCCTCTTAAGGTCCGATAGACCAATTAGGTCTTAGTGGACGTTAATCATCATCATAATAATAATAATAATAATAATAATAATAATAATAATAATAATAAGTAGTATATTCTCTAATAACATTTGTATTATAATATATAAGGTATAATAAGTATTGAACTTTTCCTATTTAAACATTCATTTAAACATTCATTGTATTACAATTATTAATTTATATTATATTATGAGTCCTATATTATATTTAATATTATTATATCATATTATACATTTGTTTTAATGTTGTCACATTCATTCATAATATTATTATATTATAGACATTAATTCATATTATATTAGTATTTTATTATATATTGAGTGTATTATAATATATTATTTATTATATTTGCTTATTATATATTAATAGTAAGTATTTATTGTATGATATTTATTATCATTTATTATCTATGCACAAGAATCTAAACTTCTCATTATTATATTTAAGTCTCATTTTGTAATTCTATATTAGCCTAGTTTATATGGCATTGTGATGTGGCATACATGGTTTTGATGTGGAAGCATAGATTATTATTTTATAATTTACTTATGAGGCCCATTTTTGGAGCAAATTTCATCTACTTTGTTGAGTTGGAAATTCAATAACCAATAGAGTTTCAAAGAATTGAGTTAACCATAATAGTTGAGTTGGACGATGATTATGTGTTATGTTTCTATTATACATATGTACACCCCATTTTAGTCAATATGTTGGTGAGACCCTCTTAGGATATTTTCAATATCTTTGAAATACTCTATATCAAATATTTTGTATTATTAATACTTTTGTTATTTATTATATAATATCTATTTTAATTTATTTATTATATTTCCATTATTTTATATATCAATAATACTGTGCTATTCCATTATATATTAATAATGTATTGTTATTATTATATTATATAATAATAATATTATAAAATATAGTTACTAATTTGTAATATTATATAATTATTATATAATATTTAATTAGTAGTTATAAAATTGTAATATACTTATTAATTTAGTATTATATAATTTTATATAATAATAAATTCATATCAATTAGTACTATGTGTTGGCTTTTTCATATTTAATTCATACTACAAATATCCTATGTGTGGCAGATTCACATTTGTATTATAATATAACAAGAGGAGTTGCGAGCAACAAGTCCCTGCTAAGTTTGACGGGAAGAGATCCTCCACTAGCCATTAATATCTACTTGACTCCTTTTAACATGCTACTAGGATGAGTTGCTAGATCCCAATTTCACTGGTGTAATATTTGATTGTTTCACTGAATATGCCCAGGAAAACATGACCAATTATATTTTATGCTTGAGATCAAATTACCTTAGATTCTTATTTTCTTTAGTATCATCGCACACAAGGACATGAACAACATCACAACCAACAAAAGAAATTGACGTTGGACTCTTAATTATAAATATTCTTGGTTCTTTAGCAGCATTAGTAGCATCAGCAAAAGAACTTGGCGGTGGACTCTTAATTATGGATACTTTTGGGTTCTTTAGTAGCATTAGTACTTTTGAACAACTCACTGCTATTTTTAGTAGCATCAGAACTTTTGAACAACTCACTGTTATTTTGGTATGGTGAAAGATAGGGGTCATAGTTTGCAGAACTCTTTATTTATTTTCAATATTTTTCTTGGAATCATAACTTGAGAATGCTTTTATTTTCAATATTTTTCTTGGAATCATAAGTTCAGAATTCTTGTAAAATATGGAGGATAATTAAGGGAAAACAATGACATTTATAATATCGAGAATAGTAAAGAGAGAACATTGTTGGCTTGTGGTAATCTATGCAACCACATCTAAGTCACATACATGAACATGAATATGAAAGACAAATAAATATGTAAATTTTTCCACGTATCCTCTTTGGATACTATGCGATAAAGGAGCATCTAGCTATTGACAAAAATGTATTTCGACTGCGCACGAGTCCAAAGGGCATAACGACTACCGCCATCTTGCAGAGAACATAGCACACGTGGAATTGAACGACCTGTATGATTGTCAATTTTTTTGGGAAGAAATAAAGCGGGAAATAAATTTCATGGGATCGAAACCTCTCCAAGAAACCTTTGGCCACTAAAGCCTATGGTGGAGACTCTTCCATTGAAGGAAATTTCAAGTGTGCAACCATTGTTGAAATGGAGGCACTCTAAAGCACATAGACATTGTTGAAAGAATGCATCATTATATTTTTATTTCAATGGGAGCTTGGATGAATTCTACCAGTTGGATCGATCAGTAAGGTTGGTGGTTATCTATGCTTAATAAGGGGAAAGTGTATGAACAACTCATTTCTCTACATGATTTAGTGGAGCATGAGTGGGATCCTCACTCAATTCCAATGTTTTTTTCACTGGAGCAAGTATTTTATTGTATGTAATTCATTCTCTGCAATTAATCTTTATTTCAACAATCATTTGTTTCCAAACCAATGTTCTTCAAAAATCTGTTCACAAATTGGATGCCATTTATTACTTCCTCTTATTGCTTCCACAAAAATGCCAATCGCACATTCATCTATACTTTTGAGGTACCTTCTATCTCAGAGCATTGTTTCGAAAGCGTGTCGGGGAAGGATTAGTGATAGAGGGTTCGCAGAGAACCCTATAATTCCTTTCACACTGTGAATGAAAATTTACCATTCTTCCTCAATTCCTCGGATCATGTTCTATAAAATGCCACATAAGAGACTTTTCTTATCAATTTTCCCTTGAATTAGAATTATGGCTTAGAGTTTCAAAAATATGGCAAAAATTGTCCAAAAAAACACGATTTGAAGCGAACAGAACTGGATCTCAGAAAACTTTCTTGCAATCCAACGAAGTAGGGAAAGAACCCTAGAGCCAAGATTCATTATCCCAAATGGGATTCCAAGAGTCATTAGCCCAAAGTCCAGAGAGCACAGCAAAAATATGCTTGACTTGTTGAGATTTCAATCAAATTTTGAGCAAAATTAAGGGGTAGGTACCAATTCCTATCCTTCTCCTTCTTTTCACTATGTCTATGCTCTATCTTCATCTTCGAATTTGGCCAAGTGTTGGATAAGGTGGACTATAATGTGGGGTGTTGTAAGGCCTTGTATATATTCTTATTGCAGGGTCTAATACCTCCTCCTCACCTCATCATGGGTAAATTTGTTTATTGTAAAATTCAGTGTAAAATTGTTGGAAAATAAATTTATGTATAAATTCAAATCGTTGTAAATTTGATTTCTCTCATTAGCTAGTATTCTTAAATTTGATTTCACTAACTAGTTATTTTGTTAGAAGTGGCTTGACCCGTGTGAGGCTCGTTCACATTTAAGTCACACTCCTGCAAAAAATGAAGACCAAATGAGGTAAGTGCCTTGTAAATGATTTTTCACGGCCCCAATAAATTTATTTACTAAAATTCAGTGTAAAAATGAAGGAAAATAAATTAAAATTTAGTGGAAAATTGAAGGAAAATAAATTATGTATAAATGCAAGTCATTGTAAATTTGATTTCACTCAGCACAAGTCTTCTTAAATTTGATTTCACTCACTATTTTGTAGAAGTCAAGAATGCAGTGCAATGATGTCTTGATTCCTTTCAGTACAATGCAAATATTGGAAGCATACCATCCCATCACCTCCCCTTATCCATTGTTTGTTGGCCTTATAAGGATGGTGCACTCATGCCAGCAAATCCTTTTGGTTTCTCTTACATATATCTCTTGAAATTGGTTTGCAAAAATAGTCTCAGGGACATGCAAGATACAAGAGGAAGTGGAGGGTGGTGGAAACTCATGCACTCCCACTATGAGACATGAGGCTATGTAACAAATATGGATTATGGTATACACTATGCATATTTGATCCTCCAAAAATTAATTGTTCGGTATTAATGCTAGTCTCAAGTGTATCATTAATTGACCTCATCTTAATGGAGTGTAAATATATGATAAGTTTCCTAATTTTATTTCCAAAAAATGGTCTCTTGCCTTGGTATGAGGCCAAATAAGACCTCCAACTTCAAACTTACGCTTAAAAATAAATATGAGTAGGAAAATTATATTATTTTTTCAAAACTATAGGTTAAAACAAAAAAATATCATCGATTTCTGTGTCAAACTAATTGAAAAGTGGTGAACTGATTACTAATAATCCCTGCAGCTCGAAGTGCAGGGACTAATAAGATATAACAAGTATTGACATTTTCCTATGTATACATTCATAGTTTTAATTTATTATAGTTATTAATTGTATTATGATGTGACTATATTATATATTTAATATTATTATATCATATTATACATTTATTTTAACATTGCTACATTCACATTCAATCATTGTAGTATTATATTATGATTATATTATATACTATATATTATTATATAATATATTACTATATTATAACTTATTATTATATATATATTATCATATATTAATAATATATTATTTATTCCATTTTCATATTATATATTAATAGAAATTATTCATTGTATGATATTTATTATCATTTATTGTATATGCACAAGAATCTAAATTTCTCATTATTATTTTTAACTCTCAACTCGTAATTCTAGATTAGCCCAACTTATATGACAACGTGATGTGGCATACATGATTTTAATGTGGAAACCACAGATCATTATTTTATTATTTCCTTAGTAGGCCCATATTTGGAGAAAATTTTCTCTAATTGTTTGTAATTCCACAACAAAGAGGTCAAGAGTTCTAGAATACGGGTCCATCGTCCCTACCTAAACTGTAACATCTCACTCTTGCGAGCATAGGTTATCAACGTATTCTTTGAGGACACTTGTGTGCAAGTGATTTGGTTATAGTACATGGTTATATATTTCGCTTATGGATTTTTATGATGATGTTGATGGCTGGGATTTAATGTTGATTTATATATATGTATTGAAAGATGATATTGACGATTTTCCCCTAAGTGTGCAGGAAACTTGACAGATTGTGGATGACGATGTTATCAATGGATATCCTAAGACATTAGATTGAGTCAGGGAGTGGATAGTATTGGTTTGAGTATTCATTTATGCATATGTGACATATGTTCGATTATAGCATTATTTTGTATATGGATCATCGACAATGTTTTGTTGATGGATGTTGGCCGATGATTTCTTGCTAATCTGACACACAAAAGGAGTAAAGGGTCCATGCACATAGATCAGATATTGAAAAAGAGGTGTCGTAGAGTCCCTGTCATAGCCTACTAACACTCTCGCCGTGGCTCGAATTGTAGGTTAATGATTACCTAGTTCGAGAGGTCTACTATGTCGTGAGGGAAGACTAAGAATTTTTCTCATGAATATTTCTAAGGGGCATGCAATAAGGCATGGTCCTTATTCCTTAGAATACCTTAGTCTCTCACAAGGTCGCCCTATTGGAGTGTTGACTCCAAGGGTTGGAAAACTACCAAAACCAATCAAAGGTGAGTGGAACCCTTGGAGCACAGAGTACATATTGAAGGGCACATCATGGAAATAAAATGTGAGTCAATGAATCTAAGTGGCCTAGAAAATCTTAAGCGAATAATCAAACCTTGTAAAATATTTAAGCATTGCTGGAATTAATTAATTAATTAAGGATTGAAATTATTAATTGAATCCCCAAATGAAAGTCTAATCTTATTCAAAAAAATTAAGCCTAAGTCTAAGTTAGTAAGAGTTGATTAATTGGGTTGGTTGTAATTGATGTCAACCCTTGAAGAAAGTTCGGTAGCGGATTCCAGTAGCACAAAGGTTTGGGTAATGGACCCAAGTTTTTTTTATGTATAATGGTATGAATTTTAATATATTTGTAGGTAAGACTATTCTATATGGATAATACATGTCATTCCATTTTTGGTGGTATCTGGAACATCACATAACTCTTCACGGTTTGAGAATTATGGCCTTACGAAGTTGGAGGACCCTCATATGTTGGCTTGAAGCCCCAAAAGGTCAAAGAAGTTAAAGTGCTTGCAAAGAAGAAATTGTTTAAATAATAAAGTGAAGTGACAAAGTCAAAGATGATTATTTAAATAATAAATTGAGTGACAAAGTCAAAGAGGATTATTTAAATAATAAAGTGAAGTGACAAAGTCAAAGAGGATTATTTAAATAATAAAGTGAATTGACAAAGTCAAGGAGGATTTTTTAAATAATAAAGTAAATGGATAACTTTCTAATTATAGAAAGTGGTTATAAAAAGGTTAACCCTAAAATGAAGAAAATGGGTTAAGTAGTCAAGTGGTTATCGTGAAAAATTGGGCAAAGTTGGACATAGGTGACTATGTGGACAAAGTGGCCTAGAAGATTCTTCTAAGGAAGCTACTTGGAGAGTATAAATAAGAGGCAAGGATCTCTCATTTTAATAACACTTGAGTATATTGAATATCTACAGGTGACTAAGGTAACCAAAGGTTATATATGCTGAATTTCAGAGGGAAGGTGAAGTAAATAAGGCCAAAATTCAAGGGAGGATAAATTCTTTTGATGATGCTTTCTAAGGTATGTTATTTACATGTGATATCACCATTTTATCAATAAACGTTTTTCTAGAATGATTCATATCGTGAAATTGGGAGGCCATTGAGGAAACATATCCAATTAGTTGTGGTACGAATTTCAGCTTGTGGGTCGTTGTATTTTTGGAGTTACACTCCATGGAAAATAAGGTTTGTGGCTAGTCCGGAAACTAGTCTAAAACAAGTATTTCGGGTAAAAACGTCATAAATTATTCAGAACAGATCCAAATTCAGTAAGACAATTTTTTTTGGTTAGATTACAGTTTGTAGTATTCCGTGTACACTTTTCATATCCACACAACAAATATTTCATGTGGGGCACTCTCTACAAGTTCGCTCTCTAGAATAATCCAGAATTCAACAAGGTATGTCATTTTTGATACAACTCATTTCTGAGAGGTTTCAAGTAGTGACACCTCGAGAAATTTTATAAAACACACTGAATAACATTGTGTACTATTTTTAGATCTTTATTCATTACAGGTACATAGTTATGATTATTTCAAGTTATGGTTGTTGACTAATCCAAAACTAGTCATGTGAGACTAGAGTAAAGTTTGATGAAAATGCTAGTCTCTTGTTGTTAAAGTTAAAGAAGGTTTGCAGGTATGTGATCATATACACCAGGTCTATTATAGAGTTACAAATCATATTTGAATGATGAAATTGATGAGGGATTTTCATTGAGGTTGAGGTACAGGTTGGTGCATGGTTGATGTACTTGTTTATGGTATAGGTTGATTACAGGTTGAGGTATAGGTTGATGCATGGTTCAGGTTATTGATATAGGTTGTTTTGTGCAGGTTGATTGGTACAAATTTACATCAGTATATCTCACAGTGATAGTGTGACAGTGGTTCCATCATTCTACTTATACATCAGGGTGGTTGGATGGGGCAAGGACAAGTGGTTTTAGCCACCTTCCGGTTGTATCCGGAGAACATAGGGGGTTGTAGCCTCCTTTTGGTTGTAGCTGGAGAATTGGGAAGTTGGAGATTCCCTTAGGTTGTATCCTGAGAAAATAGGGGGTTGGAGCCTCCTTCCAGTTGCAGCTCAAAAACAAAGGAAGTTGGTGCTTCCAATGGATGTAATTCTTCAAGACATATAAGAAAAAACATTTGGTGGTTTTCTCTCTCTTTGGGTTTCCACGTAAAAACACAGGTGTACTGTGTATATGTATGATTGTTCATTTGTTCATTGTTTACTTACTCTGCAAATATTGGATGATAATGCTACATGATATAACACTTGCATTATATGGTTAAAAAGGATTAGATTGCTCTATTAATGATTCACCCCCCCTCTCAGTAATCCTATAGTAAGAAGACTAAAACTAAATTATAAATTAAATAATGAGGGGACGAAGTAAATCAATTTAAGAAATTAAGAAAAATAAAATAAACCTAAAGATTGATTTAATACACATATGTGCAAGAAATTACCAAATTGGAATTTAAGGTAATAATGGAATAAAGATGAAAGAATGTGTACGCATATAAGGGTATATAGAGTCTAGTTAACACTAGTCTAACTAGAAGAATAATCATATTTTAACTCAACTCAGATTTAGTAAGGTGTAAGTCATTAATTGGAAATAAGGGGAATAAAGAGACAACTAGGAGTGATTTAAGGAGAACTTAAGGTTGAGGGAAATTGACTTTTATTAAAATATATTTTGGAATTACTTTTGCAACTTAGGGGAGAGGATGATGTGACATCCCGATCTTGTGCACACTGAGTGAACTTATTCTTTGAGGACACTTGCTCGCAAATGATCTAGATTATTATACTGTTAAGCATTTGATTTTTTATTATGAGGCATTATGGGTTGATGACATGTTGTTTTACTGCATTGACATAGATAGGTGCTATTGACTCGGTTTTACTGAGTGTGCAGGATTTTGGACCTCGAGGACGCAGAGGCATCGATGGAACCCCTTGGAATCCATATTTATTCGGGGAGTGAAATATTGGGGTTTGATTGTTTTATATGTGATATTAGTGCATCTGATTAGATGATATGATTATGGATATATTTCTAACATGATTCGTCGATGATGTGGGTTGATGATAGCTTCCCGACTAGACTCACATGTGGAGTAGAGCGGTCACGCACGACTACCAGAGACGTTGAGGGAGAGGTGTGGACAACATCTATGCCACAACTTACTAGCACTACCATTGTGGCTCGAAATGTAGTTTAACAACTACCTAGTTCAAGAAGACCCACGATGCCGTTAGGGCCGACTGCGACAGTCGCTCATGATGATTCTAAGGGGAACACAATAAGGGAGGGGCTTTATTCCTTAGAGGCCCTTATTCTCCCACAAGATCACCTGGTGGAGTATTAACTCCAGGGGTTTTAGATGTCTATCGAGTCAGTCAAGAGGCGAGTGACACCCTTGGAGCACGTAGTGCATCCTAAAGGGCACGTCACACAAGAAAAATGAAAAGAGGTGAGTGGCACCCTTGGAGCACGTAGTGCGTCCTAAAGGGCACATCGCGCAAGAGAAACTAAAAGAGGCGAGTGGCACCCTTGGAGCAACTAGTGTGTCTTTAAGGGCACTTCACGTTGTTATTTAATACAGATAAACCTAGATGGCCTTAGGATGAATAACATGTTAAGGAAGATTTAAAACATTTCCCTTAATAAAATGCCGCCCAACCTAGGAAAATGAAGTCTAGGTCTAAATGATACTTGTAAAAAAAATAAAAAAAAATAAAAAAAAAATATTTAAATAATAATGATAATCATCATTCATCTTGTGACAAGAAGGGGGTAAGCAATTAAATTGATTTATAATTTTTTTTTGGGATATAATTAAAAAAAAAAGAAATAATTGTTTTATTATAGTATGCTAATTAAAAAAATTATTCATTAAACAGAAAAAGGGGAAAAAGTTAATTTTCTACACATCCAAAATTGAGTTTTAAATAAAAAAGGGAAATAGGTAAATCTAAAATAATTAGGAAACTAGGAAAATTCGGGAAACATAAAAAGAAAGGGGAAACCCAAGGAAAAAGAAGAAAGTCTAACTTAGTAAGGTATCTAGCATTTAAGAACCTTTAAAATTAAACTCAACTAGTAAATTAATAAGGGGGAAAGTCATTAAAAATTGTAAGGGAATATGGGGACACCTAGGAGTGATTCTAGGAATGATTTTAGGTGGGTAAGGGAAATAAGGGATATTAATTAATTAATGAAATTAATTTATGGAGGAATGAAGGGGATGGGTGACACTTGTACGGGGAATATTTTTATGAATTAAATTATTAAACATTAAATTAATTGGGATTTTGGGAAAGTAAAGGACTTAGAAACTCTATATAATGGAGGGAGGAGAAGGATGAGGGGGTTCTTTTGTTATGCATAACGTTACGCTGCAAAAATTTATACTTGACTGACTTAGCTTGTGGGAGTTGGGATACCCAACTCGATGAGGAGTGGTAGCTCGGCCTTGCGAGGCGAATTGGGAGCTAGCTACTCTCTTTTTTAGTGTGCGTTGCCCCTTTGTAGCTCGGGGGGATAAGGGGAAAGAAGAGTACCCATAATGTTGGCTGGGAGGTACCGGTGAAGTCTCATCAGTGTGGAAGAGAAAGTTGCACGGAGCGCGTGGGACATCAACTCAGAGCGGGTGACTTGGGCTACGATATGCTTCCTTTATTTCTACATGGTAGATTGTTAGTATGATTTATGCTTTTAGTTTTGTATGTTTAATTGGGTAAAGAAAATGATTGTCTTAGCATTCTAATTGATGACTGAAGTTCCCCCCCATAGCCTTTAGCTCATTGTTGATTGTTTCCCATGGCCTCGATCCCTGTGTGTCTTTACTGTCCTATGGTTTATTGATTGGTGATGATTTTGGTTTATTTATGCCTTCATCCCTATCTCATCAGTCCACGCCTAAGCAGTTGGTTAGGAGCCTGATCTATAGTAATCACTTTGGTGTTAATAGATCTATGGATCTGAACGCACTGCTTTCATGTGCATGGATGATGAGTGAAGGATGTTCCTGCTAGCTGTCTACCCCTTCTGATTGTTCTTGGATGATTGATGGTCTTGTGCCTTGCTGCGTTGATTACCTCTGAGGTGGTTTTTCTTCTCGCAACGAACCACTTATTATATTCTGCGTTTAATATCTGCGTTTTCTTGGGCTCTGCATTGATATTTTACCTTTGTGTTTTATTATGTTTGATGGAAATTACCCTCTGCGTTTTAATACTCATTACCTCAAATTTATCCTTCTGCAATTCATTATTTTGATGGCGAAATTACCTCCCGCTCTTAACACATTCAACCATGAAATGCCTCTGCAATTGATTGCTTGACGATGAATTCTTATGCTGCAATTTTGTGATTGTTCCATTGGCTTATGCTGCGATTTTGTTACTATTCCAATGATTGTGATAACAACTACTGTTTACTTAACCTTTATTTTTTTTATAAGGTCAAATTGTTTGAGGTAAAACTTTATTAAATAAGTTGTAGGTTTTGTGTACGCAGTCTTCTAAAAATAAGAATGGTATTACTAAACTGTAATTTGATTATCTTAGTAGATTCAAAGTTTGAAATTAATCTGAATTTTGTAGTTGGCAATGGTTCAAATCGTAATCCTAATGAATGATTGTTTAAGGAGTAGGAAAATGATACTTCTTGGCATTGGATCATGAGGAGAAAATAGATGTCAAAAATAAATAATATAAAATCTCAATAAACGTTGATTGATTCGTTTTATAATTATTGGTAGTTGACACACCCTCGATTGTCAAATGTTGATTCATTCATCGTATTTGGTGAAATTCGTAGGCTACAATGCATTGGTTTCAGACTAAATGTGACTCTATTTTAATGGAAGAGACACCCACTTAGTTGCAGTGGATAGAACGAGCCATATCTTTGTTCCCCCAGTGATCTAATTTAAATGATACGTGTAGCATGAGAGACCTGTAATTTCAAATTAAGTTGAGTGCATTTCCATACGTTTTTTAACTTACATTGGAGCATGTTTTGCATTAATAAACTCAGCGTCCGTTGGGTGATAAAACTCAACAATTGATGGCTGCGTTGAACGTGGATCTGTTGGGCGAGTTTAATGTACCACATGACTGGGTGGGGAACTGATTCTGTTAATGGCAGAAAGGTTACGCTCAAGGGACACCAAATTTTATATTAAGGTCAGCTGGAAATTAGTATTTACTGTAACCATGAATTGACTTCCTATTAGACGATGTCCTTACCCTAATGTTAGCGTTGGGGAATAGAAATTCAAGCTCTGCGTTTTTAATATCCTGTTACTCAACTTGATGTTTTTACAAGACTAGTGTCATGCATGCTGAATGCACTACATTACTATTGTCCTTGACGATGCTAGTGGCCATATCTTGACTACGATCTACTTGCCTTTAGATAGCATTTTTACCTTTTATTTGACAGCGTATTAAATTGCATTTTTACTTGTATATTTATAGCGTATTAAATAACGTTTTTACATTCCTATAGATAGTGTTTTTACATGGTATGTAAATCGTGTATAGATAATGTATTAAATTCTTCATTTTGGATAAAATTCCCAGCTTTATATCTACTCATGGTGACAGCGATACCTTAGGGTAATCTTGTTGTTATCTTTTACCTTAATCAATTTAAGGATTTCGTATAGGTATATTGATATTGTTATCTTTTATCGCATCAACCATCAACTATTTTAATACCAACCAGATATACAGATAAGATATCTTGCAAGGGTCTGTGTTAACCCAATTTATCCACGATGTATTTTCTTTATTAGCCTTTATGATTTTGATAATTTTATTGGTTAAATACTAATATCGTTAATTACACCATTATCTTTTATTGCTAATTTTCTTTTAAGGATATGTACCTTAATAAATTGTTTAGGGCGTGCGGTTTTATTTTGTTGTGCAAGAAAATTGATTGTGTTGATTGAATGTCTTAGTCGTCTTGCTGACTTGTCGTTGGGTGCAGGGGTTAGTTGTCAGGTGTTTAGGTAGTCCTTGATCTCCTAGCATGTTGATTTTAGCAGAGGTCGAGGGTCCTGTTGTTGTTGCGCCATGGTTGTTGTTACGCCTTTCAACTGGTGACTACATGATTCCTGATGAGGGGATCATTGGACGCCCTTTTGGATAGAGGCAAATGAAAACTTGGCCATAGTTTGTGCTCCCCATAGTGGGTGTTGTTTCTCGTTGTAGTTTTTGTTGGCATTGGGATTGTAATGCCTTCTTGCGTTGGGTTTTGAGCACCATCGACGTTCTACTTAACTGGCCTTCGAGGCCGTTGTGTTGGGAAGGGGATGTTGTCCCTTAGATTGTAGGAATGGTCATGTTTGTGTTGAGCGGGTAGCCGTTTCTCTCTAGTGCTTTACACATGTTCGCCAGTTGTTCCTGTGTTAGTGCGTGGAGTCATAGTTTTTTGCTTCCTGTTATGTGGGTGTGTTTTCGTGGTCAGGTTGAGTGGTTCAATTGTTTTCGTCATTGCCTTCTTGCCTAAAAACAAAAAAAAAAATTGCTTCGCTAGTATCCGTAATGAAGGGGACATTACATATGGTATCAAAGTGGGTTCAACCCTACCACTGTGGATCGCAAGGCTTTCCATTGCAGTAATTGTTTGGGTTTTTACCTAACACTTTTTAAAAACTTTAAATGTATCTAGGTAGTGATCTCGATTAGAGGATGCCACTTAGGATGCGAAACGGTGTCGTGGAAGGAGGTGCGATGCCTCCAGAAGTGGCTGCACCCTTGGAGTCTAACCCCATGGGGAAGGAAAAGGGCCCTTGGATTGGATTCAATTGTTGTAAGGGATGATGATCGTCTGACCAGGGAACTTTTAGAGATGGTTAGAGGCCATGAATCACCTTTTGTACTGATATGAGGCTGGGGCACCCGTACCCCTGAGGATCTAGAGCATGCCTAGTCAATACCGTTAGTTTTCACTGCAAACTCAAGAAGGTCAAATTTCTTGAGTTCTTTCGTGCCCCGGACAGTACAGCCACCAAGGATTGGTCAGAGAATAAGTCGAGGTGCTTGCATTTTGCGACTATACATCCAACATGAAAGTCTGCAGGGCAGTCTTTCAATTGAAGGGGAGTGCTCTTCTATGATGGAAGATGCTCCTGCCACTTTTAAACATGGTCGTCGAAGACATGTCATGGGAACTGTTTGAGGAACGGTTCCATGAGAGGTATTTTTTGAGGAAATTGTTGAGCGTCAACTCAATGAGTGCAAACGCCTTACGACAAGGCGATCGTACGGTGCCCGAGTACGAGGCCTATTTTGGAGATGCTTTGGTATGCTCCGTTCCCTTACCGAGAAACGTAAGGTCAACAAGTTGTGTTGGCCTTAGCATTGGAATTCAACTTCTACTTCGAGTACCACGATTACTAGACCGAAGAATTTTTTTGGAGTGTGGGGAGCCACATTTCCAGTGCGACTGCCTAGTGAAGAGGCAAGAGCATATGGATCTGTCGAACCTAATACCATGGGAGACTTGGGCAAGGCCCATCGAAATTCGTGCAATAGTGAATAACTGCCAGGTAGAGCACCAGTCGACTGTGATTGAGACATCGGGTACCGTCGTTGACAAGACCCTTAGTATTTTGATAGATCCCGGTGCTATTGAGAGTTTCATTTTTGGTGCATGCTAAAAAGGATTAAGGTAAAGGCAGTCGAACATGATGAGTTTAGCTTTGTAGAGATGGCTTCGAGAGCCAAACAGAAGGTTCAAGGAAAGGTTATGGGCTGTACCCTTAACCTGGGAGAGTTTGTCACCAAGGCCAACTTTTACGTCAAGATCTTAGGATCTTATGACATCGTGATTGGTATGGACTGGTTGGAATCACATGAGGTGATACTCAACTATAAGACGAAATGGTTGATATTTGTCGATGATGAGGGGAAAAGACGTGTGATTGTAGGATGGAACCAGGTAGTTTCCCTGAGGTTCATATCTTCCTTGCATCTATGGAAGATCATGCACAAGGGATGTACACTTTATGTGATCCTTGCATTAAATGAGAAGGGAGTAGCAGAAATTATAGAACACCTTCCTGTGGTGAGAGATTTTGTGGACGTCTTCCCAGAGGAATTACCTAGGATTACGCCAGAGAGGGAATTGGAGTTTACCATAGACCTGAAACCAAGGACTGAAATGATAGATAGAATGCCTTATCGGATGTCGAACTCGGAGTTACAGGAGTTGAGAATGAAACTGAAAGAATTGTTGGACCTGGGATTGATATGTCCAAGTGTGTCACCATGGGGTGCACCTGTTATTTTTCATACGAAAGAAGGATGGTTCGTGGAGGCTCTACATTGAATACCATCAATTGAACAAGGAAATGATTAAGAATCAATATCCATTGCCAAGGATTGATAATCTGTTCAATCAGATGAAGGGTGCGACGGTGTTCTCAAATATCGATTTGCGATCAGGATATCACTAGTTACGGATTAAGGAGGATGACGTCCCTAAGACCGCCTTTAAGACAGGGATTGGGATTTATAGGTTAACTGTTTTATTGTTTGGATTGACGAATTCCCCAGGGGTATTTATGAGTTTGATGGACAGGGTGTTACGCGAGTACTTGGACAAGTTCGTCCAAGTATTCATTGACGATATTTTGATTTACTCTCAGATGACAGAGGAGCATGAAGAGAACTTGCACTTGGTACTATAGTGTCTCCAAGAGAAAAAATTGTTTGGAAAGTTGTCCAGTTGCTCGTTTTATCAATTGAAGATTCACTACTTAGGGCATGTCATCTCCAGTGAAGGTATCGGCGTGGATCCAACAAAGTTAGAGGATATTATGGAATGGCCTGCGTCGACAAATGTCCCAGAAGGACATAGCTTCATGGATTTAGCAGGATACTATCGACAGTTCATCAAGGGATTTTCGAAGATAGAAAATCCGATCACGAAATTGCAGAAGAAGAACAAGAAGTTTGTTTGGACCGAAAAATGCGTGGAAGCATTTCGGAGGCTCAAGGAGTTGTTGACAACATCACCAATACTAAAGGTCCCTGACATGGATGTGGACTTCTTGGTATGCACTGATGCATACAAGGAAGGCTTAGGCAGAGTCTTGATGCAAGACGGTCGAGTGGTTGCTTACATCTCAAGAAAATTGAGAAGGCATGAGGAGAACATTGCAACACATGATTTGGAGTTGTTAGCCATTTTCTATGACTTGAAGGTTTGGAGACACTACCTAGTTGAACGCAAATTTGAACTAAATACAGACCACTGTGGACTACAACACATCTTTATGCATAGTGACCTGAACACGTGACAACGATGTTGGTCAGAATTGCTTAGCGAGTACAATTTCGAGTTTTCTTACATAAAAGGAACAGTGAACCGAGTGGCAGATGCATTGAGTCGAAGACCACACATCTTTTTGGTGTTGCCTCTTCAGACGAATCCACGTGAAAATATTTTAACCTTACAGCGTGACGATGACTGGTTCAAAGAGATCGAGGATTTGATTGGACAAAACACAATGATGGTCCCAAGATTTGAAGGATTTACGTTTAACGACGATGGATTATTGAGGTTTAAAAATTGAAATTACATACCATCGAACGACGAGTTGAGGATCTTGATCCTAAACGAGGGTCATAGAGCAGTATACATGGCTCACCCGGGAGTCACGAAGATGAGGGAAGACCTTACACATTTATTCTTATGGAAAGGAATGAAGGAAGACATAGTCAACTATGTGGCCAAATGTCTAGAATGTCAGCAGGTAAAGGATGAACATAGACATCCAACAGGATTACTACAACCACACGTTATTCCAGAATCGAAATGGGAGGTTATTTCGATGGATTTTATTGTTGGATTTCCACTGACAGACATGACTCGGTTGTTGCATTGACATAGACATGTGCTATTGACTGGGTTTTACTGAGTGTGCAGGATTTTGGACCTCGAGGATGCAGAGAAATCAATGGAACCCCTTGGACTCCGAATCGAGTTGGGGAGTGAACTATTAGGGTTTGATTGTTTTATATGTGATATTAGTTCATCTGATTAGATGATATGATTATGGATATATTTCTGACATGATTCGTCGATGATGCAGGTTGATGATAGCTTGCTGACCAGACTCACATGTGGAGTAGAGGGGTCATGCATGACTACTAGAGACATTGAGGGAGATGTGTGGACAACAAACCTTCCACAACCTACTAGAACTCTCGTCGTGGCTCGAACTGTAGGTTAACGACTACCTAGTTCGATAGGACCCACGATGTCGTGAGGGACAACTGTGACAGTCACTCACGATGATTCTAAGGGGCACTCAATAAGGAAGGGGCCTTATTCCTTAGAGGCCCTTAGTCTTCCATAAGATCACCTGGAAAAGTATTGACTCCAGGGGTTTTAGATGTCTACTAATTCAGTCAAGAGGCGAGTGGCATCCTTGGAGAATGTAGTGCGTCCTGAAGGGCACATCGCACAAGAAAAATGGAAAGAAGCGAGTGGCACCCTTGGAGCACCTAGTGCGCCCTGAAGGGCACGTCATGCAAGAAAAACTGAAAGAGGCGAGTGGCACCCTTGGAGAACCTAGTGCGTCATGAAGGGCACGTCGCATTGTTATTTAATATGGATAAACATAGATGGCCTTAGGACGAATAACGTGTTAAGGAAGATTTGAAACATTTTCCCTAATAAATTATCGCCCAGCCTAGGAAAATGAACTCTAGGTCTAAATGATACTTGTGATAAATTTTTTATCTTTTTATTTAAAAAAAATAAAAATAAAAATAATTTAAATAATAATGATAATCATCATTCATCTTGTGACAAGAAGGGGGTAAGCAATTAAATCAATTTATAAAAATATTTTGGGATAAAATTAAAAAAAGGGAAATAATTGTTTTATTATATTATGCTAATTAAAAAAAATATTCATTAAATAGAAAAAGGGGAAAAAGTTAATTTTCTACACCTGCCAAATTGAGTTTTAAATAAAAAAGGGAAAGAGGGAAATCTAAAATAATTAGGAAACTAGGAAAAATTGGGAAACATAAAAAGAAAGGGGAAACCCAAGGAAAAAGCATAAAGTCTAACTTAGTAAGGTATATAGCATTTAAGAACCTTTTAAATTAAACTCAACTAGGCAATTAATAAGGGGGAAAGTCATTAAAACTTGTAAGGGAATATGGGGACACCTAGGAACGATTCTAGGAATGATTTTAGTTGGGTGAGGGAAATAGGGGATATTAATTAATTAATGAAATTAATTTATGGAGGAATGAAGGGGATGGGTGACACTTGTACGGGGAAGATTTTTATGAATTAAATTATTAAACATTAAATTAGTTGGGATTTTGGGAAAGTAAAGGTCTTTGAAACTCTATATAATGGAGGGAGGAGAAGGATGATGGGGTTCTTCTTTTATGCGTAACGTTACACTGCAGAAATGTATAATTGACTAACTTAGCTTGTGGGAGTTGGGATACCTAGCTCGGTGAGGAGTGGTAGCTCGTCCTTGCGAGGGGAGTTGGGAGCTAGCTGCTCTTTATTTTAGTGTGCATGGCCCCTTTGCAGCTCGGGGGGCTAAGGGGGAAGAAGAGTACCCCTATCGTTGGCTGGGAGGTACTAGTGAAGTCTCATCGGTCGACAAGAGGGAGTTGCACGGAGCGCGCGGGACATCAACTAAGAGCGGGCGACTTGGGCTACGATACGCTTCCTTTATTTCTACATGGTAGATTGTTAGTATGATTTATGCTTTTAGTTTTGTATATTTAATTGGGTAAAGAAAATGATTGTCTTAGCATTCTAGTTGATGACTGAAATTTCCCCCCATATCCTTTAGCTCGTTGTTTATTGTTTCCCATGGCCTCGATCCCTGTATGTATTGATAGTCCTATGGTTTATTTATTGGTGATGATTGCGGTTTATTTATGACTACGTCTCTATCTCATTAGTCCACGCCTAAGCAGTCGGCCAGAAGCCTGATCTACGGTCGTCACTTCGGTGTTAATAGACCTGTGGATCTAAACACCCTTCTTTCCTATGCGTGGATGATGAGTGAAGGATTTTCTTTCCAGTCGTCTACCCCTTCTGATTGCTCTTGGCTAATTGATGGTTTTGCGCCTTGTTGCATTGATTACCTCTGAGGTGGTTTTTCTTCCCGCAACGAACCTTTTATTATCTTCTGCATTTGCTTGGGCTCTGCATTGATATTTTACCTCTGTGTTTTATTGTGTTTGATGGCAATTACCCTCTGCGTTTCAATACACATTACCTCGAATTTATCCTTCTGCAATTCATTATTTTGATGGTGAAATTACCTCCCTCTCTTAACACATTCAACCACGAAATGCCTCTGTAATTCATTACTTGATGGAAAATTCTTATGCCGCGATTTTGTTACTGCTCCATTGACTTATGATGCGATTTTGTTACTGTTCCAATGACTGCGATAACAACTACTGTTTACTTAACCTTTATTTTTTTTTATAAGGGAAAATTGTTTGAGGTAAAACTTTATTAAAGAAATTGAAGGTTCTGTGTACGCAGTCTTCTAAAAATAAGAATGGTATTACTAGACTGTAATTTGATTATCTTAGTAGATTAAGAAGTTTGAAATTAATCTAAATTTTGTAGTTATCAATGGTTCAAAGCCTAATCCTAATGAACGATTGTTTAAGGAGCAGAAAATTGATACTTCATGGCGCCGAATCACGAGGAGAAAATAGATGTCAAAAATAAATAACATAAATGCTCAATAAAGGTTGATTGATTTGTTTTATAATTATTGACAGTTGACACTCACCCCTGATTGTCAAATGTTGATTCATTCGTCATATTTGGTGACAGTCGTAGGCTACATTGCATTGGTTTCAGACCGAATGTGATTGTATTTTAATGGAAGAGATGCCCACTTAGTTGCAGTGGATAGAACAAACCATATCTATGTTCCCCCAATGATCTAATTTAAACGATATGTGTAGCGTGAGAGCCTGTAATTTCAAATTAAGTTGAGTGCATTTCAATATGATTTTTAATTTACATTGGAGTGTGTTTTGCATTAATAAACTCAACGTCCATTGGGTGATAAAACTCAACAATTGATGGCTACGTTGACCGTGGATTTGTTGGGCGAGTTTAATGCACCGCATGACTGGGTAGGGCAGCGATTCTGTTAATGGCAAAAAGGTTACGCTTAAGGGACAACAAATTTTATATTAAGGTCAGTTGGAAATTAGTATTTATTGTAACCATGAATTGACTTCCTGATAGACGACGTCCTTACCCTAATGTCAGCGTTGACGAATAACAATTTAAGCTCTATGTTTTTAATATACTGTTACTCACCTTGATGTTTTTACAAGACTAGTGTCATGTGTGTTGAATGCACTACATTACTGTTTTCCGTGATGATGCTAGTGGCCATATCTTGACTCCGATCTAGTTGCCTTTAGATAATGTTTTTACCTTGTATTTGACAGCGTATTAAATTGCGTTTTTACTTGTATATTGATAGGGTATTAAATAACATTTTTACATGCCTATAGATAGCGTTTTTACATGGTATGTTAATCGTGTATTGAGAGTGTATTAAATTCTTCATTTTGGATAAAATTCCCAACTTTATATCTACTCATGGTGACAATGATACCTTAGGGTAATCTTGATGTTATCTTTTACCTTAATCAATTTAAGGATTTTGTACAGGTATATTAATACTGTTATCTTTTATTGCATCAACCATCAACTATTTTAATACCAACCAGATATAGAGATAAGATATCTTGCAAGGATTTGTGTTAACCCAATTTATCCACGATGTCTTTTCTTTATTAGCTGTCGTTGGGTGCAGGGTTAGTTTTCAGGTGTTTAGGTAGTCCTTGATCTCCTAGCATGTTGATTTTAGTTGGGGTCAGGGTCCTATTGTTGTTGCGCCACAGTTGTTGTCGCGCCTTTCACCTGGCGACGACATGATTCCTGATGAGGCAATCATTGCACGCCCTTTTGGATAGAGGCGAATGAAAACTTGGCTAGAGTTTGTACTCCCCGTAGTGGGCATTGTTGCTCGTTGTAGTTGTTGTTGGCGTTGGGATTGTAATGCCTTCTTGCGTTGGGTTTTGTGCGCCATCAAGGTTCTATTTAATTGGTTGTCGAGGTCATTGTGTCGGGAAGGGGATGTTGTCCCTTAGCTTGTAGGCATGGTCATGTTTGTGTCGGGCGGGTAGCCCTTTCTTTTTGGTGCTTTACACATGTTCGTCAGTTTCTCGCGTGCTAGTGCGTGGAGTCGTAGTTGTTTGTTGCCTATTTTGCGAGTGGTTCACCTATTGTCGGCGTTGCCTTCTTGTCCTAAAAAAAATAAAAAATGCTTCACTGGTAACCGTAACGAAAGAGATGTTACACATGACAATTGTAAGGGGGAAATAATTCTAATTTATTTAATTAAAAAGCGAATGGAGAAATTTTATAAAACAAATGGTCTAGATGAGAAATAGATCACATTGGTTATGAGTAAAACTATGCTACAAAATTTTTGATTGGTTTTACTTGTGAGAGTTGGGATACCCAACTTGAGAGAGAGTGGTGCTTCTACCTTGCAAGGAAAACTGGGAGCTAGAGGAATTATGGTTGTGTGTGTGCATGGCCCATTTGCGGCTCAGAGGGCTAAGGAGGAATAAGAGTATGCTTGTATTGAAGGGAGGTATCAATGAAGTCTCAATGATTGACAAGTGGGAGGTCGGAAGTAATGAACATGCTCAATCGCTCCTTGGTTACTATATTTTTATTTACTATGTTATTTATTGTGATAGATTCTAAATGTTGTAACATTGAATGTTTGTAACGAAGGCGATATTGATTGCAATCTGTTTTATTTCTATGCATATGTATGATCATGATTTACATGAGTGGGAGGTCTTGTTCCATTCAATACAACGTCACTTGACGCAATATACTATGGAACGAAATTTATGCTATCTTGAATTCTTGGTAAATTGATGAATCCGAGACGATATTCATGTAATCGAGTTTCTG
The DNA here is from genome assembly GCA_010110895.2 of Picea sitchensis. Classification (NCBI taxonomy): domain Eukaryota; kingdom Viridiplantae; phylum Streptophyta; class Pinopsida; order Pinales; family Pinaceae; genus Picea; species Picea sitchensis. Next base: position 174,703 of record SNQJ01S0001864.1, read on the forward strand.
AATGGGATCTTCTGCTTCCGTATAACATTCACTGTTCAATGATATTAAGTTTTCATTAGGGAGGCATTCTTCTATAAATGTTAATCCGTGTTTGCTTGTTTGAGAACTTTTCCTGGTTGATGCTTAAAGATTTGAATGCAATTGTTTACAAATTTTATTGTCCTGGCAACCCAAACGAAACTCGTCGTCCCGCTTATATTCTTGTAAATGGTTGGAATTCCTGGAAAGGGAAATGCGTGGTGCCCTAAACAATTAGAAATGAAATCTGAGAAAGTTCTGTGGGGGTTCCATATGATAGGTTACTGGATCCATTTCCTTTCCTCATAATTTTGCAACCGAATCACAGACCTCCCCCCCCCTCTTTGTTTTATTGGCGGTGTGATTTCTGCCGGTCAGCGTATCAGGTTGAGGGAGCCCTTGTAAGTCACCCCCGCTCCAGTCCCTAACTCATATCTGACTGGAACTCCTTGAATTCGTAATGGTTACTCCCGTTGGAAATTACGAGTTGGTACAGGCCCTTGCGCATTTCAATGGTTAAACCCCTGGGTCGGGTGGGTCCTTGAATCCTAGCTTGTAGTTAAAACCGACCCTGTAGATCGCTTGAACCTTATCGAATGAGTAAGCCTGGGAGGAAGGGAATGGAGAAACCAATTCTGAGCTTGGACGCATTTTCGCATGGCTCTCCCTTGTTTCCTGGTGTGCATGCACAGCCTAGTGACTGTCGTGGATGATCACCCACTCAGATTTGAGAAGCGGAGTCTGTATATATATTGATTGCTTGAGATTCGGTGAGGGCGTTGCCACCTTAGCCAGGCAGCCCGTAGACTCCCAACCTCTACGTCTTCATTGTGCACCAAGCGACTACCTGTAGCGTGCTTAGGTATTCATTGTTGAATCGTTCTGTGTAAAACGCAGTTCAACCCTATTTCCTATGTCAGGTAACTGGTGACGTGTGCAGTTACCCTTCACTCGCTCAGCTCGAGCGAAGCGTAGTACACCAGCCGAGGGTTTCCGTTGGTTTTCTAAATCTCCCTATTTTTAAAAGAAAAACAAAATCCTAATTACTTTAAAAATAATTTCTCTTACAATATCTTTTCCTTCTTGGAAATTCTCTTCAAATACAAGACTAAGAGTGGATTTTCACAATCCCTTCCATCCATTAAATGAGAATCTATTATCTATATAATAAGGTTTCTTGAAGCAAGCAACATAGTATTTATGAAGTTTGTCCATGACTAGGCATACATCTATCTTATCATTATTAGAAAGTTGGGATCTTACATTTGTACATTTAATTGAAAAATTGGTATTATTATGATTTCACTTTCTCAAGGTCCTTTTAAATATTGCTCGATTTATTTCTTTATGATTGGACTCCCTTTTCTTACAATTGAATATGTGACCTAAGAATTCTTGATACTTAGCTAAACCCTTGATCTATTAAATATTCTTAAGAGCATGTACTACATCACCCTTGTATTTTTACCTTGATGCTATGATACGGTCATCCTATACAAGAGTGATTTATGTAATAGCTCCTCCCATGTGTATTGAGACTAAGAGGATCTTCATGACTTATCTTTACATACTTTAAGGATTAGATAGTGTAATCTTGTATGGAATAATCTTTAATGGCATCTTTTACAAGAAGCTAATTAAATTCTTTTAGTTTATTATATAAATAATGAGAATATTTAATGTAAAATAATTTCTCTTTATTATTATAGTTTATCATATAAATAGTGAGAATATTTAATGTAAAAGAATTTCTCTTTATTATAATAATAAATGGATATAAGTGCAATATCTAGTAATGACTCTACCAATTAAATTTTAGACCTTGATATTAAGTTGGTAAGTTAATTAAGATGATTACATATTTTCGAGGAATTAGAATTGAGTTTATCGTAACTTGGATATATTTACCTTTTGTAGAGTAATGGAAAAACTATAATACTAGTGATAGAAAATTGCCTTATAGGTTGTGAAATTGTCCTTGTTATGTGTGAATTGATTATGGGTTATAAATTATAGTTATGATGGTTATGTTTCAAGTTGAAGTTTATTGACCCACCTGAATTAGTCATTCATACCCGGATGGTGTTAAGTGATTAGATTACTCATGTGCCTTGAAAATAATATAGATGTATGAAAATAAAATTGATGATTTCTCTTGTGCCTTGGAATTAATGTGATGTATGATTGGTTATGTGATTAGATTTCTTTGCGTCGTGAATAAAATTGATGATTACTATTGCATTGTTAATTATTTTTTATGTATGATTGATTTAATAACTATTACTATTGTGTCAGTAAATTTTGTTGATGTATGATGGATTGATAACTAGATTACTATTGCACCATTAAATATTCTTGATGTATGATTGATTTGGTAATTATATTTCTCTTGCGCCATGTAAAAGGTTGATGTATGACTCATATCTATACTGGAGTTATAAGTTGTGATTGATTAAGGGAATTAGACACCTCCTTGTTTCTCAAAACAATCACCAACCCTGAGACCTTAAGTGGTCAAAATCAATTGGACGAATCCTAGGCTTGAGCATTGCTTATGTGTTCTGGAGGTCCTAACCATGGAGGGTAGGTTGGAATGGTATTTTTTTATTACTCAGTGATGTGGTTGATCATTTATTGTGTTTTCTTTAGTTGATCGTGTTGTGTTGAATTGTGTCGCTCCTCATGTTTATGCATTGATTATGCATCGTTGTTAATCATGTTAATGCGTTGAATGTGTCATTATTAAATTATGATGATGTGTAGCTTGTGATTTTATTAATTATGTCATGGCGATTTTAATTTTCTAATGCATAGCAAAAACAAAAAAAAAATTGTTTATTGTCGTAATGGAGGGGTCATTACATAAAATGAACATTATGCAAGGAAGAACTCCTAAACAGATTCGGGTGGATGAAAGTGGTTTAGCATCACTTGAAGGTAAACTACCTAACCGATCTATTTTTTATCATTCAAATAAATTTATTAAAGAATATTTTGTACCAAGATTTGAGGCAACTAAATGTCTATTATTTTTGTCTTTGTTAAAATCTAGGTGTTTGACCATTGTTAGGATATTTTTAGGCATTAAAGCAATTAAAATTTCATAAACAAATCATCATATTGTTAGAAACCTTGTGGATGATTTTTAAAATATTGGTAAGAAAACTCATTCTAAAGATCATAATGCAGACTAGCGTGTCTTGTCACAATCAATTGTTAGCAAGATCATAAGAAAACATTGTCTTCTCAAACAAACCTCTCATATCATGAAATGCAATATCAAAACCATTTGAAAGCATTATAATAGACAATCTAGCCTCGACACAGGTGGAAAAATAGATTTGTGGGCCTTCACTAGTAGGCTACCTCGTTCTAACATGAAGTTAATCAGATAAGTTAATGGACTAGTACAGACTCTATGGCATGAGAACACTAGGCTTTCTTCCAATAGAAAATATGTACTAAAATTGATAAGGGTATCTAGGGAATGTGAACCCCACGATAAACAATTTCTTGACATGACACATACATAATTGTATGAGAGATCCAGGATTGTACATAGTGCATTTAACTTGGGCCAAAGATATTTCCATAAATGCAAGCCTTGGTATGTTCGGATAAACATAATCTGTAACACATGTTATTGTCGATACCACATTGAGTATGGTTATTCTTATCACACACACATGCACAAATATATTTCATGTATTTCATAACGCCCTTGTTCATGCATCTTGTGTACAATTCCAGAGGGTTGTACATTCTATCAAAAATATTTCTTAAATGGGACATGCCCCGGGTATGGTGGAATGGAATTACTGAGAAAGTGAATCCATGTGAGAGATGAGTATGAATGGGGAGGAAGTAGGTTTACCTACAAATATTTAAATATATTGTGTATGATATTGACAAAGGAAATGAAAGAAAAAAGATATAATTGGTGACTTCCTAGGTACGAGTATGGGATTTCATCAAGTACTTCTTCAAAAAGACTCAACAATATGTTCAACATGGCCGCGTGGCTTGATGGAAGGACGAGCATTTTAGTATATTCAAATATACATTTCTCATTGGTAATATCTTATCAGTGGTTGATTTTGCTGAGAACTACAACCTTCATCCAAAAAATAATATTCAAAGTCAATATTATCACTTAGAGTAGGTCAACATAATGGTTCATATCACATACATGCATGGGATAGATAGTAATGAAGAAAAAAAAATTATATTGAAGGAGTTTCAGTTCTACATAAGTGATGATTGGTGCCATGAATTATCTTACACAAATAATTGATTTCATTTGCTTTACAATTACTTGAAGGAGAATAACATATAAATGGATCAACATTGGATTTGGTCATATGGTTGTGTGGGCCAGTTCAAAAATTCTCATGCATTTTAATGGTTGTGTATGTTTAAAAAAAATATAAGGTACCACATATTTGGAACTATTTTGAGTCCGGGCATAGGAAAGGGGAGCATGATGGAGTAGGCACATGTATCAAAACAACGTTACGCAAGAAATAAATGAAGCTAACAACTCTTTCCCTCATTTGAGATGAAAAGTTCATTGTTGAATGGTGTTTTTCAGTAATGGAAGAGGGTACAAGAAGGAGAGAAGACCAATCAACCAGGAAAGTAAATGTACATAGATATTTTTGGGAGATGGTCGATGTAGATCGACCACAATGGTATGGATAAAAAACAATTCAGAGAACTTGTGGATTCCATTCAATTCGAACATCAGACAATGCACTAGTTGAAATGGATGAGAAACCTCTCTTTCTTTTGTGGTCCATGTAGTAGTAATGACTCAGATGATTATGATTCCACATATTAGGTTGATATATAGGATCATGTATCACTCCCCATTGGTCATTGTATAAATATGGAATTACCCCAATTGGAGGAGGAGCAATCAAATATTTCATCAGATTATGATCACGTCTCAGATCTGGTACAATGAGGTTCGGTGAATATTCTATTAATATTAAATTACTATAATTAGTGTTGTATGCCTTTTTCATTTAGTGGACTCACATGTTGGCACTCCATTTTTTGTAGGGAACATATACACAAGGGTTTCCCCGAAAGGTAATGAATGGGGAACTAATTATTGGCTGACAAATTGTTCATAGGGAAAGCATACCCTCATGCTCTCAGTAACAAACTTCGAAGTCATTCAATTTCTTATTGGTTCAATGGTTATTAAAGGAGAATATGTGACACATGATGAAATAAAATTGAAGAAAGGTGTCTATGTATTTCAAGATTATAGACTAAGTGAATTTGTATACCTCTTTAGGAACTTAGTTATTGGTACAAACCTCCAACTACAAACAATGCAAAGGAATAACTCATCAAAGGTATGATACTTATTACCTTACTCTAAGCATGATAATAAAATGGAGGCCATTAGTATTATAAATGACCCCGATGGTCTACTTGAATGACCATATGTATGTAGACAAGTATGTGGTATGCTTACTATTTTTTGTTCTATTTTGAGATATGTGTGTTGTTTTTTTTTGGTTCAATTTTAAATTAATCTATGAATGAATTCTAATTGTGTCCATTGTGTCACCCAATTTATCCAAAACATCATAGGAATGGGAAGGCCCATCAATGAGAACAACAATGTTTTTCAACACCACTCAATGATTCTCAGAAAGATGGGCTTGATATGACATTGAGAAGTGTATGTATTTAATTTTTAAATTTATAATTTATCCTCATATAATGGGTTAATTGAGCAAGAGAAATGGTAAGTTCTATCTATAATCATCCCTTGCATGCCTTTATTGTGAAAATATTCCTGACTTCAAGCATTCCAAGTATACTAGGGTTTTAAAATTCCACAAAACCTTATCAATCTCAAGGAAAATGAGGAAGAGTAGAAAATAATGAAGTATTCTCATGTTTTTTAATGGTTGATTGAAATTTTGTTCAATTTTGAAGGTAGTCTTATGAAATTAGGTCATTTTATCATTCCACTCATCTTATAAATTATTAGGTTGTGATAAAGTGCATTATCTCCCTTTGATCACCACCCGAATTCCTAGATTGTTAGAAATTCCATGTGCTTCTTATACTCATGTGCTTCTTCTAAATACAAAACCTTTTTGGAAACAACACGTCTCACCAAATCCCTTCTAGAATGGTGTAACAATACTAGAGTTTCATTAAAAACATGTTGAGAGGGTATAATTCTAGGAATGGGGGCAAGTTAAGAAAGAGTTTAGATAATACAATCAATAAATTACATGTGTGTATGTTACAAGAAAATATATTTATGGCTAGGGGTAAAACACAAAAGACAGAACAACACTCAAAAATCAACTCTAGTATCAAGTATTCTAGATAAATAGAAATTCTAACAAGAGATGTCTAGAATCCTACCTCATCCAGACGTCCAAAGAAGACCATGGTTCAGCTCATGCCCAAAAGATTGATTCCTACAACTTGTCCTCAATATCCAAGATACACACACACACACATAGAATTATATAGAACAATAGCATATAAACTAGCATAATCCATCAACATATATAACAAATACGCCCATGGAAATTAATACAAATATTTGCGACATATAACTGGATGAGAAAAGAGTATTTGTATCAATGTGATCAACATAAATACATAGGTGACAAACTTCTATAACAACACATATCATAAATGAGAAACTAAGTCCCTCCAGCCGGGCCTTCACCACTTCGATCCTCCACAACGACAAGCTCACAAGTAGCAGGAGTAATTGATTTTCTTCTTATCAAGATACAAAGAGTTGGGGGGATGAACATAAGAAGTTAAAAATTTCAAGGACAAAGGGATGTAGACTCAATATGAAGTGAAATTTCTCCAGAGTGTCTTTTCTCTCAATGATGAATGTGTTCAAGGCTTGTATATGGATCAATTTATAGCCTCCAAATGAAATTGAAGGATCAAGTCAAATCATTTCCATTATATGGAAGGTCAAGGATCATGGATATCATGACATGGCATGGAAACTCGACATATTTTTTTAATTTTTGAGCACAAAATCTAATGTACGTGGGCTATAATGGAGAAACCTATGCATACACAAGTTGTCTAACTATGGTCCACGTATATGTAAAAAAATTTGAATTTTTTACAATGGAATGAACAAAAAGGGGAAACTTGAGTCTGTAGAGGCCGGAAAGGGAAGGCCATCAAAGAAATATGCATGGAGTGTGGTAAAAATTGCTATAACAGATTCCCCTTAATGTATGAGGTTAGAGGAGAAATCTTGATGGTCTAAATAAATTATAATTCCCAGAAGTGGAGTAATGAGGATCCAACTGGAAAAACTAGTCACTCGTGAGAATATTACAGTTCATATTGACTCTGTACACATGGCTTCCAAACTTGATTACATTGCATATCTATGTGGATATATAAAAAATATTTTTTCATGGACATGAATAGGAAATAAAAAGTAGGCATATGCCATAGGATGTCATAGTCATGAACAAGACACAATGGAGTATAGTCCCAAAATCAACTGAAGATATCTATATACAATGGAGTACAAGCTAATATTCCATGATCACTAAAGTCGAATAGGTACTGACCCGATGAAAGACAATAAAATATATGTGGTGTTCTTAATATAAATTGGAGGTCTTCTATACTATCCGGCGAAGGTGCAAGTTTACATCACATGAATAGAGGAGTTGAATTCAAACACAATGAGACCTTGTTTGATTACCGATCATTGAGGTATATCGTTAACAAATGAGAGACAACCCACCGATAATGAAAGTAGGTGTCAAGGCACTGAGTATATTCAACAAGTCTGAATAATGGTGTTGAGGTCGAACACTTGAAGAATACATTGATCTTGAGAGACATTGATGTATTCCCAACTATCTATGGTGGGAGAACTTGCCACTCATGACTGCAAGCCTCTAGTTACTCATACAACTCTAGATATCAATTCCAAAATAGATGAGCTAAATTCGATGGAAGGAGACCCGCTAAAAGAATAACATTAAGGAATCTATCATCATCCAACATGAGGTACAAAGAAATAACTTGATAGTTATAAAGAGCACGAATGAAGAGGATGTTCATGAACTAATGACCATGTGCATCTCTTGCATGCACCAGATGCAAGTAGTACATGAAATAGACCCTCTGACTAGAAGCCAATAATGAAAACTTTTAACAAAGGTGAGGAAGTCACCAATAGGTTCTAATGGAATCCAAGACAATGCACAAATCCCAATGTGTGAATAGATTTATTGTCGCCGAGCACAAGGGAAACCCCCTAGTTAGCAACCAATGGAGAGATGCCATCTATTGGGTTCAAGGTCACCTACCAGTGATGAAAGTAGGCCCAGAGTGGAAGGTAGGACAAAAAATTAATGTGATTTTGAGATTCACTTGTAAGGGTATAGCCAACATACAAAGTCAAGACTTTTGAGGTATGGCCGACATAGGCTTATACTTCCTTTGAACAAGAGCATGAGATAAATGAATAACTTAGGAACATGGATGATTTTAGGGGATAAATTTCGCTCATGGGCTATTTTTCCATAGTTTTTCCAAAAATTATATTTGTTATTCTAAAAATGATTCACCCAAATTCTATAGAATAAAATTATTTTATGTTAAAAAACACCAAAATTTTATAAAAACTATATAAAATACTTAGAAATTTGAATATTTTTACAAAAATATTGTCAAATATTTGATAGTTGGCATATGGAGAATTAGTAATATTTGTCAAGGCTTTTACATTTTAAAATGAATTTCCATCCTTAAAATCAACCCTACTTAGGAAGCATAGACTTAACACTGATCATTAACAAAAGTTGTGACATAGGAGGCATCAAAAAAATATCCATAGGGACTGGAAGAATAACCATTCAGATGAGTATACTCTAAGTAACGATTTCAACTTCCTAAGGCCCTGCTAAACCCAAACCATGGATGAAAGGGACTCAATAATTTGTGCTATGTTCAAAGGAGACATGACTATTGTTGATAAGAGACAATATTTGTTTCCCACTCGTATTTTTTTTTTCATAGTAAAAGAAATGCTATGATACAGGAGAGGAAATGATTGTTGTGAGTAAGAAACTAGTTCCAAGAAGTTGAACATACCTATTCTCAATGAAAGGAAACACATGTGAGACATGGACACTCGGGGGGATGTTTCCTCTACTGTTAAAGGGGTTTCAAGATGAAAAGGATATATGGAAGGCACTGCTTGGATAATGTTGAGAATTGTTGGGGAAAGAGGCTTATAACGAGAAAGAGGGAGATGGAATTAGGCTCAACAGTGCAAGAAGGATAATGGGATGCAATTACAACTTAACTCAAAAGGGTCATTTTTTGTAGATTTAGTCCCCTAGGTGCAAAAACGTATAAAATAATACCCAAGGGAACTCTTTTAGCCAATGGTGACCAAAGTATTCATTTTTTGTAAGTATTCTATTTGGTCCAGAAAAGGGTTAAACTTATACCAAAATAGACGTCCTTTCAAATCCATTTAACGAGTGTGAAAGAGACAATTTCACTTGACAATATTTTCATTTTCTTTTTTGGGAGTCGAAAAATAGATTAATCAAGACTTGGTGGGAGTCCCATAAGTAGTGGTCAGAATGAGACTAAGTAATATCAATGAGGTCTGAACGAAAAGACATATCATGACTATAAGTAACTCCCATACCTATGGAGTAACTTTTGCATGCGAACCAGATGACAAAAGGGTTCTAACTAGGGTACTCATGTTTGGTAAGTCTCTACCATTTAATAACGACACTTCTTAGTAACAGTGAGAAGGTTATATGTCGCTAAAAAATGGATTTTTACCTAGGGCATATGAATCATGGTCATAAGATGATGGAAAAATGCAAAGATGGGTGGAAACCTACCCTATATGTCAGTGATGGTATATACTTGTCGAAGGCACGAACAGGCTAAAGAATGCTAGAAATCCATGAAACCCTGGATAAAACCACTTCAAAATAGGTATTATATTGCTCAATTAGTTCATATGGCTTCAAAAAATATGAAAGGTACAGTAAAAAACTATAGAAATTGGATGAAAATTTTATTCAAATAGTTAAAAACAAGAAATTTACCATATCATTTGAGATTTTCACCCACATAGTGCTTTTTAGGCCATTTTACCCATGATATTCCATCGACGATTATGGGATCTACGATCGATGGAATTGGAAACCGCCTGGACCAATTAAGTGTTCATACTATCCTCTTCCATTTCAATGGTCTAATTTTTATATTTAGTGCTCAATTTTTTAGAATTGGAGGTCGTAAATTGAAAACTAAGGTGTACGCGGGCTGTAGTTCATTGGGTCATGTACACGACCTCATGTATGCAATTAAGGAAAATGATTCCCACATATATGAATCCCTATATGTGACTGTTATAATGGTATTCCGTGTAAAACTCCACGCGCAAGTTTTTTGACAAAAAATGACTCAAATTTAATGTTTCCTTTGTAGGATGGTGATTGAATGGAGGGAAAGAGAGCATGAGGAGGTTTTTTTCTACAGTAGAAAGAGATGTGAGGGCCCAACAAGATTTTCAAAGATGTGGGCTCTATAAATTTTGGTCCATAAAAGGAATGATGTCCCAAGTTAGGTTTCTCCAAATATTGATAAGCTATTTGGATCCAGAGACCAAGTCATTCAATCTTGATGGAAAATTATTGATATTTGAAGTGGACGATATCTACTTTATTGTAGGGTTGTCTTGTCAAGGTGAGGTGGTGAATCTCAAAGATCGAGGGGATGGAGGTGGGAGGAATATGGAGGAGCACATCACCACCTACCGCATTGTAGACAAAAAGAAAGTGGGGAACCAACTCCTTATTAGGGTGATTGACAACCTAAGTCTGAATATTATCATCCTAGTACTCACACAGATATCAGGATCGACCTCATAGAATGCATTAGGCATCGAGGCTGTTAATGTTCTATACTATGGAGTGTTTGATACCCACAATTTATGATTGGTGCACCTAACATGAAGATCCAGTTGACTGATTGCAAACTCAGTAGGATGAGGAACATCAAGTTTGCATCCATTTTGTGTAGTTTTTTATTCGAGAGGGTTCCAACTCTGAGCCCTAGAGTGGAAGTTATTCCACATGATCTACATGATCCAGCTATGTCATGGTGGATCGAGGTGATGCGGAAGCTAGGAGGTGGTAGGGTTACAACGCCCTACAATGATGAGTTATTTCACTATTGGCGACGACAGATCATTTCCATCGATGGCTACCCCTATGAGGGGATTGACTACCAAGGGTACCATGACATTCCATTGTCACCAAGATCTTCCTTTGGAGATATTGGTAAGAATTTATTTTTATATATTTCATTTTTTTGTGTTTTTCAATTTGATAAATGCAAACAAAAAACACAAATATTTTTGTATGGTATCATATATTAACAATTATTTATTTTACATAGACGTAGTTCCACGATGACTAGATGACATCAGCGTAGGGGCTGAGGAGATGATATAGTAGGTGGGGACATAGAGAGACTTTGGAAAAATGTGCAGGGAAGCTTGTCGCGTATGACGCATAGGATTCCGATATTGGTCCAGGTGGAGGATCTTCTGGAGGAGATGTAGCGATAGGTGGTGGGTGTACCCCGTGCGTGGGTGAGACTGTTATGGCATATTCTGAACTCCATAGTGTGTTATAATGACATTCATCTAGGACCTCAGAATTAGATGCCATAGTTATGTTATGTACCAGTTGTATATGTATTTTGAGGGCTACAAGCCCAATTTTGTACTATGACACCATATTTTTGGACTTAAAGGATGAAATATAAAAAATCTTTTGGTCTTTGACTTTAATTGCATATCTTACAATGAATGTATGAATGTTTTTTTTATTTACTTAGTTATGTGACAAATTCCAATATAAAATGCAATTAGCACATGCATTAGACACTTGATTAAAACTTCTAGATATATGATTGTAAGTAATAAAATCAAAATATCATTCCAAAAGTCGTACATGAAGGAAACGTCGAAGTAATGTAGGATATCTTACTCAGTAATTTTCGTTCAATTGAAATACAATTAACTGGTAATCTAGGAGAACTTCTAAATATTGAACACCATGTGAAATTATGTCATGCAATATCTCTGTAATGATGCTATACTCAACCACATTGTTCGTTGATGGCAACAGACAAATGCCTCCTGAAGACACCAGTTGTCCCTTGGGTGAATATATAACCCAAGTGACGGAAGTCATGTTCCGAGTATGACGACTGGCACTATATGTGAATCCTAAGAACATTGAATATTCCATTAACATATACCAACCAAGAGAAAACGCAATAATCAATCCAGAGACATAAAATGATGCAGGAGCATCACCAACATCAAGCGAGCGTGGGGCAGGTGACAAAGCATTTTGGCACATGATAGAATTATTTGAATGTTTTTGAAGTGAATACACCAAACATAAATGAAACAATTAAGGAAGGGCGTACTTCCATATTGTAAACAGACCTTGAGCATCCCACTCTCGTCTGTAATGGGTGAAGACATTTATGTTAATGAATGTAAGTAGGTAGAATTGAATTCCTAGATTAGACAGTTTTAGGATCTGGAGGGAAAATGAATATAGACACCCTCACTTGTATTATTGTAACAATTAGCAGCATTATGGGAAGAGAGCACAAGAGAGAAAAAGTAGAGAGCTGTGTAGAGTGAACCCCATGTACAAAAGTTCTGGATTAATACAAAGATCTTTAGTTCAGACTCATGGTGTCCAATTGCTTTCTGTGTTTCACATGCTGATTTATATATGTTTGTTTACCCTCTGTTATGCATTTTTCTTTGATGTGTGAATGTATGATTTCATGTTAATGTCTAAAATTTGAAGAGAGGGAGAATAGAGAATGAGCTTCAATTGTTTTTCTATCTGAGAAAGAGTTTTCCTTCAAGGAGTGCAGTGAAATCGTCCGCAAGGTGTGCATTGACAGAGGTCAGAGTTTGTCTCTGCAAGCTCAGGAGAGATAACATGATTCTCATTCTCACAGAAGTGTAAGTTAAGAACATGAGGCATGCAAGGAGTGCGTAGGCCGAGTGAAGTCTCAGCGTCTGCAAACTGAGCGAAGTGGTGGAAATACTATTGTTGCAGAGAGTACACAGAGTCAGAGAACTCAATACCTAGAAGTATTCGAGAATTGCCGCAAGGAGTGCATGCAAGAGTCTTCTTGAAGACTCGAGTCATGGAGAAAGTTTAGGAGGTTTAGTAACTTGAAGCGTTCAGAGAGAAGACGCAGCGATATCATTTCATGGGTGGATAAGTTTTGGGAAAGAACACTTGGTTCATTTCACAGAAATTGTCAAGGGAGCTTTGGACTGTCAGAATCCTCTGAGGAGAATCCATGAGATTCTGAGAACCGTCAAATCTTACAGAGGAGTAGGGAAGTTACGATCAGGAGAAATGAGACCGTTGGATCACTCGTAAAATTCATTTTGGGGTTTCGTGAGTTGAAAGGTCAAGACCTTTGCACCAGGACTTGCGAATTCGTGAGGTGCGAAGTCCCGAAATAGCGAGAGAACTTGAGCCATTCGTGGAAGAAGGACACGTGTCATGAGATCACCCATATTGGGGACTCAGACATCGGAGGCCCGAAGGAGAATTTTTCCAACTTCGCGAGTGGCGAAGTCACGAAGTAATCCAAGCCGTTCATTAGGAGGAGGACAGGTGTCAGAGATCAGAGGATCTTGCAAACTCAGAGGTTTGTTGGGTGCGAGCCCAAAAGTTTGAGTGCTCGGGGTTGCGAGAAGTGAAATTGCGAAGTGCTGAGAGCCAGCACGAGGGACACGTGGTAGAACTGCATGGTGGGCCCGAGAATATGGTCAGCCGGATACGCATCACACATTTGGAGGAGTCAACGCCCCATTGACCTCTCACATCTCGGGGACTCGGGAAATAAGGGAACAAAGTTTTGAGCCCTCGACTCACAAAGTCGCGAGAAGAGAGATCAAGAGGAGAAAAGTCAAATCTCGCCTCTCGGGGGTTCAGGAAAGAAAAGGGGCAACGCTCGATGTTTGAATTCACGAAGGCACAAGAGGTGAAAGGCACTAAGTGCTTAGCCTAGCCGGCGGTCGCGTAAGGAGGAAACTGACGAGAGGGGAACCATAACCATTTCGCGGTCTCGGGTATTGCGGAATTAGAGGAAGAAGGATCAGATTTTCAACTCGTGAACTTGCGAAATCGCGAACCGCGAAAAAGAACCTGTGGATCGATTTAAAGGGGGATTCCAGCAGAGAATCTGAAACGAGCCGATCCGGCTCGAAGGGCATATAGAACGATCCTGTGGGTGGATCTCGGTCTCGAGGGGGTTGATAGGGTCTACACCAAAGTGGTATCAGAGCCCAGAGATTCCTTTGCTTTCTGTAGCAGGGAAAAGGAAGATTCACCATGCCGCTGAGAAGAAGGGACAGACAAACACCCGATCCACCAGAGGAGAGGGAAATACTGAGAAGAAGGGGTAGGTAAATGCTTGATCCAACCATAGAAAGAGAAATGCGTGACCTACGCGCCATACTTGAGGACATGGAGACAACACAGAGGCATACAACTGGTGCTAGGGATCTTAGTGATTCTGAAAGTGAAGATGAAGATGGACATGGAGAAGAAGAAGTCACAACAAAAGATGCAGCAAATGACCACTTGCTTAGAGCTTTTGCAAGAATGGGTGCAAGAGCCAAAATGGACATTCTAGTTTATGAGGGAAACTTGGATGCGGAAGAGCTTCTAGACTGGATTAGAGCTCTGGACACATATTTTGACTATGAAGATGTCGAAGAAGACAAGAAGGTCAAACATGCTGTCATGAGACTTAAAGGACATGCAACATTGTGGTGGGATGAACTGCAATCTGACAAATGCTTCCAAGGCAAGTAGAATATCAAGAGTTGGGATAGGATGATCGCGAAGATGAAGGAGAAATTCATTCCTAGGGATTACCAGATTACTCTGTTTCGAAGAATGCATAATTTGAGATAGAATTTGATGATAGTGAAGGAGTACACTGAAGAATTCTATAGGTTGAACATCAGGGCAGGTCATCGCTAAAGTGATGATGAAAAAGTTGTCAGGTACATGAATGGTATGAGATACGACATTCAGGATGAGATGAGCATGATGACCATCTGAATGGTGGAAGATGCTTATAAAATGGCTCTAAAAGCTAAAGAGAAGCTGAACCGAAAACAAGGTCAAAGAGGCTGAGGCAGAAGTCAAGCTAGAGTCAAATCAGTTGCCCAGGATAGGAATCATAAACCAAAGGAAGACTGGAATAAACCTCAGAGTCAAACCGAGAGAGGTGGGATTTTACAGAGAGGGCAACATATGGAACAAAGAGGTTAGTATGCTGATGCAAACATTTTTCCTCGTACCAGAGGTAGAGGAAGAGGAAGAGGTGGAGTGGTAAAATGCTTCACATGTGGAAAGAATGGACACAAATCTTATGAGTGTCTAGACAAAAAAAAAGGAGGTGAAACTCACATCGTTGAAGCACAGAGGTGAAATGTTGAGGCAGAGGATGTTGAAGGCGGAAGATCGTTGATGATGAGAAAGGTTCTCTTAACACCAAAGAAGGAGGTAGAGAATCCAGTGCAAAGGAACAATCTTTTTTGGACTACTTGCAAGAGCAAGGATAGGGTATGTAAAGTTATTGTAGACAGTGGTAGCATGGATAATCTCATTTCTATAGAGACAGTAGGAAAGTTGGAGTTGGAGATGATTGAACATCCAAGCCCATACAGAGTTTCATGGCTACAAAAAGGACATTAGGTAAATGTCACTAAACAATGTTTAGTTGAGTTTAAAATAGGAGGGTATAAAGATGAAATACTCTGTGATGTTATTCCTATGGGTGTTTGTCATCTATTGTTGGGTAGGCTGTGGAAATATGACATGAATGTGATTCATGATGGGAGGAAGAACACATACACCCTAGAGAAGAATGGGAGAACTCACATGTTGTTTCCGATTAAAGATAAGGAGGTGAAGCCTGAAGTAAGTAACACTGTACTTCTCATGAGTGGGAAGGAACTTCTTACAGAGGTTAAGAAGAAGGAGGAATCGCAATTCATTATGGTCAGGAAGCCAAAAATTGTTTTAACCAGTACAAGGGTAGATGATTTACTGGAAGAGATTCAAAAACTGTTGGAAGAGTTTGCTGACATAGTAGTGGATGAACTACCTCGTTCGTTGCCACCGATCTGAAGTGTGATTCATCATATTGATCTCATACCTGGAGCCAATTTACCAAACAAAGAAGCATACAGATTGACGCCGAAAGAGAATGAAGAAGTCAAAAGACAAGTCCAGGATTTGTTGGACAAAGGTTTTGTTAGAGAAATCTTGAGTCTGTGTGTTGTTCCGACAGTACTCAGTCCAAAGAAAGATGGAGGCTGGAGGATGTGTACTGACTCGATGGAAATCAACAAAATAACCATCAGGTATAGATTTCCATTCCCAAGGATGGATGATTTGATGGATTTCTTAAGTGGGGCTAAATTTTTTTCAAAGATTGATTTGAAAAGTGGATATCACCAAATTCGCATGAGAGAAGGTGATGAATGGAAGACAACCTTCAAGACTAATGAAGGGTTATATGAATATCTTGTTATGTCGTTTGGCTTAACAAACACGCCAAGTACTTTCATGAGATTGATGAATGAAGTCCTGAAGGATTTCATCGAAAAATTTGTCATTGTGTATCTTGATGACATACTGATTTTCAGTAAAACAGAGGCAGAGCATCTGAAACATTTGTCTATAGTGATGCAGAGGCTACATCAGGAGAAGCTGCTGATAAACATGAAGAAATCCTCATTCATGAAGACAAAGATCATTTATTTGGGTTTTTTTATTTCTGCAAATAAGTTGAGGATGGATCCAGATAAAGTGGAGGTAATCAAGAATTGGTCGTCACCAAAGAGTATATTTGAGGTGAGAAGTTTTCATGGATTGGCTAGTTTCTACCGGAAGTTCATCATGAATTTCAGTGGAATTAGTGCACTGATGATGGACACAGTGAAGAAGAGACATAAGTATTTTCACTGGACAGAAGAGGCTGAGAAAAGCTTCAATTTGTTGAAGAAGAAAATCACAGAACAACCAATTTTGGTGTTGCCTGATTTTACAAAGACATTTTAGGTAAAATGTGATGCAAGTGGGTTTGCAATAGTGACGTAGAACACCAACCTCTGCCTCGACAAAGGCCTCTGTGTTGACCTCCCAGTCTTAAGGATCGTTCGAATTCCCCTTTGAGCCGGAGCGGCTCATCTGATTCCCTGCTGGAATCTCTGTTAGAAATTGACCCATAGGTCTTTTCGGATCCTCTCAGCCTTTAGGCCCGGTCCCTTCTTCGTTCACAATAGAAAGTCACAATTGGGTTTCGGGGTTTTGCAATCCTCGATGTCACAAACACTTGCTTCCTCGAATTCCTGATCTATGGTATCTCGATGCACTCCCTTTGTTCTCCTAGCCCCCCTGGCTATGCTCCTAATCCATGCGACCTTCTCTCATATGACCGTAGTCTCACCTCTTATCGGGATTCGGGGTTTCAAAGGTTGAAATGTATCAAACCTCTTGTCCATGGAATCCCCGATTTCCCGATTCTCGATTTCCCGATGTGACGTCAGCTAGGTCCCACATGGAACTCCCTTTCCTTTCGGAAAATCGGACTTCGCGATTCCGAAATGCAAGTACTCCTTGTCTCCAGGACTCACGAAATGTCGATCCCCGACTTTCTTCGGATCTCTGACACACGTCCGAAGTGCATGGATGGTTCAGATTGAACCTCGCACTTCGCCAATTGAAAATTCAAACCATTCACTTATATGAGCCCCGATATACCGATGACTCTCGATTCCTCCCACCTGCCCCAACAGATGGACGGCTCTGAACTTGTTGGGATTTTCACGATGGATTTATCCGATCTCTAGTCCACAAGATTTCTGATTTCCCGAATGCCGATATCTCGATAAGTCAATCCTTTTGGGACTTTCACCCCTGTTGTTCATGAAGGCTTAACCCCGTGCAACTCCAGTCAATCCAACGACTGACGGTTATCTATGGGAACATCCAACGGTCCCCAATCTCCTGGGCTTACACCTTGGAAACCTAATTGTGACTTTCTGTTATGAACGAAGAAGGGATCGGGCCTAAAGGCTGAGAGGAGCCGAAAAGACCTGTGGGTCAATTTCTAACAGAGATTCCAATAGGGAATCAGATGAGCCACTCCGTCTCAAAGGGTAATTCAAACGATCCTTAAGACCGGGAGGTCAGCACAGAGGCCTTTGCCGAGGCAGAGGTTGGTGGTCTGCATCAAATAGGGGCAGTCTTGAGTTAAGAAGATAGACTGATAGCATACTTCAACGAGAAGTTGAATGAAGCAAAAGTGAAATACTCTACGTATGACAAGGAGTTATATGATATTATTCAGGCATTGAAGAAATGGAGGCATTAATTAATCCCTAAAGAGTTTGTCTTATACAGTGACAATCATGCTTTGCAATTTGTGACTCAACAGGAGAAGTTGAATCAAAGACATGTAAAATGGGTTGAATACATGGAAAACTTTACTTTTGTGATTAAGCATATTTCTGGAACTGCTAACAAAGTTGTTGATGCCTTGAGCAGGAAATGTTTGCTGTTGCAGGAGTTCAGATTCAAAACACTGGGTTTTGATGATCTCATGGACATTACAGAGATGATCCAGATTTTAAGGAGGCGTATGAAGTAACTAAGAATCAAATTCTCATGGACATAAGCAAGTGGATAGAATACATGATCCAGGATGGATTATTATTTAGGGGTAATCAACTTTGTATTCCAAAATGCTCCATGAGGGAGAATTTGCTGAAGGAGAAACATAGTGGAGGATTGGCCAAGCATTTCAGTCATGACAAGACGTTCGCAAAGTTGAATGAGTCATATTTTTGGCCAGGAATGTGAGCAGACGTCAAAATATTCGTGGACAGATGTAGAATTTGTCAGCATTCAAAAGGAAAGAGGCAGAATGCAGGTTTTTATCAACCATTACCCATACCTGACAGGCCATGGGATATAGTAAGCATGGATTTCATATTGGGGTTGCCAAGAATGAAAAGGGGGTTTGACTCAATCCTTGTAGTGGTAGACAGATTTTCTAAAATGGCACACTTCATACCGTGTCAAAAAACCAGTGACACAACTCACATTGCGAATATGTTTTTCAAAGAGGTCATTCGACTTCATGGATTACCAAGGAGCATAGTTTCAGATTGAGACACCAAGTTCATGGGACACTTCTGGAGAACCTTGTGGAAAAAGCTAGGGACGAACTTGTCGTTCAGTTCAGCTTATCATCCTCATATGGATGGATAGACAGAAGTTGTGAACAAAATTTTGGGAGACTAGATGAGGAGCTTGGTGACAGAACACCACAGTCAGTGGGATAATATTCTGCCACAGGCGAAATTTTCTTATAATGATTCAATCAACAGAAGCACAGGGCAGAGTCCATTCCAGATTGTTTATGGGATGCAACCAAGAGGATTTTCAGAATTGAGGGATTCAAAACAGAATGCAACTAGGAGTGCTAGTGCAGAGGATTTCGTAGAAGCGATGAAGGAACTTCACAACCAGGTGAAGGAGCGATTGAAAAACTCGAGCCAAGAGTATAAGCGCATAGCAGATCAACATAGGAGACAACTTCAATTTGAAGTGGGTGATTTGATTCTAGCACATCTGAGAAAGGAAAGGTTCCCAAAGGGGACACATAACAAACTAAAGATGAAGAAGATCGGACCATGTAAGGTCTTGAAGAAATTTAGGGCAAATGCTTATGAGATTGAATTACCCGATGGGATCGAAATTTCTCCGATATTCAATGTCTTAGATTTGTACCCATACCAAGCTGAGGAAGTAAGAACAAGTGATAAACAACTAGAGGTTCAGTGGGCTAAACAGATGCCAGTTGCATAAAATCCATAGATGGAAATCATACTGGACAAGAGAGTTAGCAAGAGGACCAGGAGAAAGGAATACTTTGAATACTTGGTCAAGTGGAAAGGACATCCAGTTGAAGATGCTAGCTGGGAAAATGAAGCAGAGATTCCGAAGCATGGACAGACTGTGCGAGAGCTCATGGTTAGGAGCCCATGAAAATTTTCAAGCGAGGGAGTATGATGCAAGAGCATCGCCAACATCAATCGAGTGTGGGGCAGGCGCCAACGCATTTTGGCACAGGATAAAAATATTTGAATGTTTTTGAAGTGAATACGCCAAACATAAATGAAACAATTAAGGAATGGCATACTTCCATATTGTAAACAGACCTTGAGCATCCCACTCTCGTCTGTAACGGGTGACGGCATTTATGTTAATGAGTGTAAGTAGGTAGAATTGAATTCCCAGATTAGACAGTTTTAGGAGCCAGAGGGAAAATGGATATAGACACCGTCACTTGTATTATTGTAACAATTAGAAGCATTATGGGAAGAGAGCACATGAGAGAAGAAGTAGAGAGATGTGTAGAGTGAACCCCATGTACAAAAGTTCTGGATTAATAAAAATATCTTTAGTTCAGACTCATGGTGTCCAATTGCTTTCTGTGTTGCACATGATGATTTATATATGTTTGTTTACCCTCTGTTATGCATTTTTCTTTGATGTGTGAATGTATGATTTCATGTTAATGTTTGAAATCTGAAGAGAGGGAGAATAGAGAATGAGTTTCAATTGTTTCTCTGTCTGAGCAAGATTTTTCTTGCAAGGAGTGCAATGAAATCATCCGCAAGGTGTGCGTTGATAGAGGTCAGAGTTCATCTCTACAATCTCAGGAGAGATAACATGATTCTCATTCTCACAGAAGTGTAAGTTAAGCACAGGAGCCATGCAAGGAGTGCGCAG
The DNA here is from genome assembly GCA_010110895.2 of Picea sitchensis. Lineage (NCBI taxonomy): Eukaryota > Viridiplantae > Streptophyta > Pinopsida > Pinales > Pinaceae > Picea > Picea sitchensis. The sequence continues at coordinate 195,672 of SNQJ01S0001864.1, forward strand.
GCCGAGTGAAGTCTCAGTATTTGCAAACTGAGTGAAGTGGTGGAAAGACTGTTGTTGCAGAGAGTACACAGAGTCAGAGAACTCAATACTTGGAAGTATTCAAGAATTGCTGCAAGAAGTGTGTGTAGGAGTCTTCTTGAAGACTCGAGTCGTGGAGAAATTTCAGGAGGTTTAGTACCTTGAAGCGTTCAGTGAGAAGGTGCAGCGATATTGTTTCGCGGGTGGACAAGTTTTGTGAAAGAACACTTGGTTCATTTCACATAAATCATCAAGGGAGCTTTGGACGGTCGAAATCCTCTGAGGAGAATCCATGAGATTCCGAGAACCGTCAAATATTACAGAGGAGTAGGGAAGTTACGGTCGGGAGAAATCAGACCGTTGGATCACTTGCAGAATTAATTTCGGGGTTTTGTGAGTTGAGAGGTCAAGACCTTTGCACCAGGACTTGTGAAGTCCCAAAATAGCAAGAGAACCTGAGCTGTTCGTGGAAGAAGGACACGTGTCGTGAGATCACTCGTATTGGGGACTCAGATATCGAAGGCCCGAAGGAGAATTTTTCGAACTTCGTGAGTGGTGAAGTCGCAAAGTAATCCAAGCCATCCGTTAGGAGGAGGAAAGGTGTTAGAGATCAGAGGATCTCATGAACTCAGAGGTTCGTTGGGTGCGAGCCCAAAATTTTGAGTTCTTGGGGTTGCGAGAAGAGAAATCGTGAAGTGCCGAGAGCCAGCACGAGGGACACGTGGCAGAACTGCACGGTGGGCCCAGGAATATGGTCAGCCGGATACGTGTCACACATTTGGAGGAGTCAACATCCCATTGACCTCTGACATCTCGGGGACTCAGGAGATAAGGGAATGAAGGTTTGAGCCCTCGACTTGCGAAGTCATGAGAAGCAAGAATGAGAGGAGAAAATTCAAATCTCGCCTCTCGGGGGTTTGGGAAAGAAAAGGGGCAAGGCTCGACATTTGAATTTGCGAAGGCACGAGAGGCGAAAGGTGCTAAGTGCTTAGCCTAGATGATGGTCGCGCAAGGAGGACACTGACGAAAGGGGATCCATAACCATTTTACGGTCTTAGGTATCGCGGAATTGGAGGAAGAAGGCTCAGAGTTTCAACTCGCGAACTCGCGAAATCGCGAACCGCGAAAAACAACCTGTGGATCTATTTAAAGGGGGATTCCAGCAGAGATTTTGAAAAAGAGACGATCCAACTTGAAGGGCATATAGAACGATCCTGTGAGCGGATCTCGGTCTCCAGCGGGCTGATAGGGTCTGCACCACAAAATAATAAAGAAATAAATATATACACTAACATACATTAGTATAAAAGGGCCATGCTCGAGCTCAAAGGCTCGAGTGTAATACCTTTTAAGGTAGAGCCCATTTTTGGCCTCATCCAATACATTCCCTTCATAATATTCTAACTTGTAGGCTCCTTTTTCAAGGACACATCTCACGATGTAAGGATCGTGTCACATGGGATTGAATTTTCCTACCCCAAATGGTTATTTATCTTGGTCATAGATAAGAACCAAGTCACCGTCAGTGTACTGTTGGGGACGAATAGACTTATCGTATTGCATCTTAACACACCATTTATTTACCTCAATAGCTACAGTGGCATATCGACATTTCTTAGTGATCTTCTCTAAGTGTACAAGGTGTTCTTCGAGATCGGTCATGTTAGGTAGGAGCTCGACTACCAACTCAAGAGAAGGTATTTCACACTCAATGGGAAGGATTGACTCCACCCCGTGGACTAACTAAAATGGTGAGAAACTGATGGAAGTATTTACTATGGTTCAATATGCCCATAGTGTAGGGTAAAACATCATGTTCCAATTATATTTACTTCCCCTGATAGTTTTTTTTCAAAATGGTCTTGAGAGATTGATTCACAACCTCTACTTGTCCATTTTCCTAGGAATAGTAGGGTTACGAATGATCGTTTTTAAACCCTAGTCTAGATGTTAATTCTGTCATCATCTCATTCTAGAAGTGACTTCCATGATTAGTGATAATCTCCTTCGGGATTTCGAACCGTGTTATAATTTGATTTAATATGAAAAATTTTGCAGTCTCTCCATCATATTTAACGATAGGAATGTTCTCAACCCATTTAGTAAAATAATCCATGGCCACGATAATATGATGATGCCCCCCAAATGAGGTTGGGTTGTAATCCATAAAATCCACCCCCCACTTAGTGAAGGGACCAATGATAATGAATGGGTGTAGAGGAGAAGGGTGCGAGCGCATATTACGAGTGAACACCTGAAAAGGGTGAAACTTCTTGACCTACTTAACACAATCTTTAAAATTTTATGGCCAAAAATAAACAGATCACAATATCTTTTGGGTTGTCGAAAGCTTGGATAAGTTACCACCACATGCCCCACTGTGGCAGTGATTGAGAATGGATTCATCCTCCTCATGAGTCAAAAAAATATGAAAAATAACATCCACCCCTCGATGATACAATGTGTCGCTGATAATGAGGTAGATTTTGGCCTGATGGTGTATACGTCGTCGGTCTTCTCTTGAAATATGCCAGGGAAAATTCAGAGTTTGAAGGTAGATTAGAATATCTTTGTACTAGGGGTCTGAATATGAGATAAGGAAGATGTGTTCATCAACGAATGAACCATCATGAAAAACATCCCCATCATGCCTAGGGAAGTTTGACATCAGTTCCGCAAAAACTAGCGACTTCTTGGATTTTGCATAAGCAAAATCAAGATCAAATTCTTGTACTATCACAATCCATTTATTTTATTCCCCCTCTATGATACACCTTGGAAGGACAAATTAAAATGGATTTATATCAGTAACCACAATAGTATTGCAGAGTAAGATATAGTGATGTAATATGTGAACCACATGCACGAATGCTAAGGATAACTTCTCTACATGAGAATACTTAAGTTCAAGACCAATTAGATTTCAGCTAAGGTAATAGATAATGTATTCATAGAGCTTTTCATATTCCTAAACCATAACGATACCAATCATCCTTTCAGACGCGACAATATAAAGCAATAAATATCTACTGTAGTCTAGGGGATTCAAAAGAGGTGTCGATACCAGTAATTTCTAAAGACCATGCAATAACTCTCGGGCTCGCTCATCCCATATGAAGGGAGTGTCCTTTTTCAAGAGACACATGAAACCCTTATTTATAATGGTGTAGTTAGCTATGATACAATGCAAGAAGTTATCCTTCCCTTGTAAACCATGAAGCTATCGAATATTGTGTAGGGGAGGAAATCAAAGTATTTCCTCAACCTTCATAGGATCGACCATGATCCCATGCTCAAAACCTATGAATCCCAAAAGGTGTCCAAACCTAATGGAAAAGATGCATTTGTGAGGGTTCAATCAAATGCGATAATAGTGACATATTTCAAATAATATTTGAAGTTAATTCAAATGATCAACCCTCTTTCGAGAGTGAGAAGTGAGATCATCTAGATAGGCTTCGACAAGATGCTTAATATAATGTAACATGAAGGTCATGGCACATTAAAAGGTTTCTCCAACGTTTTTAAGACCGAAAGGTATTTTTTGGTATGCAAAGGTACCCCAAGGACAAATAAACAACATCTTGTGTTTATCCTCGTGTTTAATTTGAATTTTATTATAACCTAAGAATCCATCCATAAAATAAAAGACTTCGCTTCCAGCACACTCATCAATAATTTGATTAATAAAGGGAGTGGGGAAGTTATCTTTAGGACATGATTTATTCAGGTCCCTAAAATCCATACATACATGGATGATTCCTTGCTTCTTATCTATGGGAATGATATTGGATACTCATTCGACCAAGGGAATAGGGTAGATGAAGCCAACATTGAGCAAATTCTCCACCTCTACCTTAATAGCGAGAGCCTTCCTAGGATTTACATCTCTAAGTCATTTTCAAAAAGGTTTAGCATTATGATAAGTTTTAATTTCATGTTTGACAATGTTTGGGTTGATATCTAGCATCTCTTCACATGACCAATCAAATACATCTCTAAATTCCATGAAGAGATCGATATAATATGAATTTCTTCATACGAACAATCAACACCGATATATATGTTTTCGATCTTACCAGGGTTTGAGAGATGTTGATCGTGATGGTAAGGGAATTTTTTTCCATCTTTCCTTCAACATAAATACCATGCATATCTAAAAAAACCACAACATGACCAACCATCTCACTCAAGGTGGACCTAAACTCATACTGTTCAATCCATTCAAGCTCTGAGAGAAAATAAGATCTATGATGAAGATCATCCCAAGGCCTATCAGGACTAGACATGGTCACTAATATTTCTTCATCTGAGGGTAAAGTATCATTGAGGAAGTCATGTGAGCTAGATGAGTGTGTAGCCCATATGGGATCTAAGACAAGATCCACCTATTCCATCCACGAGGAGGGAGGATCTGAATCAACAGTAGCTTCTTGCATAGCATGATACACAATATTTAATTAGGATATTGGAATTCACATCCCGATGTGTGAATGACCTTGATATGACATATCCAGAAAAGGTAGGGTCCAAGGGTCATTAAGATACGAATTACGAAAAGTAATGAACCTAAATGATGATGGAGACTCACCGAGCATGGAATTAATGTATGTTATTGGCATCGAGAAATTAAAAGTTCCCATCAAGGGGGAATACATTATGACACCAACATTCTTAGTTGGATGATGATAATTATCAATAAAGGGGACTGAATGTTCCACTAATGTAGAAGGACTAGGATGCGCAAAGGAAAATATGTTGATCGTCACAACATTCCCTTCATGAGGAAAGCATAAAAAATAGAAAACTGATGACACAATGGATGTCATATAGTAAGTCCAATTATGCCCTAGTAAAATATTGTAGTCGAGAGGTGCATCAACCACCTCAACCTTGACCTCCACTGTCTTTCTTCCTAACTGGACCAGGAAAGTACTGTTAATATTATGGTAGCTGCGGGAGGTATTTACCCCCACGTGTGAACCTGGCGAGAATAGAAGACTCTGGAAATCAAGATAAACCCTAATGAGTTGGATAATAACCCTAGAAGCCTTGTCGGCTCAAGAATATAATTTATATTAGGTTATTAGCCTCCAAGAGAAGAAATCGGCCAAAATTAATAATAATATACTGAACAGACACATACCCAGAAGGAGAAGTCGGCCCCAACAAACTAGCAGGATTACTATAAATACAGGGCGCCAATTCTCATTTGTAGCATCTCAGTAGTTGCAGACAGAGCTAGTTCTGCGCAGTAGTTTCCCAGTTGGTGTTCACTACAGTTACAGTCTGGTGCGCAGGTTTGGAGGAGGGTTGCAGGTGCAGCTGCAACAACATCTAGTTTCAATATTGGCTTGGATATCTCTTGGCTAGGTTTTGGTATTATCTGATCAATCTTTTGTGTTTTTCTATCCTTGGGGAGAGATGCACCAACCCTTGTTTAGCTATCTAGCCTAGGGTTTGCTTCTGGAGGAATTTGTCAGTCAAGGTTAAGGTGCTCGGAGGGAGGATTCGGCCTATGGTTAGGTGACAAAGGTATCGTCAATGGTAAAACACGCACACCATATTCTATATTCTAACAGGTTATGGGCCAACACCCCTTCAGTTGGCCTAAAACGCTGGAAGGAAACATAACTGCTAGACATTGAGCTCGTTGAGGAACTACCTCTAGGGTTACTAGCAGGAGCAACTTCCAAAAGCACTACAGCTAGGTTTACCAGCAGAAGCAGTTGCAAAAAAATTAAACCTATTGTTGAGGCACCTTAAGTGACGAGATTGACCTAATCCCCAGATATATCAGTGTTCCCTAGCCCATTGCATCTCCTGGTACTCTCAGAAGGCCAAGACATGAAGTTTGGATTTCTAGTCAAATCTAGGGTTTGACCAAGTCAAGCAAGCCATGATGAACTCTATGAAGTCTGAGAACAAGCTATATGGAGCCTCTAACTTTAGAGCATGGAAGACAAGGATTGACCTCATCCTTGCTAAGAATAAAGTGCTGGATATTGTGAAAGAAAAGATCGTGAAGCCAAAATTTGAAGAAGGAGAAGAGAAGGAACTGCAGAACGTTGCAACTATGGAGAAGTTCAAAGATGTTGACATCAATGCTATGAGTATCATAGTGGATTCCATAAAATACCACTTGATACCCTACATCTCCCATCTTGACTCATCGAAGAAGATGAACAATGCCCTAGGAAATCTCTTCTCAGTCAGAAACATTGGACAAGTTATGAGTCTGAAGAATGAGCTCCGTGACATGAATATGAATGACGATGACAACATAACATCATACTTTCTAAGGATCTCCCAGTTAAGATATCAGCTACAAGCTATTGAAGATATCACTTCAGAAAAGGAATTGGTGAACATAGTACCCAATGGTCTTCCCAAGACATGGGATGCATTTGCCGCAAGCATGAACACAAGGAAGGAGTACCCGACATTTGAAGAACTTTGGACTTGTTGTGCTCAAGAAGAATCAAGGATCAATGCAAAAGAGAAACCTCAAAAGAAGTACGATGATCAAGCCTTCATAGAAATATTCAAGAACTTCAGGGACAAAAGAAATTTCGATTCAAGAAGGAAGCCAAAAAAAAGAAAAGACATTTCAGAAATACAATGCTTCAACTGTCAAAAGTACGGTCACTACAAGAATCAGTGTCCTGAGCTAAAGAAAAGGAAGGAGAAACACGAAGCATCGATTGCAGAAGAAAAGGAACCTGCAAAGAAGACTAAGCAAGATGGAAGAGACTTATTCTACTAAAAGGTAACACCACTCTTCTTATTTTCTTGTACATATCTTTCTTGCATCGTCTTTGTACATATCTTGTATATCTATCTCTTGGAAGATAATGTGTTCCAAGAAGAACTATACCTATGGAAGAACAAT
>SNQJ01S0001864.1:202591-233611 GCA_010110895.2 Picea sitchensis
CTTGTTGTGCTCAAGAAGAATCAAGGATCAATGCAAAAGAGAAACCTCAAAAGAAGTACGATGATCAAGCCTTCATAGAAATATTCAAGAACTTCAGGGACAAAAGAAATTTCGATTCAAGAAGGAAGCCAAAAAAAAGAAAAGACATTTCAGAAATACAATGCTTCAACTGTCAAAAGTACGGTCACTACAAGAATCAGTGTCCTGAGCTAAAGAAAAGGAAGGAGAAACACGAAGCATCGATTGCAGAAGAAAAGGAACCTGCAAAGAAGACTAAGCAAGATGGAAGAGACTTATTCTACTAAAAGGTAACACCACTCTTCTTATTTTCTTGTACATATCTTTCTTGCATCGTCTTTGTACATATCTTGTATATCTATCTCTTGGAAGATAATGTGTTCCAAGAAGAACTATACCTATGGAAGAACAATAAGATAAGAATGAATATCATTAGATATTACACATGAAAGAATGAAATATATCATGTACAAGATAAGACGAAATCAGAATCAATCTTGAAGAGACTTAGAAGTCAAACATCAAGAGAAATTGGAGAAAGACTTATGACGATAACTAAGACAAAAAAGTGGACTCTGTTAGACAGAGAGAGCCAATTATATATTGCAGAAGACAATAAGGATGCAGATGAAAGTATGGACTCCATCAAGACAGAAGGAGCCGATTATATGCACTTATATATGAAGCAAGGATCAGGAGGGAGCTAATCCTATGATCCATTGAAGATGATGATGATATATATATATATATCCATGGTAGAAGTCATGAAAGACAAAACGTGTTCAACTCAATCGTAGAAGAAGACCTCTTCAAAGAGAAGCCTTGAAGCATTTCTGGTTTTCCATATAGATCTATGATCCTATGATGAAAGGTAGAAGTGGAATCTCTAGGGCATGGAATCTATAAGAAACTCCATGGACCCAAAAGTAAAAGAAAAACATGAAGAAGAACATAAAGATTCCAAGAAAGAAAAAGAAGAACCAGAACAACCAGTCATTGTATCAAGAATCAAAAGATTACCATCTTGATATGAACTCATTAAAAGAAATCAAGTAGAAGAACTGAAAGTCGTGATGAAGAACAGTGTATGGAAGACTTATGAATGAAAGCATTGTGAGATCTAGAACTAGAGGTTCTCTCAGATGGAGGAAGGATACTATGATGATTGATTTTTCCAGTACACCAGACTTATCTCTATATAATTCATTATATCATCCGCGACATCCATGATTCGAAATTCTACATGAGACGAATGCAAAGAACGTTCTCCAGAGAAATCGAATAAAGAAAGTATAAAGAGAAATCTCAAGACTTTGAGACATACCAGAAAGAGACTCATGTATGCAGATAAGAAGAAGACAACCTGGTGGAGAACCTCCAATACACAGTAGAAGTGTGGTGAAGATTTCCTATAACATCAAGATGACTACTCAGAAGATCAGATCTCATGATGACAGAAGAAGTACCACTTGAATATGTTCCAGTTCTCCAACTATGATATACTCTACTGTTCATATCTACATAAAGCCTTCAAAGTGTTCCATAATACAGTACAAGCATTACATTATCCATGATAAAGTCCAGAAGGGAGAAAATGATTTCTCAAATACATATCTCCACAGATGAGAAGGTAAGCATACATTTTGGTAAAGCCTCTATTCAAGATGAAAGAACTTACATACTCAAGCTAGAGCTCATGGAAATAACTCTCTTAGCTGGAAGGGAAGACTCTCCAAACTAGAAGAAGGTACACACACATTTATTTTTGTGATTGAAATAACTCTCCAGCTAGGAGGGAGCATTGAAAATATTATTTATCTTTGTAATTGAAAAATAGTCCAGATTGGACAGATGCTTTCTTGTTCGGAAAGTGGATTGATATTTCTGATGGACAGTGACTTCCCATTGTAGTTAACATGGGAGATAGACTGATTGTTGATGTATCATAGACAACTACTTCCCATTGTGGTTAACATGGGGAGTGGTCTATGACAATCATTCTTCTTGGCAGTCACTCTGAGTAGTGGTCAAGTAGAATGGTCTGCCTCTCCAGGCAGTCATTCTTTCAAAGTTCACAGTTGTGAGCAGTTTCAAAGAATCGTTCATTTTGGAGGTTGATGCAGGACAAACATTCCTCGAGGGTTATACATTCTCTCCAGGTTACACTTTAGTGTCAGAGGAATGACCCAGGGTGGGGAATGGTCTGGACAGTTATTCCTCGAGGGCAGACTCATTCTCTCCAGGTTACACTTTGTTTAGTGTCAGAAGAATGGCCCAGGGTGGGGAATAGTCCAGGCTTAGAAATCAGGGACAATTATTCCTCAAGAATAGACTCGTTCTCTCTAGGTTACACTTTGTTTAGTGTCGGAAGAATGGCCCAGGATGGGGAATAGTCCAGGACAGTCATTCCTTAGGGCAGACTCATTCCCTCTAGGTTACACTTTGTTTAGTGTTAGAGGAATTACCCAGGGTAAGGAATGGTCCAAACATTTCTCGAGGGAAGACTCATTCTCTCTAGGTTACACTTTGTTTAGTGTCGGAGGAATGGCCTAGGGTGAGAAATGGTCCAGGCTCAGAAATTAGAAACAATCCTTCTTCCTTGGTTGAGAAGAATGGGGCAGATAGCCCATTGTTGATATTCTATATTGAGGGCAGACATTCTTTCAGATCTCATAGATGTGAGTGAAAGATTGGTCCAGATGATACAGTTTTTATCATAACATTATTTCTATGCAGGATGCTCTCAGATGTTTGTTATGAAGACTATATGACAGTAGATGAGGACTACTGTGGTGAATATGTTTCACCATTCGCAACCATACGTTGTTGATCAAGTAATTATGTATTACTTGATGAGGTAGTGAACCAATGGATTGTAGTTATGTACTACTATGAATAGACACAGGTGTGTTCTATACTTGTTCTAATTTCCTTGAAGACTATCAACAGTTTATTGGAGATAATGATCATTTAGATGAATGATGAACATATATTTTCCAGACGAAAAACAATTCAGATATTTTACTCCTCTTGTATCACTCTATGGTGACAATGACTTATCCAACATCATATCTAACTACTCATATGAAGTATGGTTTCGAGAGATGATGTAGTTGATGATGATGGTGATGCTCATGATCTAGTCATGAAATAGTCTAGATGACTATATTGATGCTACTGGGTAAATGGTATATTTTGTGCTCAAGTGCATTACCTGTACATACCTCTCTAGCTAGGAGGGAGTGTTAATATTATGGTATCTACGGGAGGTATTTACCCCCACGTGTGAACTTGACGAGAATAGAAGACTCCGGGAAACAAGAGAAACCCTAATGAGTTGGATAATAACCCTAGAAGCCTTGTCGGCTCAAGAAGATAATTTATATTAGGTTATTAGCCTCCAAGAGAAGAAGTCGACCATAATTAATAATAATATACTAAACAAACACATACCCATAAGGAGAAGTCAGCCCCAGAAAACTGGCAGGATTACTATAAATACATGGCGCAAATTATCATTTGTAGCATCTTAGCAGTTGCAGACAGAGCCAGTTCTGCACAGCAGTTTCCTAGTTGGTGTGCACTGCAGTTCCAGTTTGTTGCGCAGGTTTGGAGGAGGGTTGCAGGCGTAGCTGCAGTAGCAACTAGTTTCAGTATTGGCTTGGATATATCTTGGCTAGGGTTTGGGACTATCGGATCAGTCCTTTGTGTTGCGCTATCCTTGGGGAGAGATGTGTTGCCCTTTGTTTGGATATCTAGTCTAGAGTTTGCTTCCAGAGGAATTTCTCAGTCAAGGTTAAGGTGCTCGAAGGGAGGCTTCGACCTATGGTTGGGTGACGAAGGTATCGTCAATGGTAAAATGAACACACCATCTTCTATATTCTAACAAGTATGAAGGATACCATGGGGTTTTAAATAACGACCATTGAATGCAGTTAACATGGTCAATGAGTTTCCAACAAGATAGAGACATTTTGTATGTCTAAGCGCCTTCATCAATGATAGTATGCTTGATGTTTATATTCATACCCTCCATATGGATTTGAAAGGTTACATGGTAAGGCAAGAAAAGTTTGACATCTGCAACATTGAACTTGATAACCTTCGAGCCACTCGGGTCTAGAGCTCCCAAAGTAGCTAGAAAGGCATTCCTTTGTGTAGGACATGACTAGAGCACCTCCAAATCCAACATTGTGCATGATGTTTGGCCCAAATCCTCGATAATTGAGTAATGTTTAGTGTCTTTGGCATTAGGATTGTGGAAAGAGTGCTTAAGGAATCCTTTTGGAATACGTGGCAGAGGTTCCATATTATCAATATGCAAAGGTGCTTTTGGAGGAGGAGGCATTGGACCTACAAAAGGTTGGGAAGAACCATAATAACGAGTCCTGGTGGCTACACCATCCTTAGATCAGACCATATTGATGCATTTATTCCCACCATCATGTTCTGATGGATTTTGACTTCCACTCGATGCATTTCAGGTGTTGGAGGCTCTTGAGTTCATATTTTGGTTATGTGGAAATGAGTTAGTGAGCACAATATGCTACTGCGCTATGAGCCTCAAGGCTTCCTCAATTTCAGGGAATAAGTGGGTAAGGTGATCATATTTAAAAATTTTACAGGGAAACTTCACCTTCCTCTTTTCTTTCTTTCCCTCACCAACATTATTATTATATTTATCATTATTATTGTCATCCTTGCCTTTATTATTATTATTATTATTCCCACCCTTACGATTATTACCATGACCTCTATTCTTGTTCCCTCCAAGTTGTTGGCAATCGGTTCGGTTCGACGACTGTATAAAATACACATCTGTCAAATGGGTGGTTGAGGATGAATCCATAGCTTGTTTTGTTTCATATTGGTTAAGAGAAAAATCTTTCAGCTAGTTTGTCACTTGGTATGAAGTCTTAGCACTTGCGCACCCTATGATGTCATCGACACGAGGATCAATATTTTTTCTCGGATCGTAATGTGACTGCAATGAATTAGGGATAATTTCATAAAGCATCCCAAATTGAGAATATATGAGATCCAACTGTTGGGCTTTGAAGATGGCCTCTTCCTCATATGTCACTCTGGATGTAGAAACATCCTTCGAAATGTAAAGCAATAAGGATTTGAGGAACCATTCCAATAGAAACTCTAGAGGAATGTAGGCTTTAATCAGCCTCTTTTGTCATCGCCAATATTGAATATGATTGTATATGTGGGTGGCCTTATCTTGATGAAAAGTCGATAAAAGAATTTATGTTGACATCATAATGAACCGACAATTGGAAGTGGTTGAGAAAAACCAATACTAACTCATTGAAAGTTCCATAAGTTCCCATAGGTATCTTTATGTACCATTTCATGTAAACCACCATAAGGGTGCATTGAAATAGTATCAAATGAACATAATCGTCATTAAGGGAGTTAGACGAGCACCATAGGTGAAAGGTAGTCACATGATCACTTGGGTCCTCACCAGTATTTCCCTCAAACTTTGGAATTTTGGAGGGAATATTGGTAGGGAAAGGGGTACATGATGGATCATGATGCACTAGGTCATTCATTAATTTTGACAAGTCTAGTAGATTTAACGTGGATAGAAAAGGGAGTTGATTTTTTGGCGTCTAAACCCAAGCTCCTGGGAAAGATTGGTTTTGATATATTGTAGACCAACCATGGTTCTTGTATACACCATGGCCCTGTTTGGTAGGATAGTATCCTCCTCGAAATTGATTCATAGAATTTTGTAAGGGCATCATCACTGAGGAAGGATCTTGCGAGGAGAATGTGACATGATAAGGGTTACTCATATGAGGATATATGTTGCCCATAGAAAAATGAAATCCGTGCGAGAGGTTTCCCATACCATACAATTGACTCCCCACAGATGAATTACCAGAGGTTAAAGGGAGGTTTTACATGAGAAAATAATTCATAGGAATCGACATTGTGGAAGAAGGAATGGAGGAAAAGATATAAGAAGTAGAAGGACTCCCCATTTGAGCACTCCATCCTGGAAAAGTGTAGCTAGGATTTGGTCTAGAGGAATAAGTATTCCAACCTCCTACCATGGGAGTTAGTTGAGGGATATGACCCCCACTAAATGAGAAAGGAGTATAAGGAGGTATTGTTCCCCTAGACCCAAAACTAGGATTCACATGAGACGTCGAAAAGGAGGATGACAAGTACGAAGTCAAGTATGGAATACCAAAAGAGAAAGGATTAGATTCCCAAGGCATTGAATGAGTACTATGATTAGACGTACAACTCAGGAATACAAAAGGATTTGTTCCCATGGGCTGAGTAGATGCCATGGGTTGGGTAGCATTAGGTGAGGGAGCATTTGGAATCTAAACAAATGATGATGAGGGAGTCTATGGGACCCCATTAATCATAGTGGACACTATAGTCGAAGGGATTTTTGATACATTCATATTTGACTTAGTACTCATGGTAGGAAAATCGTGAGTTTGGGTGGTGGAGATATATGCACCACATTTATTATTTCTACACCTTTTAGGAGGCAGCTTCAATAAAGGACCAAACCATGGTGGTTGATTCAAAATAAAATGAGACCAGTGTGGAGGCTGGTCTTGCTCCACAATGTCTTAGAACTTGTGATGTAATACAAAATCCCAAGGCCAACTAATAAACAAAGAGCACACTCCTAAATAAAGCTAAAGGCCAATGAACACAATCATTATATGATGGATGAAGACACCTCCCGAACTAAAGAAGGTATGCCTCTCCCAAGAGGGGATGAGACTCATAAACAATAGAGTGGAGGTAACAAAATAAATTATAAGGAATCTCATGGGATTCATAGCACAGTCGATCAGATTCCTCCAGAGAGAAAACACTGCATAAATTCAGTTTGTTGTCTAATCCCTATCTGACTCAGGGTACCTGCAGAATAACCCATGAAATAAACCTATGTGGATACCTAGGTCAAGCAACTAAAGTCACCATGGTATAACCAATGCTTGGGTGAGAATTCGTAGGTTTGATTCACCATATGGGCATGGTAAGAAAATCCCAAAATCTCAAAATTATCACCTCTCAAGGAGGTAAAGGCACTAACGAAACCCCCAAATACGAATAGAACCCTAGAAATATCTTTGACTCTAGGAATGTATTACAGGGATATCTTTGCAACCAACTTTGTGCAACCTCATGCTTAACTCCGGTGTGAACGAAGCCTCTCGAGGATACCAATTACACAATGGGTTTTGCCACTCCCTGGTTAGACACATACGTTGAGTTTTATATCATTGGAGAAGTTTACTCACAAAATCCTATTCCAAGGCCCTAGGTCCTACACTTGTTTGTGTACCCTAAAAAATAAAGTCATTTCTAATCAATTTAAATTATTCAACATTAATTTTAATGGCTTCTTCTTACTCAATAGGTGCAACTGTGAAATTGATGGTATAATGACTCATCATATATAAAAATAAGAAAATATAAAAACATTGCTAAGTACTAGTCTTGATTTTCAAAGAGATGGTATGCTTCTAAATGTTGTCCTCAGGAGGAAATATCTACAATTTCGATGAAGTGAAATCTTTTCTAACATGCCAAAACTAATGTATTACAAACAAAAGTGAAAATACTATAAACAAAATGAAAAAAAATAAATTTGTTTTGTATTTTCAATATAATGAAATGAAAATGCAAGGACCAAATAACAACCTCTTAGATAGACCATATTGTAAGCACAAAGAGACAAGCCAAGAAGGACACTAAGAAGTGACTACCAAGACCATAATGCAAGGACAACAAATGAGAAAATGACAAGAAATGAGTTCTCCCAAAATATTCCCCAATAACGTAGCTTCCTATCACTCTGTAATCACTCAACAGTCAGGACAAGGACATAAGAAGTCTCAACAATCCACAAAAATCACCCATTAAAAACTAAAATCAACCAAAAATACTCAAAATATAGTGTGTGCGACTATTCATGGAACAAAGGTGTATGTATGCTCCCTAAATACAAACATCACAAGTATGTACATGACTTTCAAGGGAAAACCCATGTATGCCAAAGAGGAAAACTCCTGGGAAACGGTTAGGCCAAGAATCTTAGATACAAATCAAAAGAAAGGATGTCAAGCAACAAGTGACACCGAAACTCAGGAAAACAAAGAGAAATAAAATAGAAAAATCACCCAATACCCGAAAAGGGAGATCTCCCCAATGGAGTCGACAATTCTGTTATGAGGAAAATTTCTCTATGTTTAGGGGTAAACCACAATATACGGAACAACACCCAGAAATAAAATCTAGTCTCAATTATGCTAGATAAATAGAAATGATAACAAGAGAAGGCTAGAATCCTACCTCATCCGGATTTACAAAGAAGACCACAATTGAGCTCATGACCAAAAGCTTGATGCTTGCAACTTGTCTTCAATATCCAAGATACATAAGAATATATAAATTATATAGAATGTTAGCATATAAACTAGCATAATCCATTAACATGTATAAAAAATATACCCATGGAAAGTAATACAAATATTTGCGACATATAATTCGACAGGAAAAGATTATTTTCATTAATCTAATCAACAAAAGTACATAGGTGACAAAATTTTGTAACAACACATAACAAAACCACAAAACTAAGTCCCTCCAAATGGGCCTTCACAACTTCAATCCTCCATAATAGTAAGATCACAAGTAGTAGGAGTAATTGAGTTTCTCCTTCTCAAGATAGGAAGAGTTTGGGCGATGAACACAAGAAGTTCATACTTTCAAGGAAAAATGAATGTAGACTCAATGAAGTGATATTTCTCCAGAGTGTCTTTTCTCTCAATGATAAATGTGTTCAAGGCTTGTATATGGCTCAATTTATAGCCTCCAAATGGAATTTAAGGGTATATTAAGAGATTTTCCAGTATATGGAACATCAAGGATCATGGAACTCGTAACATGGCATGGAAGCCCGACATATGTTTTTAATTTTTGAGCAAAAAACTCAATATACATGGGTTGTAATGGAGTAACCTACATATATGCAATTTTTATAACTGTGTCCCACATATATGTACAAAACTTTGAATTTTTTTACTCTAGAATGAACAAAACGGGAAAACTTGAGTCCGCAAAGGGAAAGGGAAGGCCATCAAAGCAAGATGCATGGAGTGGGGTAAAAATTACTATACTAGTGTGACGTGCTATAATGCACTTAATATCAATAATAGAGTCTAAAAAAGTGATAATGAGCCCCAAAACACTAGCTATCAAGGAGAAAGAGATGTTGTATTAAAACTTGTAAATAGAAACAATGTACTTCAACATGCAACAACTTTGTAACAACAACAAATAAATGATATTAATTTATTGAAATGCAATGAAATATGTGTGTTAAATTCCAAGTAAAAGGACAATCAACCATAGAGCATTGATTACTACAATAAAACAATTAATATAGATAATGATACTTAAGCAATGACAATTTTATAACAACAACAAGGAAACTTGCTTTAACTCAGCAATGTAACCATGCAAATTATGCTCTATACCAATTAGAATGCAAGTAAAATGGTAGAGAATGATTATATGCTTGAGTTATTGTGAAATACTTTTTTTTGGATGCAATTTTCTCAATCCCTAATGGTTTTAGAAACATTTATAACAACAACAAATAAATGATGAAGAATGAAAAGTGTTGGAAATATGAGGGTTAGATGGCATTGGAAATGGAACATTCACTAGGATCACAAAAGTTGAACCTAGTTGTTTGAACATTATGTTGTTCTTCATCTTAATATCTAGTGAGATATAACCCTTGCAATTTTTTTCTCGCAAACCCTAATGGAAGTGAATGATGTATATGTGGTGAAACATACCTTAATGTTGTTGGAAAAATCTCTCCACGATGTTGTGGGAAAAATGGTGGGTTCTTTTTTTTACAACCTAAACCACCAAGAAAATTTTGAATTCTAGGAATGCATTATTCATGAAGAAATAACCCTGGTATATGGATTCTTCCTTTGCACATAATAGTACTCACTAAAGTTTTCCAAATATACCATGAAAATGTCTAAGGTGGTTGTTCTAGGACTACTATATGAAGCTTGAAACTTAGAATATTCAAATAGGGCCTAAGAAATGTAATTACAGCAAGATTCAAAACCATACCATGAAGGATCCACATCAATAAAATATAACACACCAAAGGGTTCCCATTGGCACATTCACTAGCATCACAAAGTGCAGTAGTATTTCCAAACACTCCAAGTATACTAGGGTTTCCAAATTCCAAAAACAATTATTAATATCAAGCGCTTCTTTACTCCTCTAATATTTCTCCCAATATATAGAAAATTTCTTCAAGAACTCTAGCAATGAAGACAACAAGAGAAAGTGATAATGAAGAAGAATATACAATATTGAAGTATTCTCATGTTTATTTATTTATTTTTTATGGTTATGGAAATTTTCTTCAATGTTGTTAGTATTCTTATATAATTAGGTCATGCGAGAATTCCACGCATCCTATGCTACTCGGCTGTGATAAAGGGAACGATATCCCTCTTGTCATCAGTTCACTCATCCTACCACCATATTGGTGTATGCACCATTTTATATGTCACTTAGTGAAAGCTTCTGAAAAAGTTTTAGACACCTTGTCTCTATGAATCCTCACTCAATTTCATGTGTGATGAGAATTACCAATTCTTTCCAATATGGGAAATGGAACCTTCACTAAAATAATAATAGTCCAATCTACTTGTTCTAATAATAATTGCATTGGGATTTTATGCCCCCAAAACAAATTGCCAATATGTTCCTGAATGGCTTGAGGCAAGTTGAAACTCACCATAAAGCACTAACATGGACTTGGATAGATGAAAAATCATTTTTAATGGACTCAAAGCACTGAAATACAACTAGGGGGACCCCTCCCCTATGATTCCATTTCATGGAAAACACTTTGTTCGAGGATATCTGAAACTAGGGTTTTTCTAAGTAACGCACAATGCCATTTTTGAACTAGGGGTTGATTTTGAAGAACACCATTTCAGGAAATTGTGGGTAGCATGGTCACATGGGCCTTGGCCAAAAATACTTGTGGGGGCTTACAAAACTCAGTTATGTTGCTCGGTTTGGATTTTATTCCCCTGGACCAAATTGTCAATATGTCCCTGAATAACTTGAGGATGAAATTTGAAAATCACCATAAAAATCTAACCAAGCCTCGAATGGATAAATTGTTAGTTGCATTGGACTTGATGCACTAGATTAAATATATGGGAACCCTCACTTGTTATTTGTTTTCTTGGAAAATGGTTTGTTCGAGGATCTTCGAAACTAAGGTTTTTCTCAATAAGGCATAATGCAATTTCTGAACTAGGGGTTGATTTTGAAAAACAATTTGTCGGGTGATTATGGGTAGCATGGTCATGTAGTCCTTTGCAAAAAAACAAAATTGGAGCTTACATAAATCAATTATGTTTTTTAGTTTGAATTTTATGCATTGGGACCAAATTATCAATAAGTCCCTAAATGGATTGAGGAGGAGAGTCACAACTTTCCATAAAACTATAACCAACCTCCAATGGATGAACCATAAATTGCTTTGGAATCCTGACACTATATTATATCTAAGAGGGGGGGGCTCCCCTGTGATTCTCTTTATTGGAAAATGGTTTGTTTGAGGATCTATGGAACTAGGGTTTTTCTGAGTAAGGAACAATGTAGTTTCTGAAGAAGGGGTCAATTTTGAAAAACATAGTGTCATGTGATTATGGATAGTGTGGTCACATGGGCCTTAGACAAAAAAACTTGCAAGAGATTATAGAACTCAATTATGCCACTTGGTTTTCATTTTATGCCCCTAGACCAAATTTTCAATATGTCCCTGAATGTCTTGAGGAGACAAGTTACAACTCGCTATAAAACTCTAATCGGGCCTTAGATGGATGAATTGTCAGTTGTGTTGGAATACTAAAAATAAATTGTAGATAGGGTTACCCCTCCCCTATGATTTTGTTTCCTAAAAAATGGTTTTTTCAAGGATCTTCGGAACTAGCGTTTTTCTCAGTAAGGGACATCACAATTTCTGAACTATGGGTCAATTTTTAAGAACATTGGCAAGATATTCTGGGTAGTTTTGTCACATGGGACTTGGCCAAACACAATTGTGGAAACTTACATAGCTCAATTATTCCTCTCAACTTGGATTTTATGCCCTCATAAAAAATTGTCAATATATCCCTGAATGGCTTGAGGGGGCGAGTTGCAACTCACCATAAAACTTTAACTGATCCTTTGATGGATGAACCGTTACTTTATTTGGACTCCTGACACCATATTATAGATAGGGATACCCCTCCCTTGCAATTTTGTTTCCCATAAAATGGATTTTTCAAGGATCTCTAGAACTATGGTTTTTCTCCTTAAGGGACAATGCAATTTCTGAACTAGGTGTCAATTTTGAAAAACATGGTTTTAAGAGATTCTAGGTAGAGTGGTCAGTTGGTCCTTGAACAAACACATTTTAGGGATATCACATAACTCAACTAAGATACTCAATTTTAAATTTATGCCCCTAGACCAAATTGTCAATATGCCCCTGAGTGGCTTGAGGAGGCAAGTTGCAACTCACCATAAAACTCTAACCATGCCTCTGATGGATGAACAATTACTTGAGTTGGACTCTTTAAACCTGATTATAACTCAGGGGGGGATACCCTATGATTTTTTTTCCTATAAAATGGGTTGTTCGAGGAGCTCTAGAACTAGGGTTTTGCTAAGGAACGATACAATTTTTGAACTAGGGGTCAATTTTTAAAAACACTGTGTTAGGCGATTATGGGTAGCATGCTCACATGGGCTTTGGCCAAACACACTTTCAGGAGATTATGGAACTCAATTATTCTACTCACTTTTGATTTTATTCCCCCCTGACCAAATTGTTAATATCTTTGTGAATGGATTAAGGAGGCGAGTTGCAACTCGCCATAAAATTTGAACCAAGACTTTGATATATTAATCCTTAGTTGCGTTAGAATCATGACATTGAATTACAATTAGAGGTACCCCTCCCCTATGATTTTGTTGCCCGAAAATGGTTTGTTTGAGGATATATGAAACTAGGAGTTTTCTTGGTAAGGCACAATGCAATTTCTAAACTAGGGGTTGATTTTGAATATCATATCGTGTTGTATGCCCTTGTATAAAATATAGGGTTTTACAAATTGCAAATTCATTTCATGATGAAGAGGGAAATTTAATGCACTTTTAATTGGATAATCTTATGATTTTGATCATCAAGTATTATTTTTCCTTTAGCCTCCATTAAAGGTGTCGTATTGACTCCATATTCCCTAGAGGACATTTCACTTGGAGATGATTGGACATACCTTTGAGAGATGATGGACCCTTATTTCACCTTGGATGTTGATGCTTATTGATGATGACATCATGATCATGATTATTGAACATTATTGATTATGAAATCATGATAACTACTTGTATTATTATATTATTTTCTCATCATGGAGTTCTTATGTGCACTTTTGGAGTGATATTGTGGATGCTTTTATTATTTTGGTGAATGTTTCATGAAATTAGGGTTTCTTCATGCATAGAAAATTTGTCTAGTAAGTGGTCGTTTCCAAGTACTTATGTTTTATTCATGGTATTTAAGTAAGTTCTCTATTAAAATGGTAATAAGTGCATGTTATATTGTTTCCTTGGATAATTCTTGATAGAAAACCCAAGGAAGGATTAAGAAGATTTGACCCAGGCTTACAATTGGATTATCCTAGGGTTTTGATGTTAAAGTATTCGCTTACCTTTAACATCCATCAAATATATTTTATTGGCTCCATATGCCCAAGAATTCAATACGACACTTGTTGTTATCATTTGCAAGTGATATAAAAACCAATTTTAGCTCTCTCTCTAACAATTTGAATTAATTGTTTGGAACCATCTCTAACATAGTCATTTCTACAATAATTACATTTTCAGCCATTAGGGCTTGTCATATTGCACTCAATTAATATAGTTTCATGTTGTTTATTCATGCAATCATTGGTGGATGGTTTACAATTATTTTCATTATAATTTTTCATATCTTCATTCACTTTCTTTCTAATTTAGAGTTGGTATATGTAATGATCCCAAGCCAAATTCTTTCTTGGAATCACTAACTACTACTACTTTATTGAGTTATTAAGTGCATACAAGATTCATCAACACATGGAGATCACAATATATTCAAGATGTAGAAGCATAAGCAAATATCTGACCTTTTTATTATGAGCAATGTAAGATCAATACAATAGATGGCCGATCTGGCATAAACCTCAGATGGTCGTACACGCAATAGATATGAGCTGCTACAAAATGCTCCCGCTAATACAAAATAATGCCTCCAAAGGCTGAATAAGAAATGAAGATCAATACAAGCAGATCTGAATGCCAAAATCTCCAACTGAAGAATGCCATGCTCCAATAGAAGGCTGAAACCCTCAATAACTCGGCCCTGCTACCAAAAGTGTCCAATCACCCTAAGAAATATGCCAATTGATAGATCGGGTGATGGTAAGAATAACCCAGGTGCCTGAATCTCCAAGATCCCTCTCAATCTCCGTGAATCTGAATTCTCCATTGAATGGTGTGCCCCGCTGGATGAATGAAACCCTAGTTGGTTTGTCTCGATGAAGGAGGCCTCCAAATGCTCTGGCTCTCCAAGAATATAGATCGGGGCAATGATAAAGAATAACCCAGGTGCATGAATCTCCAGATCCCTCTCAATCCGTAGATCTGAATTTCCCACTTGAATGGGGTGCCCCACTAGATGGCTGAAACCCTATTTGGATTTAGAATGCGATGAAGGAGGTCTCCAAATGCTCTAAAAACTCTCCAAGAATAGATTAGGCTATGAGAATCCCGTGGGAGAAGTTTTTGGACTCAATCTCAAACAGATCTCCCTAGATATGAGTTTCACTGAATCACAGGAAGGCACGTCCCTATGGCTCCAAGATGTCCCAATCTGCGGACAAATGTAGAATGATGATAACCCTCGAAGAAAATCCCTCAAGCTGATGGTCACACCAAACTGGAATGGAAATTGATGAGACTAGAATGGTGTGGAGGAGTCTTTCATCCGAGACCAAGGCTGTGGAACAAGGTGAGTGGATATTTCACCAGTTGCTCACAAGGGTTTGTACATGCAACAAACCTTTGAGCTAAATGCTCAAGAGCAATAATAGCAAATTCTAATACAAACCCGGGGATGAATGATAGGTGTTCCCCGACCTCTTACTTATACTTCTCCTTCCTAATTCTGTTGAGTTAGGTTAACTCGGGGTTAATCTTCTATTCTTACGTTGAGTTATCTTTTACTCCTTTATCCTTTCCTTTCTTAAGTCAACTTAAAAATATAAAGTTTAACTTCTTCACTTTCCCCCTCGGTGTGAGACTATGACCTGGTGGGGTGCAGAGACCTTGAGTCTCCTCATCACCTCTCTAAGAGGTGTGGAGGACGATATAGTCTCCCTGGCAAGTGCTTGTCCTCAAGCAATTCCAAACTGCTTCTCTAACCACGCGTGCTCCTGCTACCAAGTGGCATCCTTAATGGGTAAATCCTTCCACCTGATCGGCTACTCCTTGATGCTTGGGTTTCAGAGCCTCTTCTCTCGACTTCTAACACCTCCTCTAGAATCAAAACAAGCTGTCCCTCCTCATCCATGGGGCGTAATACCTCAATAGGCATAATGTGTTGACCGAGGGCTTTATTAAGGCCGCGAGACATGGAAAACGGCAATGGATTTTCTACTCTGTGGAAGCTCCGACTCATAAGCTACTACCCCTATCCTCTTCCTGACTCTATAAGGTCCAAAGAAGCGTGGCTGCAATTTCTCCACTCACTTCTTAATGGAGGCCTGCGACATGGTTGCAGAAAAGCCTCAAATATACTAAATAAGCCAACCTCAAAGATGCGATCAACTCTGGCAATGTCTGCTTGGACCTTTTGGTGGTTTTGTGCCCTTTATTAAATGATCCTTCAATTCCTGAGAATGTCTTGGCTCTGTATCCAATCCTGTACCATTCGAGACCTGCTTCACCAAATGCAATCTCCACAAATAATAAAGGATCATAGCTATATAAATCTCTAAGGGTGACATGCCAATGGACATATTTTTGGGTGGTGTTGTAGCAATATTCTCCCAAATGTAACCATCGACCCATGCTTTCTGTTGTCTTGCCTTTCACGTAGTTTCACGAGTTAACCTTCCACCCATTTGTTGACTATCTCATTCGACCCATCCGTCGAGGGTGATAGCTAGTACTAGAGTCAATGTCGTACCCACTAATCACGAACAACTCCTACCAAGCATACTAATGAATCTATTTTCCCTGTCACTGATGATGTTTTTGGGTAGGCTGTGTAGTCTAAACACCTCTTTGAAAAAATAATTCCCATTTTTGTCTTTGAAGTCACATGGCTATGGGAAAAAAAGTGTTAAAACTTCATCAACCTGTCTACCACCCGCGAAAATGCAATCTTTCCCACGTGTTCACGGCGACCAGTGATGAAATCCATGGATATACTTTCCCCTTGTGCTCCTGAAATAATGTGAAACACCTTGATCCCTCACGGGGTGTGTTATTATTAACTCATCCTTTTTTTCTTGGCATGTAGTGCATTCTTTGACATGCTTCATCACATCTTCCTTAGAGGCATTTCCATACAAACCTCTCTCACCTGCACATGCGTCTTCGCCCGTGCTTACTGATGCCCTACTCTTGGTGAGTTATGACATGCATGTGGGATCTTAGCTTTGAGAGCTGATCGAGGAACTAAAAGATCGGCCTTTGTAATAGATGAGGTCATTTTTGATACGAAGTTGTCATCTTGTATTTTCCCATCCAATAGTTGACAAATTGACGATCATGCATTCCACTATCAAGTGTTCCTTCCGGTTGACTGACATACCGGTTATGGCGAAAATGGATGGCTTCCTGGATAATGCATCTGCTACAGCGTTGTTCTTCCCTTTGATGAATTCAATGTCAAAGTCACAGGATTGTATTTTGCTTACCCATTTTTGTTGTCTTTCATTCAAATCATACGCTCCAATAGATATTTAGACTATTGTAATTACGGTTGACCAAAAGTATGCACCTACCAAATTTTTCTTGAATTTGGCTAGTGCATGCGTGATAGCCAGCATTTATTTTTCGTAAATGTTGTAAATTAGTTTAGGACCCTTGAGTTTCCGACTTTCATAGGAAATGGGATGCCTATTATGCGACCCTATACCATACCTTCCCGAGGCATCACACTCCAAAGTGAAGGGTATGCAATCGAGGGAAAAGAGCTAGAACTTCGACGGGTGCTCATGACCTCTTTTCATTTTATCCATCGTGACTTGGGCCTCATCATTCCATTTGAAGGACCCATTTTGGTCGAATCGAGTCAAGGGTGTTACCTGATTGAGAAAACCCTTTGACAAATTTCCTATAGTATGTGCATAGGCCGAAGAATCCCTGAGTTATGTGAGTGTTTTCGGGGTAGGCCATTTCCTAATGGTTGTTATTTTCTCCTGGTGTGCACATGCCCCTTTTTCCCCTATGATGTGTCCCAAGTAAAGAACTTATGTCATTCCAAAGTCACAATTGGATTCCTTGGCGTATGCACATACTATAGGAATCCAAGTGTGAGTTTGGTCCACATGTCGAAGGTGTTCCTCAGTCTTGCTATAGATGAGCAAGTCATCAAAGAATACCAACAAGTGTTTCCTCAGTTTGTTTTTGAACACATGGTTCATGCAAAGGCCCGAAATGTGGCTGGGGTGGTTAGCAAAGGGCATCACCAAAAACTTCTAGCTTGTGTAGTGACACCTAAAGTCTTTTTTTGAGATGTCCTCCTCCTCATCTTGATTTGATGGTAGCTAGAAGCGAAGATCATTTTTGTGAAATATATAGCTCCATCGCGGCTCATCCGGCAACTCATCAATCCACGGGTATGGGATACCTATTTTTGATTGTCTTTTATTCAAAGCCGGAGTCAATGCACATTCTCATCGTTCCATCCTTCTACTTCACCAAGACTACTGACGAAACAAATGGGCTTGAACTTGGTGCGATGTGTCCCATGTCACCGGCTCCTTGATAGCCTTCTCTATCTCGTCTTTATACTTCTTGGGATGCTTATAAGGTGTGGTGATATGAGGCTTAGCGATTCGTCAATGATGTGCTCAAACCCCGCAATGCGGTGGCACACACGGAGAATCGACCCCAAACACTTTACGGTGCTTGTCAAGGATTATTTTGATCTACGGTGTGTAATGCACCTTTTCCCTTCTCATCCACCCATGTTGAAACCTTGCATTTCGATGCATATACAATTTCTTCCTTAGAAGATGGCTTCCATCCTCTTAGGCATGTGACCACTCTAGCGGGGAGTTATCTGTCATGCCTCTAAGAACAACCTTTCATCCTCCTTCCTCCACAAGGACATTTCTTGGTCTTTTAATTTGTGGTGATAGGTCCTAAAGTCTTCGATCCTTGCACCCCTAGGATGATGTTGGTATCGGAAGATCCATCACATACACATCACGAAATAGCATGCCTTCACGGTGATTTTCATACCTGGTATGTATCTGTTTCAAGGCATAGTACTACCACCTTTTACCTCCACTTTGAATCCTTCAAACTCTCCCGTAGGTATGTGCCTCCTCCTCGATAATGTTGCATCAATGAAGTTATGAGAGGAAGCTCCTCAGATCAATCAGAACTGACACTCTTTGTCCTTGTAAGAGCCCTCTCATCTTGAAGGTGTTGAACTTGGGTACCTTGCTAATAGATGCTGCTTGTGGCCTTCTCGGTACACCCGCAGTCTAGTTACGGAACCTCCTCTTTGCTGCCTCTAGCGTTCGGCCTCCATGTTTTTTATTTGACCATAATCATCCTCTTCTTTGTCATCACAGTGACCTCAATGTAATGTGCTTGTCCTCGTCCCATGCACTTGTGTGAGGGATTCCATGGCTCCTTGCATGTGGCGAGGATTTCTTCCTTCTAAGTTCCCTCACGGTGTTGTCATCTATTCTACCACGACCCTTGTCCACATAACCCTTAGGGTCACATCCTCCCTAGTTTAATGGAGGCCTTTGATCTCTTCCACCATTGTTAGAGAGGTGGTCTCGGTGTAATTTTTAACATGGTGGACCGGATCCCTAGGTCTTCCAAACCGACTCTGTGGTAGGCTTGAAGGCTATAACCAACCCTTCAAGGGTTCCATGGGAATCCTTACGTAAAGAATCATGAAATGGTTGGGGACATATCTTTCACCATCATTGCCAACCTATGAAACTCATCAATGTATGCACTCAGCTGTACATGTTTGCTTGAGTTAAGATTTGATCTCAGAAAATGTAACTAGGGATCTCCTAGATCAAATCTATCAATGAGCCTCAGTGTAGATGCAGTATAGGATACAATCTGGTTGTGGCGAGTGTGGTGAGCCCATGATACCTTTAGTGATGGAAGCCTTTCCATCCAAATTTTATGAGTGTAGCAAACTTGATGGCCTCCATCTCTCATGGGGGTTAGGCTGGCAGTGAAGTATCGATACGCACCCATGCTTGTGTTGTCATGCCAACGTGCCATCAAAGTAGATCTCTATCTTCCCTGCCGTTTGCTCAAACTCAAAGCTGCCCTTTTGGTTCGTCCTAGGCTGGTTTCGAACTTGAGTTGACAATCTGATGGGACATCTGTCTTTGAACTTTCATATCAAGCTAGTATTCCACGGTACTCCTGGCTAATTGTTCCACAAAATCTTCAGCTTGTTCTATCGCCCTTGCTCATCTGTGAATGTGGAGGCATGTATGAGTGCAATGGTTAGCTCTGCTACTTGAGTGTTGTCCTAGTGGTTCATCCATGAACAGCAGCATTATGAAGCCTATGATTGCTCCTGGCGCCCTGCATACATGGAGCGTTTCCACCTCCAGGAGCTTCCTTAGGATCTGGTGCTTTCTCCGGGTTATATCACGGCTTCCTCATGGGTTCCGCGGACCCTCGACCTCCTTATTCCCACCATATCGGGATCTTTGCCCTCGATGGTGCATGAGAAGGTCGGTTATCCTAGTTTGGTTCTCGTTCATTTTACGTAGATTCTCATCAATAACTTATCCTAGTTTGGTTCTCGTTCATTTTCTGTAGATTCTCATCAACTTTCTTCAAGGTTTCAAAGATTTCGGCCTATCCCCTTCTGTTGGTTTCCTGATACTCATCCAACTGCCGGACCAATGTGCTTTCTATGCGGTTCATGTTTTGCTGGAACTTACCCAATTCGTCTACTAAGAGAGCCAGGCCCTGAGGTTCATGGTCGTCTCCTAATCATTCCATTTCTGCCTATGCTTCAATGTTGTTTTTCTTCCTCGGACCCATAACAATTACCCTGTACTTCTACATGCACCGATCTCTCCACAGGTTTGAAGGATCGAGGCTCTGATACCACTGTAATGATCCCAAGCCAAATTATTTCTTGGAATCACTAACTACTACTACTTTATTGAGTTATTAAGTGCATACAAGATTCATCAACACATGGAGATCACAATATATTCAAGATGTAGAAGCACAAGCCAAGATCTGACCTTTTTATTATGAGCAATGTAAGATCAATACAATAGATGGTCGATCTGGCATAAACCTCAGATGGTTGTACAAGCAATAGATATGAGATGCTACAAAATGCTCCCGCTAATACAAAATAATGCCTCCAAAGGATGAATAAGAAATTAAGATCAATACAAGCAGATCTGAATGCCAAACTCTCTAGCTGAAGAATGCCACGCTCCAATAGAAGGATGAAACCCTCAATAACTCGGCCCTGCTGCAAAAAGTGTCCAATCACCCTAAGAGATACGCCAATTGATAGATCGGGTGATGTTAAGAATAACCCAGGTGCCTGAATCTCCAAAATCCCTCTCAATCTCCGTAGATCTGAATTTCCCACTGAATGGGGTGGCCCACTAGATGACTGAAACCCTAGCTGGTTTGGCCCTGATGAAGGAGGCCTCCAAATGCTCTGAAACTCTCCAAGAATATATATCGGGTGATGGTAAGAATAACCCAGGTGCCTGAATCTCCAAGATCCCTCTCAATCTCCGTAGATCCGAATTTCCCACTGAATGGGGTGCCCGACTGGATGACTGAAACCCTAGCTAGTTTGCCCCTGATGAAGGAGGTCTCTAAATGCTCTGAAACTCTCCAAGAATATAGATTGGGCTATGAGAATCCCGTGGGAGAAGTTTCAAACTCAGATCTCAAGCAGATATCCCTAGATCTGAGTTTTACTGAATTACAAGACATCCCCTATGGCTCCAAGATGTCCCAATCTGCGGACAAATGTAGAATGATGATAACCCTCCAGAAAAGCCCTCAAATTGATGGTCCTGCCCCTTCTGAAGCACTAGATGGAGATGGGATGATACTAGAATGGTGTGGAGGAGTCTTTCATCCCTGAGACCAAGCTGCAGAACAAGGTGAGTGGATATTTCACCACTGAGTTGCTCACAAGGGTTTGTACAACAAACCCCCAAACTGAATGCTCAAGAGCAATAGAAAATACTAATCCAAAACCAGAATGAATAATAGGTGCACCCCAACCTCTTACTTATACTTCTCCTTCTAATTATCTGTTGAGTTAGGTTAACTCCCAGGGTTAATCTTCTATTTTTCTGTTGAGTTATCTTTTACTCCTTTATCCTTTTCCTTTCTTAAGTCAACTTAAAAATATAAATTTTAACTTCTTGAATTTCCCCCCCTAAGTGTGAGACTATGACCTAGTGGGGGTGCCCAGGCCACTGATTCTCCTCATCACCTCTCTAATAGGTGGGGGACATTACAATATATTCCTAGTGGTGTAAACTTGTTACATGCTTAAACATTTAGTCTTATCATGGAGCTCTTATGCACACTTTTGGAGTGGTATAGTGGATTATTTTCTTAGTTTGGTGGATTTGTTTTATGAAAATAGGGTTTATTCATGCATAGTGAATTGATATAGAAAGTGGTAAGTTGATCTAGGTGGATATCGGTGGTCACCCACCTCTTCTTGATGGCTCACATACAACTTTCATCTTGGCAATTACAATTTTCAATTTGGATTTTTTTTTACAGTTTTTAGAGTCCAAAACTTCCATGGCCATTTTTTTAAGTTTTAAACCTATGAAGTAAATAAATCCATATATATTCTTAATAAAAACATAAATTAATCAATGGCTCATACACATAGTACACATAGATTTACACCGGAAACCCTTAACCGGGAGAAAACCAACCTTCCTTGGTGTCGCAGCTTTCAACTCTTCATTTTATTAATTTCACCATACAATATATACAAAGTTTTTAGGTATTTCGTAGCTAGCAAAAACCTAATCCCTTCATTCTAGATTAACTTATAATACCGCTAAAAATAGCAAAATCTGCTAAAATAGCAAAAACCGCCCAAAAACAAAGTTTGGGACGTTGCGCGTAACCAGGGGGGTATACTTTACCCCCTGTAGGAAGTGCTCGATGCACACAAAAAAAAGAGAGAAGGAAGTTGGGATCGTCAGACACAGTTGTCGA
This sequence comes from Picea sitchensis, assembly GCA_010110895.2. NCBI lineage: Eukaryota > Viridiplantae > Streptophyta > Pinopsida > Pinales > Pinaceae > Picea > Picea sitchensis. The sequence continues at coordinate 225,215 of SNQJ01S0001864.1, forward strand.
ATTTGACACTCCCACACACACACATGCAAATAATATAGCACATACCCAACATTTTCCTACTTGTTGTTTTTTTTGCATCCAGGAGTCCATAGGATTATATAGTCAACAATCCAAGGAAGCAATTCCCATTGTTACTCTACACCAGGAGAAATTTTATGTGCTCACAGAATTTGTCAATGAATCTACAACATTATTCATAGTTTCAACCTTCTCCAACAACACCTTATTTTCTTCAACCACGTCTTTCACAAAGTGATACTGAACATCAATATGCTTTGTCTTAGAATGATAAGCTGGGTTGTTTGCCAGGAATATTACACTCTAATTGTCACAGTGTAATTTCACTGCTTGTTGTACCAACCCAATACCTGAACGCAATCTCTGTAACCATAATGCTTCCTTGCTTGCATGCGTGTTTTCCATGTATTCAACTTCTGTAGTTGAGAGTGCCACTATAACCTGTCGTTTGCTCATCCAACTGATTTCTCCTCCAAATAGGTTAAACACATACCCACTTCTAGATCTTCTACAATCCATATCTCCAACCCAGTCTGTATCAAAAAAGCCATGTATGTCCACCACTTTTTCCAATCCTATTCTTCCTTGGTAGAACAATCCATAATTTGTAGTTCCACGCAAATACCTAAAGACCCTCTTTACTATTGTCCAATGCTCCTTCCCTGTATTTGACATATACCCGCTCAAAACTACCACTGCATGTGAAATGTATGGTCTAGTACATACCATTGAATACATCAAACTACCAACTACACTGGCATACAGAACATGGGACATGTCCTCTTCTTCTTTCTGTGTCTTGGGGCACTGATCTTCACATAAATTTACACCTATAGGAATAGGAACCTTGACCGATTTACTTCCATGCATATTAAATCTCTGCAATATCGTCTCAACATATTTTCTATGATTCAACCATAGTTTCTTGTTTTCACGTTCTCTTTTAATCTCCATTCCCAGAATGAAGTTAGCAGCACCAAGATCCTTCATGTCAAATTTGGAGGATTTATGCGATTTCACCTCCTTGATTACCAGAAACATGTCATCAACATGCAACACTACATAAATGAAGTGATTACCAACCTGCTTGGAATATACACAATGATCAACCCTACTTTTCACAAATCCTAAGACAAGGATGTATGTGTCAAACTTTTGGTACCACATCCTAGGTGATTTCTTCAGACCATATACTGACTTCTTTAGCTTACAAACCAACTCTTTATTTCCCTTCACTACAAATCAATTTGTCTGCTTCATGTAGATTTCTTCTTCTAGATCCCCATGTAGGAAAGTTGTCTTCACATCCATCTGTTCCACTTCAAGATCAAAAGAAACAACAATAGATAAAATAAATCTAATAGAATCTAACTTGGCAACAGGACAAAAAATCTCACCAAAGTTAATTCCCTCTACCCAGGAAAAACCTTTTTCTACTAACCGAGATTTGTATTTCTCCACTTTTCCTTCTGCATTAAACTTCTTCTTAAACAACCATTTGCTACCAACATATTTTCTTCCAGCTGGAAACTCAACTATATCACATGCCTCATTCTTATCCAAGTCATCCATTTCTTCAACCATGGCCTTCTTCCATAGTTTACTATCCTCTTAATTCATTGCTTCCTTGACAGTTTTGGGATCATCATCAGTAATAGATAAAGAAATATTAGAACGAAAATTAGGTGGATTATACCTTTTTGGTTTCCTTCTTTCCCTCACTGATCTCCTCAATACTGTGGTATGGGGTTTCTCTTCTTCTGATTCATCTTCTTCAGATGATTCAAATTTTGCATCATCCAACTCAAACTCTATTTTCTCGAGTTCTTTTGGCCATGGCAGGGATTCCTATTTGGAAACATTTTTTACCTCTCTGAAAACAACATCTCGATTGTAAATAGTCTTCTTAGTTTCTGGGTTCCAAATCTTATAACCTTTCACACCGTCTTTATAACCAATAAAGATACACTTTTCTTCTTTTTTATCCAGCTTACTCCTATTTTCCTTTGGAATATGTACATAAGCATCAGAACCAAACACTCTAATATGTTCAATAGAGGGTTTCTTTCCAGTCCATACCTCGTGTGGAGTTTTATCATCCAGTGCTGATGACGGTAATCGATTAAATAGGTAACATGTTGTACCCACTGCCTCTGCCCAAAATTCTTGTCCTAACTCGACACCTCTGAGCATGCTCCTTGCTTTTTCCATTAGTGTCTTGTTCATCCTTTCTGCAACTCCATTCTTCTGCTGTGTGTATGGAGTATTCTTATACCTTTCTATGCCACACTTCTTACAAAATTCTTTGAATTCATTTTCGCAGAATTATCCACCATTATCTATCCTCAATACCTTTATTTTCTTCTCTATCTGATTTTCTACCAGAGCCTTAAACTCTTTAAATTTATCAAATATCTCATATTTCTTTCTAAGAAAATAAATCCATGTGTTCCTTGAGAAATCATCTATGAATGAAACATAATACACAGATTTACTAGTGATGGAACATGAACAGGTCCAAACAAATCATTGTGTATCAACTCTAATATCCCCTTTTCTCTTGTAGCACCAGATGGAAATCTTACTGGATTTTGTTTCCCATATATGCAACTGTCACAAAAATTAAAATCCAAAGTGCAATTACACATACCTTCAACCATACCTTTACCGTGTAGTGTTTGAAGGCCCTTTTCTCCAATATGCCCCAGTCATTGATGCCATAGCATGGTCTTCTTTCCAGGGACAATATTGGTCTTTTCTTATTTATTGTTCTACTCAAGGAAAATAGAACGGTTATACCCACTAGTATAAGTGCTTCCCAACAAATTGTATAGAGTTCCACACCCAACTCCCCTCATCAACACCATTTCTCCTCGTACCATCTAGCAAGTGTCCTTTCCCAATATAGTATCCACTCCTGCATTATCCAACTTGCTTACATATATTAGGCTCCTGGATAGTTTTGGAATGTGCAGATCCCTAAGGAGAGTTATGAACCTTCCACGTCCCATGATTCTGGCTGTCGAGTCATCTCCTAGGAATACATCACCACCATTGTATTTTTCATATTCAGAGAACCTCTCCCTGTGAGGATTCATATGGTATGATGCACCTGAGTTGATGAACCATACATCACGGTCTACATGTGTACCTGTATATGAAAGGTAAACATTACCTCCTTCTTCACTGGATGTTTTCGCCTCTATGGAAGAGGTACTATGATATCCCTTTGGTTTATCAACCTTCTTCGATTTGCAATATTTATTATCAATCCTTGTTTTACCATAGTTCCAACATTTCCTCAATGATTTTCCTAGTGACTTAGATCTACCTGTAGATTTATATCTCCCCCCCCCTCCCTAAAGACTTACTAGGATTCCTGTCTTGAGTACGACATATTACAAATAAAGCATATGTGCTATGACCATCCATGCTTTTTTGCCTCATCTCTTCAGATAACAAGTATGCAACTACATCCTCATACTTCAATGTATATTGAGTGGTACTACCAATTGATACAACCAGATTATCCCAAGAGTCTAGAAAAGAACATAAAAAAGTAATACACTTATCTTCTTCTACAATCGTAATATTAATAGAGACTAGTTGACTTACTAGAGTATTAAAGGCATTTAGATGTTCTGTCACATAATCTCCATCTTCCATCCTAAGATGATACAGATTCTTTAAAAGAAACAACTTGTTTACTAGGGACTTTGATTGATACAAATTCACTAACTTATCCCATAGTTCCTTTTCTATAGATTCTCTTGAGACATTCAAATACACTGAATCTGCCAGGAAGAGTCAAATAGTACTCGCTCTTTTGTCCAATTTCTCCCAATCTTCCTTCGACATACCAGTAGGTGGTGTACTAGTAGTTTCTATACTAGTAGGTTGTGTACCAGCCATCTATGTTCCAGTAGGATGTGTACCATTAGACTACATACCAGTAGGCTATGTACCAGGATCCACAACGATCCATTGTTCTTTGTCTACAAGAAGGTCCTCCATATTGAGCTTCCATAGATCAAAGTTTTTACCGTTGAAATTCTCTATCTTGATTCTATAAGATCTCTCCATTCATATTTCTACACTCGAATAACCACTGCAAAATCTCCCACTAAACCTAGTCTTATCATAGACCCAAGATAAACTTGATCTATCAAGACCGAGCCAAACCCGTAGCAACAAAGGCATCCCTTTAAAGCCAAAAACTACCTCTGATACCACATGTAAGTTTTAAACATGTGAAGTAAATCAATGCATATTGATTCTTAAGGAAAACATAAATTAATCAATGGATCATACACATAGTACACAAAGATTTACACTAGAAACCCTTAACCGAGAGAAAACCAACCTTCCTTGGTACCGCACCTTTCAACTCTTCATTGTATTAATTTCACCATTCACCATAAAATATGTACAAATTTTTTAGGTATTATGTAGCTACCAAAACCCTAATCCCTTAATCTGGGATTAATTTAGAAAACCACTAAAAATAACAAAATCCGCTAAAATAGAAAAAACCGCCCAAAAATAAATTTTGGGGCACTGCCCTGAACGCTGCACATAACTAGGGGGGGCATACTTGTGCCCTGTTGGGACCCCCATAGAAAGAACCCAAATCACATGACACAAATAGAGAAGGAGGTTGGGATCATTAGACACAGTTCTCGAATCTGACGCACCGACACACACACACATGCAAAGAATATAACATATACCCAACAATTTTGAGGCCCTAAACGAAGTTATTATTATTATTATTTTTTTATTTTTTGGGTCAAATATTAATGATGGAATACCTTGAACTATGGTATAATTTTTACTTCTCATATATACCTTTCCGACGAGGTATCGAACACCTAAAATAGAGATCGTATGAAAAAGTTATGACCCCAAGAAGATGATGTAACAACTTACCCCATCGGGGCCCACACAAATTTTGGCACTTCATCTCCTAGGGTTAGGTTTTTGGATGTATATTGTTTTATGATTACTTAGGGATGCCAAATATTCATGGAGGCCTCATCGTAATGTTCTCATACAAATGTGTGTAACTACCACATCTCTTCTCAGATATTAGCTACCACCATTCGAGCAAGATTGTTTTCATTATGCATTTTACAGTTTCAACAAATTTCTTTATTGAATTGAAGTTAAGTTCCAATGTATCTTGTTATTGTTCTTTGCATATCTCTATTAATGTTATATATATTTGTTTCATTTTTTTTCTGCTCATAAATCTGGATCAGTGGTATCAGAGTGATCTTCTCTTCATTTGTTTTTTTGTGCATGTCACCAACGAGGTCAAGGTTTAAGCAGTTGGGACTTGAACTCATTGATCCTTTGTAATATCAAACTCGTCGAACCTGAAGGTCTCCCATGGGGGAATAAAATAGATATTATGGGGTAGGAGATCCCTTCAAACTATTGCTCGAGGAATCCCTCTCATGAAAAAGGAATGAGATGATGGATAATTTTGATCAAATCCTTCAACGACTTCCAACAAGTGATGCATCTTCCTCAAGCGGAAGTGTCATCGCCTTCAAGGTATAGATCAATTTTGATATTCCTATATTTTAAGTTAAAATATATGCAGATGTTGTAGAAAACTGGTTAAACCTTCTAGAAGGTTATTTTCCTGTCCACAACTTTTCCAATAGAGAAAATATTACATTTTTCCTCCTTATGTCCGTCCCCTGTGTCAAAGATTAGTGGGAGACTTTCTATGAGAAAAAGGAAACAAAGGGATCTACATTATTTATAGTTGCACCGACTTGGGGTTCCTTCAGGGATTCCATTAAGGAACTATAGTATAATTTTGGAAATTATGACAACTTATATACAAGATGGACCACACTGCAGTAGGAAAGGGACCAAACAATGACATAGTTCACCAATGTCTTCCATACCTTGGGCACCAAGCTGGGTATCAAAGGCTCTGAGTTACAATTGTCTCTCAAGTACTGCGATGGTTTGCATAGATACATCCAGATAGAAATGAAGTTTCTGGACATCTCATTGATGTAGAACAAGAAAAAGGGAGACATATCATTGATGAAGAACCCAGTGTCGTTGTTGCTACCACCACCAAGATCCATCATGGAAAACCTGATGAACCAGAGGAAGGTGAGCTCCTATTTCATTAACATATTTGGGTGAAGGGTACTCCATTGCACTCCATCATTTATAGTCGTAGCAATCATAACATCATATCAGTGTAGGTCATCAAGCGGTTGGCTCTACCAACAACTCCACACCCACAACTATACACCATCGAATGGCTCCGCCAAGGGAGAAATCTCCATGTGATCCAACAATGTCGTCTAGCCTATGAAATCAATCCCTTCAAAGATGATGTATTGTGTGATTTATCCCCCATTGAATTTTTTTATTTTCTTTTGGGCTAGCATTATTTATGGAAACGTCATGTTATATACGCGCCTAGACCTCATAGTCTTATTATTACTTTGGACATGAAATTATACAGGATACCTGAGGTAGTCCCATATACCTCCATTTCCTTGATCTCTGCCAAGCAATGCAAGAATGTCATCTCTTGGACTGGGAATTTTGTATTCTTAATGATTCGTGCCTAAAGTGAGCGAAAGGTTGTAGCCACATCCATGGCCTCCGTGACAGGTCTCTCCACATAGAAAAAGCAAGTGGATAAGTTCATGTAATAATACAAATATATCTTCTCCTCACCCATTAGGTTACCTCTGCACTGTTAGGTTAAGCATTCAATCGATCTAACCCCTGGTGCACCACTAACCAATAAGGAAGTATATAACTTCTCTCTTTCATAAAATGAGGAAATTAAGCTCCAAATCCAATATTTTCTTGAAAAGGGGCACATCCACCCAAGATCATCACCTTGTGGAAGCCCAATTGTGATTGTGCAAAAGAAATATGAGACCTAGTGACTCTACTTGATTACTAGGCCCTAAATAAAATCACGGTCCAGAACCGTCACCCAATTCCCTGAATTGATGATCTCCTTGACCAACTCAAGGGGGGGAAATACTTGAGTTGATTGATCTGAATTCTGACTACAGTCAAGTCCCAATAGATCGGACCAATGTATGGAATACTGCCTTCAAGTCCAAATAAGGTCTCTTTGAATGGTTGGTAATGCCCTTTGGCTTAACAAATTCCCCAAAAAACTTCATGAGGATGATGGAAGATATATTACGGCCTTTCACCAATTATTTTGTAGTGGTGTATTTTGATGACATCCTCATATTCAACAAGAATTGGGTAGAACACTTGCAACATATTCATCAGGTTTTTCACATTCTGCAACAACACAAACTATATGAAAATTTGGAAAAATTCTCCAAATTGCAACAACAAAGGTAACATAAGAAATTGCAAAAAAAAAAGAAATATCATCGCCAATACGACAATATAGGAAAACTATGTGAAACCAACATTTCGTCTCAATTGTGATGCCCATTGTGACAACAACTTTTCTGGTTTATATAGAAAAACTGTCGCAATAATTTGATCGGTCGTCGCACTAGATACGACAACTTTTTGTTGTTTACATAGAAAAATCGTTGCATCAATTGATGTTTTCGCCGCGTGTGTGATGACAATTTTCATTGCATATATAACAAAATCGTTGCATCAATTAAAGTTTTTGTCGCATGTGCGACGCCGACTTTTCATTTTTATATAGAAATATTATTGCAACAATTGAAGTTGTCGTCGCACGTACAACAAGAACTTTTCATTTTTATATAGCAAAAATGTCACAACAATTGAAGTTGCCATCGCATGTGCGAAGACAAATTATCGTTTTATATAGAACAACTATCATAACAATTGAAGTTGTCTTCACACAAGCAACAAAAACTTTTCTTTTTTATATAGCACAATTGTCGCAAAAATTGAAGTTGTCGTCGCACAAGCGACACCATCTTTTCATTGTTTATACAACAAAATTGTCACAGCAATTAAGGTTGGCATCGCAATTGCGATGACCAATATTTAGTTATAAATTTATTTATTTTTATTTTAGGCTGCAATTTTGATATTAATATTAATATTACCATTTTAATATTTTTTTTTGTTTGTTAATTTGTGCAGGACCTGCGATTAACCTGTGGCTTGAGAAACCGCGACTCAGGGGCATCTAAGCCGTCAAAATCACCCGGGGATCACACTCGGCCTAAGCCACACCAACCCTTAACATGGTTGGATTTTTTGTCCCCGCAGGTTTCGAACCGGTGACTTTGACATCACAGAGTGGTGAACATTTCTATCATTATTCAAGGTGCTCTTTATGGTATTATTCTGGTATTATTTTGGTATTGTTCTGGTTATATCATTGTTGTTCTACCATTACTAGATAAAATATTTATG
>SNQJ01S0001864.1:233661-248613 GCA_010110895.2 Picea sitchensis
ACATGGTTGGATTTTTTGTCCCCGCAGGTTTCGAACCGGTGACTTTAACATCACGGAGTGGCTTAACAACACACTCCGTCACCGACTGTCCTACACCTCGGGGACATATTACCATTTTAATATTAATATTACCATAATAAATTTTTAATTGATATGTTCTCCATTACTAATAATTTAACAGACAATTAATGAAGTCGAAGCGCTAGGACTTCTCTGAGCTGCTAAACCTAGAATCTGATGTCCTCTCTGTCAAATCCATTAATAATCTACTGACCATCTGCTCCTCAATTTCCCCTTTGCAAAATAAGTCTGGTGACATGCCTTGCTAGGAGGGATCCCTTATGACCAACTCCCTCCTTACATACCAACTCTACTAAAAAGCTGGGCCACCCTCTGTCCTTTCCCTCTCAAGGCCAACCCTCAAATCAAGTGTTGCTTGATGTCCATCCCTAAATTCATCCTTTGGAAAATTTGGCTGGAAAGAAACTCAAGAATATTCAGAAATATGACCACTTCACTCGACTTCGTTTCTGCGAAATCCAAATCCCTACTGGGAGACCGCCTCTCCTACCTTTGGCCTTGAACCAACTCCCTTTCTCTCAACTCCCCTAATAAATATTGGATCCATAGCCTTGCTCCAGACATCAAATCCCCCCCTCCTCTCACTGAGGATCACAAAATCTGGTGAACTATGGGAATTAGACTACTCTTGGGGGCTTGGATTCGAATCCAATAATATAGCAGAAGCTCTAAGCCTTTGGCAAGGACTTATCCAAGCCCAGAAGCTAGAAATCAAAGAAATAATAGTGATAGGAGACTCCCATATTTTAATCCAAGCTATGGTCACCAACACCTTGCCTACTCAAAATAATTTGTGCCACATTCTCAAGAAAATAATGCGGCTCTCCCGCATTCCAAAAAAATGACTTATTTCATGTGCTCCATCATCTCAACGCCGAAGCCGACCAAGCTACCAAAGTCGCCACCCACTTGAGAAGGGGTCACCTCTCCCTAAATGGAACTTTGGTTTTCATCCCTCTCCCTTAGCGACACCTGACGAGTGCTCAGTTGGACTTCCTGGGGAAAGTGGCCTTTGTTCCCTCTCGACATCATACTCGTGGAAGCCCTCCTTCGCCTCCCTTGTCTATCCCTTCTCTTGTGCGACTGTACTTATCTGCACTGTTCATGTCCCCTGCCTTCCCCCTCCCCTTCCTTTGCCTCACGTCCTTCTTGGACCTTTGCATAGATATCTTATCCCTCCCTCATAGAACTCACACATGCCCCCTCTCCTCCCATGGCAGTGAACGAACGAGATACCTTTAAATTCATGAAGATGGCAAATTTCTCCTACTCATCTTGCCTTCCTATTTCTGTCTGGTTTCTCGCCTGGCTTGAGCTCCCAATTTTCCCCCAGTTAGTCTCTACCTATTTTCCTCGGCCAGGCCTCCCTCCTGGTCTTTTTCCATTGCTCTCACAATGGAGTCCAGTTCCAACTTAGCCACCCCCCCAAATCCCTCGCCCTCCTTGGAACTTGAAATTCGTAGGATGAAATGCACGCTTAGCGCACATAGAGGATTCCTTCTCTGTATTTATGGGGAAGGAGGTTGGAGATTCGAAATGATGGAGGAATATATAATCCAGCTAAGGGAGGAAGTGGTAGAATCCCTCACCTACACAACTCAGCAAGGTAACAACAAAATTGTTGATCTGGAACCAAGAATTGAAAAGCTGGAAATTTAAGCTGCAGGATAGAACCGCTAGATAGATGCAGGGGGGAAGGTGACCACGAGTGCAAGATCCTCCATTCCGGGTTGGAAGGTTTAATAATAAATTCCTCTTTCCTGGAATTAGTTCTTTTTGGATCTCTGGTTCTCTTGTTTGTAAGTTGGAGTATAGTCTCTTATGCAACTCCGAAAATTGCGCTATAAGCCGGTTCTTATTCTAAGTTTAGTTATATTTTGGACTCTCGACTGTTATGGGAATTCTAGGACTTTATAGCATGGAAACCCCTTTTGTAATATCGAAGCTCCCACACTGATCACAAGGCTGAATTATGTAAGTTTTCTCTACAGTGGTTATACCAATGGTTTTAATATATAAACCCCTTTCTTGTGTAAAAAAAAAAATATTACCATAATAGACTTAGTACTAGTCCATTATATGAAATTTCACAATCATTCACATGATAAGTTTCAAAGTCATAATTAAAATATGTTTCTCTCTTTCATATGGTAGATAACAACAAGAGAAAATATGTATTATACCATGTCATACATAACACTATTGCACACTTGCTATATGATTATTTCATACCTACTCATTATGAAGAGTTGCATACAACCCACTCAAAACTATCATTCAAAGTAAACAACATAGCATAACCTTCAAGATGAAGACAACTAGTTAAAAATGGTATTATCCAAAGCATAACAAGTACAATTCCATGTTCAATAATTAAACACATCCATGCATTCATATCAATAGACATGCATTTAAATTAATGGACATATACGATCCTATTCGTGAATAATAACTTCACTCTGCATAAATAAGAGGTCTACTCATTCAATGCATACATGACACTCAAGGGTGGTTACAACTAATTCTTGTTAACAATACAAATATACCACCAAATATTATTGGCTTATGATGCAGACCCCCGACCCTTGGGCCAAGATCTGTGCAGGATCGTTCTAAATATTCCCTTGAGTTTGATTGACTCTTTGGTTTCCCCACAGGGAATACCACACACACAAGGTGTAATCCACAACTGACCAAAAAATATGATCCGGGCTTTTCTTTTCCTTTCGGGATTTTAGATTTCGTGATTTCATGAATCCTGTTGTCGATCTCCTTGTCTCTTCAACCTCCGAAACCCGAAACGTCAATGAGGGTTGACTCATTCAATGCGCCAGACACATGCATCTTGTTGCCACCTATTTTGTCTTTTTGGAACTTGAGTGATCGACCAACACTCGTTCCTCTTCCCTTATGATTTTCCGATTTCTGAAATTTCCCCTTTTGGTGAGATTGAAGGTCTTTAGAAAATTTCCCCAAAGCTTGACCACTCCCTCGACTTCTGTCGCATGTATCCTCCGATTAATTCTTAGGACCCACCTTTCATCATTTTCCTTTTCCCAATTTTGGGAGTTGTGTTGACATGAAACTCTATCTCTTGACTCCCGAAACCCCAAAACCCAATTGGGCCCACGACTATTGTCCTTCAATGTTTCAGGAATTTTTCCTTTCACTCTTCGGGATTTCGCGACTTGCGAGATCCACAGCAGAAAGGTTCCTCACCTCCCGAAACTCCGATCTCCGAATTCCCAAAACCTCGCCTCCAACGTGATCTACGACTGAGATCCTCCATGATCCGATGACTCTAGACCTTTCAGATTTTCATGAACCTGGTAGTTTGAAACTCTCGATTCCAAAGATCGATGCCTCTTCTACTTCCTGACACCCGAAGTGCCGAAATTCCGAAATCACGAAATTCACCCCAAGGCACATTGCGTTTCACAATTTCAGGATTTTCAATGGTAAGTGCCCCGACTCCTTGTCATCAATATTCCTAGTATGTCGAACTCCGAAATATCGGAATTTCACACTTGATTATCCTTTTCACAAACCGGGAGTTTGAGTGACCAAGGGTTTTGGCTTACACTCCGGACCTACGAAACCCGAAATTATGAAATGATCTAACATCTCAAATGACCACAATAAATGGTCCACGTTGATTCTTGAAACAAAAGTGATGGGTTCACCCAACCTCTAGCCACCCTGTAGCTTCACTGGATCCTACGGTCCTCACGATTTCGCGAGTTCTCCTCAGAGAATTTTTTCTGCCTGATTCACTCCTCAAGAATCTTTGGCCAAACTGACTTGGCGTCCTTCCGCTGAACTTAACTTCTGCGCAATGATTTTTCTCCCCGTCTTCCTTTGAACTCTTCAAAGGTACTAACCCTCCTGATCTTTCACTTGTGAACTTAAGTCTCCAAGAGAGATCCTACTCGCACTCCTTGCAACAATCTTTCAAATAACCTTTGGTTATTTGATTCCCCGACTCCGTGCACTCTTTGCAACAACAGTCTTTGCACCTTCCTTTTGGATCTATAAAATCCAAGGCTTCAACTGGCCTGCGCACACCTTGCATAGCTCTGTGTTTCACCTAAAATTCATTGATATGAGAACAATGGTATCTCTCCTGAGCTTTCTGAGCTAAAACTCAAACCTTCGTCAACGCACACCCTACGGACATTCACTGCACTCCTTGTAGGAATTATCAGGAAGAAAAACAATTGAAACTCATTCTTCTCCTCTCTCAGAATTCATATACATAACATGAAATCACACATTCAACACAGCATTGAAAAAAATGCATAACAAAGAAACAAATCAACTGTAAACATACCATTCAACAAAGGTAAACAATAAACATCATAACACCATGAAAATGAGTCGAAACTTCATATATTAACTGAAGTGCTCTTGCACATGGGTTCTTCTCTACAACTCTCTGTTGCAACTCTCAATGATGATAATGTTACAATGATACAAGGGTGAGGGTGTCTATATCTATTTTCCCTCCTACTCTCTAAACTGTCTAATCTATGAATTCATATCTACCTACTTTCATTAATTACATATAAATTCCTTTACATACTACAAATGAGAGAAATGCTCAAGATCTGTTTACAACATCTAAGTTACAAATGTAAGTACGCTTCCCTAGCTATCACTTTAATATCTTCTTCATTAATTTTTCAAAACATTTCAAAAACGTGCGCTGGTGTTTTTCCAGCTGTCTTCCGCCTTTTATGTTGCTTGCTTGGTTGGCTTCTTACGATGCTCCTACATTATACTCCCTCGCTTGAAAATTTTCATGAAATCCTATTCATGAGCTCTTGCACGGTCTATCCATGCTTATGAATTTTGATTCTTCTTTCCAACTAGCATCTTCAACTAGATGCCCCTTCCATTTGACCAAGTATTCAAAATAATCTTTTATCCTGGCCTTTTTGCTAATCCTTTTGTTAATTATGATTTCCATTTGTGGCTTTTCAGCTACAGGCATTTTTTTTTCCATTGAATCTCTTTTTGTTCCTTCTCTGCTTCTGCTTCTTCATCTTTGTAAGCATACAAATCCGCAACATTGAATATCAGTGAGATTTCGATCCCATCGGGTAATTCAATATCATATGTGTCTGCCCCAAATTTTCTTATGACCTTGAATGGTCCAATCGTTTTCATATTCAGTTTGTTATATGTTCCTCTCGGAAACCTTTCCTTCCTCAGATGTGAAAGAATCAAATCACCAACTTCAAATTGAAGTTCTTGCCTGTGTTGATCTGCTCTCCGCTTGTATTCTTGACTTGAAATCTGCAATCTCTCCTTGACTCGATTGTGAAGCTCCTTCATTCCTATTGTAAAGTCTTCTGCACTAACACTCCTGAATTCGTTCTGTTCCAAATCCTTAAATTTAGAAACTCCTCTTAGTTGCATTCCATATACAATCTGGAATGGACTCTTCCCTATGATTTTGTTAAGCGAATCATTATAAGCAAATTTTGCCTGTGGAAGAATGTGATCCCATTGACTGTGGTGTTCAGTCACTAGGATCCTTAACAAATCTCCCAAGCTTCTGTTCACAACTTCTATCTTCCCATCTGTTTGAGGATGATATGATGAACTAAAAGACAAACTTGTCCCCATCTTTTTCCATAAGGTCCTCCATAAATGTCATACGAAATTGGTATCTCGATCAGACACGATACTCCTTGGCAAGCCGTGAAGTTTGACGACTTCGTTGAAAAATAGGTTCACAATATGAGTTGCGTCACTAGTTTTCTGGCATGGTATGAAATGTGCCATTTTTGAAAATTTGTCGACTACCACAAATATTGAATCATAGCCTCTTTGTGTTCTTGGCAGTCCCAATATAAAATCCATGCTCACTGTGTCCCACGACCTTTTTGGTATGGGTAATGGTTGGTATAGCCTTGTGTTCTTCCTTTTTCCTTTCATGTGCTGGCAAATTCTGCATCTATCCAAAAATTTCTTCACATCTGTCCTCATCCCTAGCCAAAAATATGAGCCATTCAACTTTGAGAACGACTTATTATGACCGAAGTGTCCGACCAATCTTCCATTGTGTTTTTCCTTCAGCAGGTTCTCCCTCATGGAACATTTTGGAATACATAGCTGATTTCCCTTGAACAATAATCCATCCTGGATCATGTATTCATTCCATTGGCTTATGTCACTGAGAACTGGATACTCAGATGCCTCGTATGCCTCGTTAAAATTTGGGTCATCCCTATACATTTCTTTGAGATTATCAAAACCCAAAGTCTTGACTCTGAATTCCTTCATAAGCAAACATTTCCTGCTCAAAGCATCAACAAATTTGTTAGCAATTCCAGAAATATACTTAATCACAAAAGTAAAATTCTACATGAATTCAACCCATTTAACATGTTTTTGGTTCAACTTCTCCTGTTGAGTCACGAATTGTAAAGCATGATTATCACTGTACAAAACAAAATCTTTAGGAACCAAATAATGTCTCCATTTCTTCAGTGTTTGTATGACTGCATAGAATTCTTTGTCATATGTTGAGTACTTGATCTTCGCTTCATTCAGTTTTTCACTGAAGTATGCAATCGGCCCTTCGTCTTGGCTCAAGACTACTCCAATTGCAAATCCACTTGCGTCACACCTAACCTGGAATGTCTTGCTAATATCCGGAAAAACCAGAATTGGTTGCTTCGTGATCTTCTTCTTCAGTAGGTTGAAGCTCTTATCTAATTCTTCTGTCCAGTGAAAAGACTTGTGTCTTTTCTTCACCGTATCCATCATTGGTGCGCTAATTCCATTGAAATTTCGAATGAATTTTCTGTATAAACTTTCCAAACCATGGAAGCTTCAAACTTCAAACACACTCTTCGGCAATGGACAATTCTTAATTGCATCTACCTTTTCTGGATCCATCTTCAACTCATTTGCAGAGATAACAAAACCCAAATAAATGAGTTATGTCCTCATAAATGATGATTTCTTCATATTGATCAGCAATTTCTCTTGTTGTAATCTCCTCATCACTGCAGCTAAATGCTTTAAGTGCTCTACTTCTGTCTTGCTTAAAATTAATATATCATCAAGATATACAATAACGAATTTCCCAATGAAATCTTTTAGGACTTCGTTCATCAACCTCATGAAAGTATTGGGCACATTCGTTAAGCCAAATGGCATGCAAAACCATTCATACAACCCCTCATTCATCTTGAATGTTGTCTTCCATTCATCACCTTCTCTCATTCGAATTTGATGATACCCGCTTTTCAAATCAATCTTTGAAAAAAGCTTTGCTCCACTCAAGCAATCCATCAAGTCGTCCATCCTTGGTAATGGAAATCTGTAACTGATGGTAATCTTATTGATTTCCCTTGAGTCTGTACACATTCTCCAAACTCCATCTTTCTTTGGGATAAGTACTGTCAGAACAACGCATGGACTCAAGCTCTCTCAAATCAACCCTTTGTCCATTAAGTCCTAGACCTACTTCTTAACTTCTTCATTTTCCTGCAGCATCACTCTGTACGCAGCTTTGTTTGGAAAATTGGATCCAAGTATAGGAACGATATGATGGCTTATACTCCTGATAGGTGGCAATGAACAAGGTAGTTCGTCCACTACTATATCAAAAAATTCTCCCAACAATTCCTGGATTTCTTCTGGTAAATCATCTATTCTCGTACTACTCAAAACAATTTTGGGCTTCCTGACCACAATAAATTGTGTGTCGTCCTTCTTCTTAACCTCCTTAAGAAGTTACTTCCCACTCATGAGAAGTACATTGTTTCTCATCTATGTTTTCACTTCTTTATCCTTAATTGCTAGCAACATGTGCGTCCTCCCATTCTTATCCAGGGTGTACGTGTTCTTTCTCCCATCATGAATCATGTTCCTGTCATATTGCCATGGTATACCCAGTAATAGATGAAAAACATCCATGGGAATGACATCACATAATATTTCATCTTTATATCCTCCTATTTTAAATTCAACTAAACACTATTTAGTGACATTTACCTGATGTCCTTTTTGTAGCCACGAAACTCTGTAAGGGTTTGGATGTACAATAGTCTCTAGCTCCAGGTTTTCTACCATCTCTGTAGATATGAGATTATTTGTGCTACCACTGTCCACTATGACCTTGCATACCTTGTCTTTGGTTTTGCAAGCAGTCTGAAACAGACTGTTTCTTTGGGCTGGGTTCTCTGCCTCCTTCTCTGGCTTCAAGAGAACTTTCCTCATCATCAAAGATCTTCCACCCTCAGTGTCTTCTACCTCAACATTTATTCCTTGAGCTTCAACAATGTGAGTTTCACCACCATCTTTTTTCTTATCTGGACACTCATAGGATTTATGTTCGATCTTTCCATAGACAAAGCATTTTACTTCACCGCCTCTACCTCTTCCTCTTCCTCTAGCTCGAGGAAAAGTATTTTTATCAGCATATTACCTTCTCTATGAGCTTCCTCCTCTCTCATGTTGAGTTTGAGGTTTCTTCCCCTCTTCTTTAGATTTCTGAGGTCTTTCTTGGGAAATTGTTTTTCCTCTCACTTGAATTTTACTTCGGCCTCTTTGACCTTGCTTCCAACTCAACTTTTCTTCATCTTTCAGAGCCATCTGATAAGCATCTTCAACAGTCTGAATGATCATCATGCTCATCTCATCTTGAATTTCATATCGCAGACCATTCATGTACCTGGAAACATTTTCATCATCGCTTTCCCGATGACCTTCTTTAATGTTTATCTTGTACAAATCTTCAGTGTATTCTTTCACTGACATCAGCTTCTGTCTCAAATTCTGCATTCTCCAAAACAAAGTGATTTGATAATCCTTGGGTATAAATTTGTCTTTCATCTTTGCAACCATTCTATCCCAGCTTTTGATTTTCTGCTTGCCTTTCCAACGTCTGTCTATCTGCAGTTCGTCCCACCATAGTGTTGCATGCCCTTTAAGTCTAGTAATGACATGTTGGAACTTCTTGTCTTCCTCAACATC
Organism: Picea sitchensis; assembly: GCA_010110895.2. NCBI lineage: Eukaryota > Viridiplantae > Streptophyta > Pinopsida > Pinales > Pinaceae > Picea > Picea sitchensis. The sequence goes on from SNQJ01S0001864.1 coordinate 242,737, forward strand.
CTCATAGTCGAAGTACTTGTCTAGAGCTCTAATCTAGTCTAGAAGCTCTTCAACATCCAGTTTTCCCTCATACACTGGAATGTCCATTTCTTCTCTTGAACCTATCCTTGCAATAGCCCTGAATAGGCATTCGTCTGCAGCATCTTCAACTGCAGCTTCTTCTCCTTCATTTCCAGCTTCATTTTCACTTTCGGCCTCGCTGATATTCCCAGCGTCAACTGTGCGCCTCTGTGGTTGTCTCCATGGCATCAAGCCTGGAACGTAACTCACACATTTCTCTTTCTCTTGCTGGATCAGGAATTGACATTGTCCTGTCTCTTCTTCTCAGCGGCATGGTTGTAAAATTTTCCCCTGTTCTCTCTGCTACAAAAAACAAAGAACTTGTTCTGAGATCTGATACCAAATGTTGGTGTGTATCAAACTATTCCTTTTCCTCTATCTCCCTCTCCCTAAAATATACAAACACAATCAATCTTTGATACCAAATGATGCAGACCCCCGACCCTCGGGCCAAGATCCATGTAGGATCATTCTAAATCTTCCCCTGAGTTTGATTGACTCTTTGGTTTCCCCACAAGGAATACCACACACAAGGTGTATTCCAAAACTGACTAACAAATATGATCGGGGATTTTCTTTTCCTTTCAGGATTTCATATTTCGCGATTTCACGAATCCTATTGTCGAGCCCCTTGTCTCTTCAACCTCCGAAGCCTAAAATTTCAATGAGGGTTCACTCCTTTAATGCACCAAATGCACGCCTCTTGTTGCCACTTATTTCGGCTTTTTGGAACTTGAGTGATCGACCAACACTCGTTCCTCTTCCCTTATGATTTTTCGGTTTCCAAAATTTCCCCTTTTGGCGAGATCGAAGGTCTTTCAGGAATTTACCCGAATCTTGACCACTCCCTTGACTTTTGTCACACGTATCCTTCGATTGATTCTTAGGACCCACCTTTCAGATTTTTCCTTTTCGCGATTTCGGGAGTTGCCTTGACATGCAACTCTGTCACTTGACTCCCGTAACCCCGAAACCTGATTGGGCCCACAACTATTGTCCTTCAATGTTTCAGGAATTTTTCCTTTCACTCTTTGGGATTTCATGACTTGCAAGATCCATAGCAGAAAGGTTCCTCACCTCCTAAAACTCCTATCTCCGAATTCCCGAAACCTCACCTCCAATGTGATATACGACTGAGATCCTCCACGGTTCGATGACTCAGGATCTTTCAGCTTTTCGTGAACCCAGGAGTTTGAAACTCTCGATTCCAAATATCATTTCCTCTTCTACTTCCCAACACCTGAAGTGCCAAAATGCCAAAATCCCAAAATTCACCCCAAGGCACGTCGTGTTTCGCGACTTTGTCATTTTCAATGCTAAGCGCCCCGACTCCTTGTCATCAAGATTCTCGGTATTCCAAACCCTGAAATATTGAAATTTCACACTTGATTATCCTTTTCGCGAACCAGGAGTTTGAGTGACCAAGGGTTTTGGCTTACACTCCGGACCTACGAAACCCAAAATTTTGAAATGATCTAATGGCTCAACTGACCACAATAAATGATCAACATTGATTCTTGAAACCAAAGTGATGGGTTCAACCAACTTCTAACCACGTTGCAGCTTCACTGGATCCTATGGTCCTCGTGATTTAGTGAGTTCTCCTCGAAGAATTCTGACCGCCTGATTCACTCCTCAAGAATCTCTGGCCAAACTGACTTGGCGTCCTTCCCCTGAACTTAACTTCTGCACGATGATTTCTCTCCCTGTCTTCCTTTGAAATCTTCAAAGGTACTAACCCTCCTGAGATTTCACTTGTGAACTTAAGTCTCCAAGAGAGATCCCGCTCGCACACCTTGTGACAATATTTCAAATAACCTCCGGTTATTTGAGTCCTCGACTTTGTGCACTCTTTGCAACAATAGTCTTTCCACCTTCCTTCTGGATCTATAAAATCCAAGGCTTCAACTGGCCTGTGCACACCATGCATGACTCTATGATTCACCTACACTTCGCTGATATGAGAACAACGGTATCTCTCCTGATCTTTCTGAGCTAAAACTCAGACCTTCGTCAATGCACACCTTGCAGACATTCACTGCACTCCTTGCAGGAATTATCAAGAAGAGAAACAATTGAAACTCATTCTTCTCCTCTCTCAGACTTCATATACTTAACATGAAATCACACATTCAACACAGCATTGAAACAAATGCATAACAGAGAAACAAATCAACTGTAAACATACCATTCAACAAAGGTAAATAGTAAGCATCATAACACCCTGAAAATAAGTCAAAGCTTCATATATTAACTCAAGTGGTCCTGTACATGGGTTCTTCTCTAAAGCTCTCTGCTACAGCTCTCAATGATGATAATGTTACAATGATACAAGGGTGAGGGTGTCTATATCCGTTTTTCCTCCTACTCTCTAAACTGTCTAATCTATGAATTCAAATCTGCCTACTTTCATTAATTATGTATAAATGCCTTTACATACTACAGATGAGAGAAGTGCTCAAGATATCTTTACAACATCTAAGATACAAATGTAAGTACGCTTCCCCAGCTATCACATTAATATCCACTTCATTAATTTTTCAAAACATTTAAAAAACGTGCGTTGGTGTTTTTCCAATTGTCTTCTACCTTTTATGTTGCTTCCTTTGCTGGCTGCTTATGGTGCTCCTGCATCAGTTTAACATCAATAAAACTCATTCATAGTATCCCTAAGACAAATTCCTCTTACCAAACATCTACAACACCACGGATGAAAGGTATCTTCACTTTTAAACATGACAATCCTTAGGAACAAGGTTAATACATTTAAACACATATACACTAAATAAAGGTAAGGATCGTTAATCTATCAACCTCTTTACCTTCTAGGTAAACAACCCGTCAATCAATAGGCCATTGAACATGTGAATGCATAACATTTATACATGTCAAAACCTCCAAAGGGTGGACACCATTAAGTCTTGATGCTAATAACAATGAATGATCAAATATAAGCACTTACATCAATATTAGACATCTGTTGGAAAATTTTTAACAGGTAGTGTATGCTTGTCATTGATGGCAAGTACAACAACGATGATGGCTTGAGTACAGGAAGAATGTAACAGACGGGCACCAGAAGTAGTTTGAGAAGAACAGACGGGCATCATAAGTAGTTTGGGAAGACATTGTAGAGAAAGATCGATAAGATCAGAAGAGATAGTGCAGAGGATGGTTGGCATGCTTTATAGGTAGTATGCGCTTATCATTGATGGCAACATCAGAGTGTGCATCGATGGAAAAACAGGAACAAACTAAGCTCAGGAGGAATTAGCACAGATTTGAATGCAGTGTGTAGGTGTGCAACAGGGATGAGATTAACTCATGGATAAAGCTCAAGAGAGATAGAATTAGGCGGATCAGAGGTCAAGGCCCTTGACACTTACAAATTCTTCCAAGAAAGGAGGATGCCTAAGCTCTGGAGGAGAAGCGTCGGTGATCGTTGGATCCCATCTCGAATTCCCGATGACCGTCAGATATTAATGAAGACAAAAGGAGCATTCAGATATGGAGGATAGATCTCGGGTGTTAGATCCGAGCGCAGGGTCCGACCACCGATGGATCGAGGAGAACCTGCACGTTCTTTAAAGTGCAAGGAGTAGAGGGCTCATAACATCCCGAAAGAAGGAGGACCATCCATCTTCAGGCAGGACACGTGGGGATAGATTGTCAGTTCGCTGACTGGAGAGTCAAAGGAACGATGTTCCCTAACCTCTCGAAATCACGATATCTGAAATCGTGATGTAATCTCAGCCGTCAAATTAAGGTTGAATCTAGACCGTTGATCCCAGTCCATTTCAGAGTTTCGAAAATTGGGAGATGGAGATGACAAGAACTCCTACCACATGAGTCACGAAATCGCGAAATGCGAAATCGCGAAACGCCTTATGCATAAGGTTGTTGTCACAGCCCTTGGTCACATCAACGAGAGATGGAGGAAAGAGCTAGAGAAACCAAGCTCGTTTTCGGGGATCGCAACTTGGAGAGGCAAGAACTCAATGTAACAAGAGTGCCGAAATCGCGATTCAATCGCAGCCATTGAATCAAGATCAGATCTGGACCATTGATCCAACTCCATATCAGAGTTTCATGAATCACGACATGGAGAGGGAAAAGAAACAATGCAACAAGAATTGCGAAATAACGATTTAATCACAGCCATTGAATCAAGTTCTGATCTGGACCGTTGATCTCAGTACATTTCGGAGTTTCACAGATTGAGAGTTGAAGAGGTCAAAGAATAATAACCACAGGAATCCCAAAATCGCGATATGCGATATTGTGATTTAATCGTAGCCGTCAGATCAAGATGTGATCTGGACCGTCGATCCGACTCACGTCAGCATACCACATCAGCTAGGAACACGTGGCACAACCAGGTAATGACAAGTGTCATAATGATTCAACATTTCAGGCACACATAAGTCACGAATCAGAGTGACACGTGGTAGTATTCAACATGTGTCAATCCACGTGTGATGTTAGCAGATTTACACCACTTCAGAGTTTCGGTAATTGGGAGATGGACAGATGTCGGAGGAAAAGAAGGGGCTAAAGGGAACGAGCCTTGGCGCACGGTCAGGTGGAGAACAAATGACAGGTGGGGAGAAGAACGATACAAAAGGTGACATGGCAAGAGTGGGGTCCTTCGTCAATACCCCACCATTCCGGACCCCCCCCCCGTATTAAAGATAGAAAGGCAAGGGGGGTCCGGAATCGCTTGAGTGTCATTGATCTAGGTGTTTTAATCCTAGCCGCTCGAAAGATGCGCGCCCAATTCCGGACCCCCCCCCTCCACTTAAAGATAGAATGGCAGGGGGGCTCCGGAATCCAATCCTGACCATAGATCTGGGAGCACAGATTATGGCCTTCCATATTTGCTCGCTGCATATCCAACGGTGCATATGAATTTGAACAAGATCGGAGGGCAACTGTAGCATGACATAGTAGAACTTACAGAAACCATTGATGACGTCTGCTAGAGAATTCAAAGAGACCTTTGTGTGATCGCCAGAGGAGATGAAGAGTCTCCAATCTTCATCCAGTGAAGGAAGACTATTTTAGAAGGGATTGACTGATGCATGAGCGTTGAAGTCTATAACTTAAATAGAGAAGGTGAGCTCGACTGTCACAGAGAAGACGAAGAGTCTCAAACTGCTAGAGAGGCTGAGGAATCTCAGTACAACATACAGTGATGTTGAACGCGTGGGAAAACCGCTAGAGAAGCTGAAGAGTTACCATGATGATCAGGCAGAGCACTCGAGAGGTGGAGGATATCGGTGCGGAGTCGGCATGCAGAGGTATTGTGAACATTGCATGCAAAAGGTCACAGAAGCTATAAATACACGGTACAAAGAAGAGATGGAGTGATTGTTGCTGTTGGAGATTGTTGTGGTAGTTGTTGGTGATGGTGATTTGTGTGTGAAGGAGGAGGAGTGCAACAACTAAATTGAATAGAAGAGGATCTGTGCAGTGAATGGACATGGCGCACAGAGCTTAAAAAGAAGAAGAACAGATAGTGCAAGTCATGTGTGCAGGAAGGCAGTGAGGCAGACAGAGCAACGAAATGCAACAGAACAGTGATGAGTCTGGTAAGCCGTTGTTGAACATTATATCACTGTAATAATTTTTAGTAGCAAAGATTTATATTTCAGGGTGGAAGGGAGGTACTAGAGAGGACTGTTGTCCTCATAGGTTCAAGTGGGTGCTTGAACACAGGGAGTTGTAGCTTCCATCTGGTTGCAGCCAGAGAAACCAGGGTGGCAGGGTGGTGCAAGGGAGAACTCTTGTTCTCTGTTATACAGGTTGGTTCCTGTA
>SNQJ01S0001864.1:262038-273682 GCA_010110895.2 Picea sitchensis
ATCATTAAGTGTATAACAAAATTACATTCACAGATATATACAAGCCATAGAAATAGCCTTGTGTATATTATCAGCTATATAATGTACATCTAACTATCTTATAAAATTATTACATGACATCATGAATTTCTTTTTGTCTTCTTTTTTTCCAGTTCTTAAGAAAATCATCAATGCCCATGTCTTTGGTTACTAAGTGCTCTTCAATAGATGATGTTGTTTTAGTCCTTTCACGCTGAGTACGTCTGGTCTCGTACCCAGAACATGGATGCTGTTGTGAGGGGCCATCACCTAAAAAAATAAAAAATAAAAAATTTATATGGCATATTTTTAAATATCATTGAAGTAGTTCATTAGTATTAAAAGAATACTTTACAATGTAATTATTTACCTAGTCCTCTAGTCGGCACCGTTGGAATGGTTGTTGGCCTGTTCACCTGATCTTCATGTCGAGGATGATCATTTATGACATTCTCTTCCATTGAAATGTCAAAATTTATAAGTACAAAATTATTAAGTATATGATTAAAATATAGACATTTAACTGTCGTGGGCGTCATTCACAGAGACATCTTGGGACTGCACATCACTGGGATGGGGCTGATGGGGAGCACCATGATCTTCTGGCTGAATTTCAATATCAACGATCTGTTTTTTAGTACTAATGGTAGGGTTGATAGTGTTTCTTCCCTGATTAAAACAAAGTAAAACATTTAATTATGGACGATATCAAACATCTACATATTTTATAAGCAACGAAAGGTTAATGTGGACTGATTTTTATTTACCTTATCCAACAAATTGGATCTTGGGGTCTAGCCCATGCTTTTCCTTCGATCAGCCATGCATTTATAACCATAATTGTAACCAAGTTGGAGGTATTCATCCGTGGTTTTAGTTCCAAAGTCGTCACCCTGCATTGCATAAGGGTATGGTTTTTTAATGTTTTTGGCTGCAATCACCTTAAAGTTGTAAGGTGATACAAATAATATTCTTAATATGTTTGGGTACTTATGATTCGTAACTATAACCTCAAGTAGCCACCCTGGCCTAGCTTGTGTTGGCCATGTTTGGCAATCCTTGCTTTGGTTTCCTTCAAAGTGTTAGGCAACCTATCATCAAAATTTTCAAGTATGTTTTATATAACCACACTTTTATTTAGATCTAAAGAAAAATAAATCTAGTATTGAATTCAAAAAAATGTAATTTACCTTAGCGCACTAGTTATTTTTTCTCTTGATTTTCTCAAAATATTCTCTTTTGCATCATCAATGATCGCCTTCCACTCTCTCTCTGGAATTGAGGGATGACGCTCATACCTAGGATTTCTTTCCAATCTTCGTCTATAAACATCTCGAGTATATTTTAAATATTCACCTACTACAGATGTGACCGCTTTTGTATTGAACGTGTCTACACCAAAGAGGCCTTCAAGATAATCCATAAGTTCCTTTTTGAGGTTGGAATTCAGGAAATTCCACCTCATGTGTAAGGTTGCCCCAAATATAGACAAGGCCTTTCTCTCTACGTGCCTATAAAAAAGGTCATTTCCTACACACAAAAATATATGATCATTAATTTAAAATTAATAATCTAGACGATTTTTGTATGAGGACAACATTAAATGATTAAAATATGAATTAAAACTACCTAGGAGTCTTGATTGTTTTAATGGAAGTCCATTATCGTCGACCAAAAATGTGCACGGAAGGGTCCTCGTGCTTGTCACACATCTAGCTCCAGGAAATGCAACCATATCAACCACATCACTATGATCCTCATCTCTGCCACCCTCTCTAGACCCTGATCGAGGTGTGGATTCTTGTCGGTGCGTGTCAATTCTCCTATATAAATGAGGTGTGGAAGATGGAAAAGTAAATAGTTCTCTAGAAGCTGTATGACCTCCCACATCAGGACTTTGTAGCGTCTTTGTAGCGTCACTACTACCAACCCTATGCTGAACATGCTCCAGATATTCCTTTATAAAAAAGAAAATGTTTTTTCGTGAGATAATGTAAAATTTAAAGAACAAAGTATCATAATTGAACATATGAGTGCATTAAATAAATAAATAAATAAATCATGGTTATTACCTTATATGTGTTAAGTTGTGACATAAGGAGCTTGATCCTTTCTTTGACGTTCGGAGTTTGTTCTGGACGATCTAACAAGCTAAATAGTTCCTTGTTATCTTTAATGATATTTTTTTTTTAATGAGAGAAATGGATTAGTGCAAGAATAAAACCCATGCTCATTGGAGGAATCACGATCCACATGGCCTGCTAACTACATATAATTTCAGCAAAAACAATGTTATTTCAATAAAATGATATAAGAAAATAATAAAAATAATGTAAAATGAAAGTGGAAATTGATAATCATTTACATGTTCTGCAGCTTGCCCTTTTCCACGATCATCTTGCCACATTATAATATAATTAGAACCCCCAAATATTTAAAAAATTGTTAATGATAACAAAAAAACAATGTTAACGATAATATTTACAACAATGTTAAAGATAATAAAAAAATATATTGCAATAAGTAAAGGTTTCTTAAAGAGGTGTTTCATAAGAACCTGCACACTATTAGTTAATGTGTCTATTCGATTCGAATGGTAATCCACTAATAACTCTTCCCTGGGAGCTATCTTTTTTATTGCACATGGGACTAATCGATTCTCTTCACGTCCCTCAAATATGTTATTCGGTTGTTTGTTTGTTGTCCCAGGTTGTGTGTTGTTTATAAACCCTACAATATTGTCAGAAGCTTTAGGCCTTCCATCAATATAGATAGTCACTCCCTTATTTTTATCCTTGTGTATTAGTTGTATATAATTTGCGGCAAGTGCATATATCCACATACTTCGCATGTACTGGACCAGCTGCATCCAATCATTATAATTGTGATGCAGGAGAATCACTCCAACGTCATCAAGCGCCAGCTAGACAACACATCAAGTGCGCATTCAATGGAAGGCGAGAGGTGCAACCCTCTCATTTATTTTCAAATTTTGAAAATGTAATTAAATGATTGTAAGGCCAAAGTGCCAAGCCGTGCCTTTGAGTAGGTTGTAGTTAGTTTCGCCTTTAATGGATGACAGGTTGATGGGGATCTAGATCCAATTCAGATTAGATGGCCCATTCAATGTAATTCATTGTAATTAATGAGAGTTAGTGAGGATGGAGAGAAGAGCTCGAGGAGCCCCTCTTTGTATCTAGTTTTTAGTTAGGAGAGTAGAAAGTTTGGAGAGTAGAACAGAGAATGAGGGAGAGAGTAGAGGAAGCCGTGACTCTATTGCAATCCGAGCTCACATTGTAAAGAGACATTTCATATTAATAAAATTAGAGCATATTTTCCTGCATGTTATTCTGTGTATGTTGATGAATGTATTTGTGCCTTTATGATATGTTGTAGATGTGTGTTAGTTTTCATTTGCAGGTTATAGACAGAAGTCGTTTTATGTTGGGTTATTTGATTCTAGTTCTAGTTCTTTATGGCTTCATGCAAGAGGTTGCATGACATAATATTGAGGGTTCTGAAAAGCCAGTGCATAGAGTGGACTTCTGAATTCTGTGGAATTTGGACAAAGTTGTGCTAGGAGGGCGCACCAGAGGAAGCATTAGACCCAGGAAGAAACCTCAAGGTTTTTGAAGAACTTGGAGGTAAGACTGTGTAGAGGAAGGCAAAAAGATAATAGAATCACCGAGGGTTCTGTGGAAGCTCTTCTAGGAAGGCATTGAGCAAGTGCATAGAGTGCACAGGAGGAACTCTATTTCAAGTTCAGTGAGAAGACATAGTCACTAAAAATTCTGCAGAAGTTCTGCCAGGAGGGCATGGAACGAGTGCAAGGAGTGCAACGAGAAGAAATCGCTTTCAAGTTCTAAGATAAGGGAAGTGTCGAGGAGGAATACACTCACAGAGACAATAAATACTCTATCAGTTCAGTAAGGAGTGCTTGAACGAGAGGCTGCCAAGAGGGCACCAAATATCCATTTGAAGGAGAAGGCAAAGGTCGAATCCCTTAAAAGTTTGAGTAGGAAAAGCTCAGGATGGATAACACAGTTGTGTGCAGGTATCCTGCAAGGAGTGTAGAGGTCGAAAAACCTTTTGATGTTTCAGAGTGAACAAAGCTCAGGAGGGCAGAGTTTTCAGTAATGCAGACAATACTAAAGAATGTGGACTCACGGGATAAAGGACAAAGGTTTCATCCTTTGAAGCGTTCGAAATATTCCAAGGCTTGGAGAGAGCGTGTGCTCATGAAGGAGAAACCGTAGTCATTGGATCGGTATTGAGAGGACGAGATCTGGATTGTCAGAGTCTACGTCTAGGTACATAGAAGAGGGTGCAGGAGGATAGATCTAGGCCGTCAGATCTAGTGCAAAGGACCGACAGCCATCGGATCCAGAGGAAGGCACATGGAGTTTAACCTCTGGGAGGTCGTGCAAGAGAAGAGATGAAACAAATGGTGGATAGGCCTTCGTGAAGGAAGTGTCGAAGTTGCGAGAGTCATTGGATATTGCAGAGTTGCAAGGTGGTTAGAGGATGGTGAAACCCATCACCCAGGATTTGAGGGTCAATATGAGTCATTGATCTCGTTTCAACCTACGTCGTTGGATCATTTCGTGAATTCGAGGTTCGTGAGTTTGAAGGGCAGACCAAATTCTTGGTTTCGCTAAGTTTTGAGTTGCGAGGAGCACGGAAGGAGATCCATATTGTTGGATCCAAGACACAAGATAACCGTTGGATCAAAACCTCCACGTGGTATCGCGTATAGGGGGTTCGGGGGTTGAAAGAGTTTCTTTTCGAATACAGAAGTCGTGAAGTGCCGAGCGTCAAGGGCTTGGGGGAACATGTGGCATGTCCATTAGGTGGGGACTGCGTTGTTGACAGGTGGCATAACATTAAGAGCCAAGAAAAAGGTGGAAGCGGGTGACAGGTGGTTGACACACATCGTCTGGGAAGAAGTCAACCCATTGTTGACTTATCACGTCTCGGGGATTTGCAAAGGAGGAGCACAAGGGATCAACACTCCAACTCGTGAAGTCGTGAGTTGCAAGTAGTGCTAGCACTTATCCCTATCTGGTGGTTATGTGTGGAAGGCGCTAACAAGGAAGATCCATACCCGTATCGCATTCTCGGGTATCGCCGTTTGGAGAAAGAAGAGTCAAGGATATTCGACTCACGAACTCGCGAGTTGCGAAAGGTGCTTGCACTAAGGCCTAGTTGTGGTCACATGGAGATGTAAGGCTCACTCCTGGCGTTAAGTTGTGCAGGGAGGGTTTTCATGAAGAACCTGTGGATTTGTTCAAAGGGTTCCAGCAGGAGCCCTAAGAGCCATTTCAGCTCAGAGGAAGATCGATCCAGAGACCGGGAGGTCACAAAACCCTGTTGAGGCAAGAGGTATGCAACAATTTTAACACGATCCAACATAGTCCATCAATTCAGTTACTGTATTGCATTTTACAATTATTCCATCCATGGAAAATAACCCCAAGCCATGTAGGGAGGATGGTGCAATGCGATATGTCATATTGTTGACAACAAAGTCAACATCTATAGGAGGTAGTTTCTTAGGTACCCATTGCTTCACTAGATGCTTATACTTGAGTGAAAAATCTATGTCTCCTATGCTCTCATCATCATAGGAGCATGATCCTCCTTTAGCAAGAAAAAATTTCATGCATCTACAAAATTTTATTCTGACTTTTTCACCTCTGGTCCTTGTTTTGTTATCATATCTACTAGATGCAGTCACATTTCCGGCCTCTATTTGTCCTAAGATTTCCTCACTCTATGAAGAAATATCTGACAGGTACCTGTTTGGTTGTACCTTCAGTTGCAGGTGCACGTGTTGTTAGTTAATAGTCCATCATCATATTCACATTTCTAAATAAATTTTTTATATCAGATCCATAAGAATTGAGCAGATTTGTCATTTCAAATATTTCCAATGAAAGAAATTTCTTAGAAGCATGGTACCTAGACTTAATCCTAATGCATAATATTTAAGGTTTGGATGTCTTGGTGGGCCTGGGGTTCCATGGCTTAAGTTCCTTAGACACTTGACACTTGCTAGAAGCATATTGCATCATATTTTTTCCTGCATGAGGAATACAACCACATCCACTCTCATGTTTCTCCATGGTAGGATGCATCAAGGAAAAAAAGGTACGAGTCTATTATAGTTGGATATGATGTGGACTAATGATTAAATGTCTAACAAGATCTGTCTCAGGAATCCTTAAACATGGTTGGCTCATTAAACACAAGGTCCAATTAAATTCCAGCACATGGAAATGCAACATCAACATGAATGAACTTGGAAGGACTAGTGGTGGCTCTAGAGTGTGCCACATGGGACCACTACAGATTTTAAAAGCTAAGTTCGAATACACCCTTATCAAAACAATTCCAAGTATTTTGGAGAATTGGACTCAAACAAGATTTCACTAGGCTCTAATAATACTTCAGATCCATAGGAATTGAGCACATTTGTCATTTCAAATATCTCCAATGCAAGAAATTTCTTAGAAACATGGTACCTAGACTTAAGCCTAATGCATAATATTTTAGGTTTGGATGCCTTGGTGGGCCTAGGGTTCCATGGCTTAAGTTTGTTAGACACTTGACACTTTCTAGAAGCATATTGCATCAAATTTTTGTGTGCATGAGGAATAGGGAAACCAAGAGAATTTAAGGATACATTGAGTTGTTATGAGAAAGATTCCAAGATCTCAAAATCTCAATATAATGACACATGGAATAATCATGTACGTACAAGGGGATTAAAGAAAATAAGATTGAGAGAACACCAAGTGACCACATTAATACAACCACATCCACTCTCATGTTTCTCCATGGTAGGATGCATCAAGTCCACAAAGGTACGAGTCTATGATAGTTGGATATGATGTGGACTAATGATTAAATGTCTAACGAGATCTGTCTCGGGAATCCTTATAAGATCCATGTCTTATGTTTTAACACCTCCCATATAAGAATATCCATGTCTCGTGTACTAACAACTCCCATATAAGAAGAAACATGCATAATATTTTAGGTTTGGATGCCTTGGTGGGCCTGGGGTTCCATGGATTAAGTTCGTTAGACACTTGACACTTGCTAGAAGCATATTGCATTAGATTTTTGCCTGCATAACAATATAACACCAGTATAACACCACAATAACACATAAATGATATCAAAATAACACTAGAAAGAACACTTTGAATTAGAGAGCAATGTTCACGGGCCTCTTCGAGAAGGAAAGGGGAAACCTCCAGTCAACTAGAGCTCTATTACAATAATATCCAAGCTAGGGTTCTCATACCCTCGACTCCTATTTATACTAAATATGTCTATCAAAAGAACCATCTAGAGGAATATCCTTCTAGAATCGGAAGCTTCTATTAAGTCTTCTTACATTCAACTTATTCTACTTTATTGCAAGGCCTTATTAACATTGACCTTTATTACATTCGAATATATTCTTCTACCTACATGCGGGGTTAGGTCCCTAACAAAAATAATTCTAATTTTTGTGCACCTATGCTTGTAAAACATGTGGAAGTTTTTGGAAATGATTAATATTCTTATGGGAAGGATGACTAATGGATATATGGATTTTCTATCCCACATTGTGGTGCCTAAAAGGTGATTAAGGATCTCCTAACACTAGATACATGCTATGGTAAATCAATCCCTCTTACACTTCATTCACTTGGTTTATTTGGGGTAATATATGTTCATTATTTATTGAATGAGTATGTAGGTGTATTCCGGAATGCATCCCATTCACAAAATTTAGGAAATGTAGTAGATGATAATGAAAGCACAACATAAACGATCTCTAAATAGAGGAAGGTCATCTCTTTAGTTGATAAAATTAGGGAAAGTAAGATAAACAATAGGACTAGTATAGTAAAGTTAAGGAATGAGAGGATGGATGTGGAAATAGACTAAGTAGGTATAAATGAAAACACCCCACTAGTGTATGCAAAAACAACATTGATAAGAAATTTTTGTAACCAATAAAATGGGGAAAGAAACCTTAATTTACTGGATGGAAAAACTATGGAAGAGTAATTAATGGTATGTATTAAAGTTTTATACGATGGAAAGAGGTTTTTTTTACTTTTTATTTTTCTTCCTTGATTTAATGAGAGATTCATGAGATGCCTTTGTTTATAGAACCTCTCTATCAAACACTTGCATTTGTATTACTTAGACCAATATTTTTTTGTAGATAATTCAATTAATGAGCATAACAATACTCTTTTGCAATAGTCTAGTTTTACAACAAATCTAGTTCTATGGAGGCTTTGTCGTGGCTCAATTTGTTGGTGCAAATTATGTGGATATCACTAAAAATATCACCTACTTACCTAGGGAAATTATTCATGGTGTAGTAAAAAATTGCATGCATGATTAGGAGACAATTTCTTTGTGTGGGAACCCACTTGTATTATGCTAAACAAGTCACTATTACACAATTTATTTGTAGTGGTGAAAACAATCTTTATTTATGTTATTTAAGTCTCTATTTTGTAGTATCTTTCACAAATTTGAAGAAATCCTTCTATTACACTAATAGATTCTCTATTCTATAGTCATTTCATGGTGTTGTAAACACTCTTCTATTAAGCGACACAAGGATCTATCCAATAGTTTATTTAATTTCCTTAAAGAAACTAGATTTCTGCTATAGAAATCATAGTTCCATAGTCGAGTCATTGTTCTGAAGCTTCCTTCCCTCAACTACACAAATATATTCCGTAGTAGCATGAACCCTATAGTAAAAGTCAATTTCCCCTTCTTAAACCATTTAATTACCATGAGTGGAAATCAAATATGTTATTTTTTTTAGGAGTAGAGGCCTATTTATAATCACGATAGGGATTAAATTTGAACATATACTAGATGATGAAAATATGAAGTGGTTTAACAAATGTGATGAAGCTTATGGTTTATTATGTCTCTCCATCTCTCTTGATCTTATTTTCCACATTGAATTTGGTAGTTCACCCAATCAAATCTAGACTACTTTGGAAGGATTGTTTGGGAAGCATGATGTGTTAAGAGGACACCACCTGGAGAAGGGGATCAACATATTGAGCCTAGGAAGCTTTGAAACCATCCAATAATTTCTCACCATGTTAAAATCTTAAGGCTACAATTGAATTTGTGTAGGATTTACAAGGAACATGAATAATTTGTTCTGTCCATTCTTACCAAACTTGGACCCAATTACTCTATTTTCATTTCCACATTCCATGCCACCAAGAATTATTTTAGAACTGCTTGGAAGATGGAATCCCTTCATGGTTTTTCTATTGTGTTGACTAGGGAGAAAGATAATTTTATACACATGTGTGATTTAAAGAAATCCAAAGAACATTACCTTGCTACAAATTGGGGCGCTAAGGAGTCCTCCAAATCCTCAAACAATGTTACAAACAAAATCAGAGAAATAAAGATACAAAAAATTACCATTAACAAGGGAAACAAATTGAGAGCTATCAAAGTTCTAGAACTAGTTCGTAGTGATCTAATGGGTACATTTCCTTGGGCTTGTTCGCTAGTTCACTTGGTTGGGCTTTGCCTTCCTATATAATTTGTTTCCTAAATAAATGTAACATAAGTGTTGAAAAAACCAAGCATTCATGTACAAAGTGTTAGCTATTGAAAATTTAGGGCTTCAAACCAATGGGATTCTACAGGAATATTGGTCTCTACCACCAATATAGTTTACTCACTTACCGATGATTTTGGTGGCATTTCTCGAGCTAGGGCACCTCTTTCGCTTGAGCTAGGGCTCCTCTGTCTCCAATGTAGCAGCTTCGACTCTCATTTGTCTCCAATGTCGTAGCTTCGACTATGCTCTGGATATAATGTGGTGAGGTGAGATAGGGTATCAATACAAAGTTCGATCGATAAATGAATATTGTACTAAGGTTATATGACGAGGTGATCAAAATGTGTCAGTGATCATTTGGTGAGGCCACGGGCGCAAGAGTTAACAATGGATTGTTTTTTTTTTTTAATTTTGGATATATATATTATATATAATATATAATTTATATTATATAATACAACATTATACAACAATGTAATTAATGTTATTTATACAACTATACAATTATACAACAATGTTATTATGTTAGTTATATAATTATATCTCCAATGCATAAATATAAAATAACAATCAATATTATCATGGTGATATGTACAATCCATACCCTCACAAGGGTACTCCTCAATGTGGATAAGTAGATGCTCCAAATAAACAAGTAAATCTATGGTGAAGATGTTAACCACAATGCCACCACCTCCATGAATCATCAAATATCCCTATCACTACAGCCTAGTCTCCTATGTCCCTCTCGATCAAACTAAATGGTGTGATATAATAATTGTGATTCTCACAAAGAATAAAAAAGTATACCTAAGCCAAGTTTAACCCCAATTTTTCACCAACAAATCATCAACTTCCTCCTTAGAATAATTAGTAACATTTGGGCCCATCCAAAATGTGTTCCCTCTAGAACTCTCTCCCCCATCAACATATGGCCACCCAAGACAACATGTGGGCCATAAGATCCCAATATTTTCACTACCATGGTCACCATAGATCATATCTCCTTAGACTAGATCACACCAATAGGGATGACACCATCAACCATTTTCATCGCTTACTCACAGTGAGCCTTGATCAATTCCTCCAAGGTCCTACCTCCTCCTAGTTGGTAGGACCTTGGAGGAATTGATACTCAATAAATTAGCTGCCAAATTGAATAACGCTGCCAATATGCAATACAACACCAACTAACTTAACCATGCATAATTTAAGATACGCATATCCATACCAATATGCATTAAATTCTAATGTATCGATATCCATCATGCATTATATGATACCGATCCTGCATCCGAATGGAATCTTACTATCATGCAACAGAAAACATACCGTAAATTACATCGAACTTATAGTAAAACTACAACGCCTTTAAACGTAATTAATGGCATGCGAAAAGCACCTAAAAATTTGACAGAGAAATTAGTCCCGATTTCGTGGGAGGGAGTGCAGAACCCTTTCCATAATTAGTAAGTGTTCTGACAGCTGGAGCTACCACTTGTCAAATTCAAATAGAAGGTCGAGTTTATCAATACATACCCCAAAAAAATTGCTACCTACAACCATGCAACGTGGAGGGACACGTGCTCACGCACAGGTAAAACTTACGGAAAAATTTCAGTGGTAAGGCGCAACAGACTCAACCAGAATGCAACAGGAGCATCCTGACGGGAAAATTGAATGGGCATTCAGAAAGCAACAGGGTCGTGTACATTGAACGCAGCTCGAACAAATGAACGAACAACAATGCAAGGTGCTATCCTCCAACATTCAAAACCTATACGGAGGCAGAAGGATGATTCGCCTACGCCTACATCAACCTTAGGTTTGCAATACCTGCGTTCGTGGCTCGTGGAATGGATCAACATTTTCTGGCGCTGAGACATGGATGCCTCATCTTTACTCGGCATGGGTGTGGGTCCCTTGCTATTGGTCCAGGAATCCCAGGAGTGGAAGCATAGAATTCCCGGCTTGCACAACAGAGATCAATCTCGTGGACTGTTCAATTGA
>SNQJ01S0001864.1:273692-286084 GCA_010110895.2 Picea sitchensis
CATGTCATATAACTTAACGCATCATAATGAGAGAAAAAGTTTTATCATCATAAAAATCCGGATCACTTGCGAGCAAGTGTCCTCAAATAATAAGTTTGGTAAGTGCGCCAGAGCGGGATGTTACAACACCAATAGGGATGACACCATCAACCGTTTTCATCCCTTACTCACAGTGAGCCTTGATCAATTCCTCCAAGGTCCTACCTCCTCCTAGTTGGGGCCAACTATCTCCCACCTCGTCATGGAAGGGAAAACCAATCATGAAATATAAGTCCAGTAGTGCCAATTGTAGAAATTTTCCCTAAATCTCAAAACACTCCTCATCAAGATCCCAAAACCTAGTGACGCTCCTTAATAACACCTCATTAGCACACATAAATGGGTTTTGAACTAGCTTCAATAACCCATACCATGCAATATGCCTCCCCACTTCTAGTTTCCCAACCATATAATTCCATAGATCCTTAAAAAATATCTCCCTCTAGTGAATAGGCTCATTTACCAATCAAAATCAAAGGTAAAAACCACCATCAATACTACACATATAATAGTTTATTCTTGTTCTATCTATGCATAATTTTTCCTCATAGGTGTGCACATTTCATAATTCTCCATCCAACATTGCAAAGTGTCCTTGCATGGGATTATTTACATTCACACTACAAAATGCACACCTATCACTTTAATAATTGCATGTCATGTCACTATTTGCATGGTAACTTTATGTAGTTAGTTAGTTGACCCCTTGAGCAACACATGAAACTAATGATGGAATAGTTGTGCACCTACATTGTTGTTTCCTCTAACTCTATATGACCTTACATAAACCCTAATGGTATTTTATAAGGGTCATACAAGCCTAAATCTAGGAAAATGAATGGACAAAACTAAATAGGAGGTCAATACCCTCTTACCTGGTGATCACTAAATTGAATTCTAAAAGTTGAGTTGGCAACACTGAGCTCTGAAAAATATAGGGCACTGATAGATCCATGAAACCAAAAATGCATAAATGATTTTCAAATTTCATTCCAAGCCCTATTAATAATTTAACCCTAATTTTTCACTTTTCTCTTATGGGTGCTCACAATATTTTAGTTTAGTGATGTCTCCACCATTGAATTCGTTGTCCCAAAAAATTCAACATGTTTCCATTTATTTCTTATGATTAAGTACTTTGTTTCAAATCCATTTTTTCCATCAAGTTCTTTTTGTTATACTAAGAGATCAATTTTTTGTGTTTTCTTCACCATTGATTTTATTTTCGTAATCACTTATATGTTGTGGTATTGGTTTGATGTGTGAAAGTGCTTCACCTAGTACCCATTCTTTTGTTTTCTACTTTTATTTCTTCATTAGGATCATGGACACCCTTTTAAGTATACTTATTCAAACTATCATATATATATAACAATCCCTAAATACCTTGAGTTGAGAAGGCTCTATCATTCTCTAAATATTTCACTAGGACCCACTCTACACAAGAAAGGATTTTATTCCATCCATATTGCATTTCTCCCTTGCTCGGTGGCAGTATACCACCTACATGGGTTTCCCAAAGTGAGCGCCCTACTGCATGTTGGAATCCATGCCATTGTTTCCCCATTAGGATTAGGAGTCCATATAGTCTACATCTCAAAGAGATCCTTATGCTTCCTTCTCATTTTGTTGGTTTTTTCTAAGGACTCACAAGCAATTTATATAAAATTGGTATATGATATGGTGTGATTCATCACATGTAATTTTCCCTTCACCTCATCCATACCTTTAAGACCATTTTTATGTTATACCTCCATTCAATATTCCTTCACGGATATTTCCATTAGTGGCCCACCAATGGTCACAACTTTCATTTACCATCATTCATTCCACTCATCTAGGATCAAATCACTTGGTTTCACTTCTTCATGGAACCTTTCTTGTAATGTATCCATATTTATCCATTATTTTCTTGCACCTATCTTCGACCATTGTAATCCTGATTTGTCTTTTATGGTCTTCAATCCTATTTACACTCAAATTTATAATAAAAATTCCATTACTTATTGTTGACCCTATCACTTTGTGTTTCATAGTCACTAAACAAGTCATCCTTGTTTTTTATGATTTTCCCAAGGAAATCCTTGAGTCCCTTTCTCGGTGATCACCTCATCATCCATTATTGTCACTCTTAGTTAGCTACATTTGATTCATGATATGTTTCACCTCATGTTAGTTTCTATAGGGTCTATCATTTCTTGTCTCTAGTGGCTAGGGTTATGTGTTAGTGGGTTAGTATCTTTAGGGTTAGTGAGTTAGGTATTAGGGGGTTAGTACATTAGGGGATCAAGGATTAGTGGGTTATGGGTTAGTGTATAATGTGTTGGGGATTATAAGTCAAAGGGTCACATGTTAGTGTGTTAGGGATTAGGATCTAATGGTTATGGGTATTAGGTTAATGGTTAGTGGGTTAGACATTAGAGTGTTTTTTTTAGAACTGGAGTAATTTGTAATTTCCCCGGATTACCTAGGCGAGACACAAGTTCAAATCTAGCTAGCTTCCTCTATAACCCCTAGATTAGTGCCAACAACTTACAATACACTGCCTAGCAATATAATTATGAAATAACAAGAGTCAAGAAGTTTGAATACACACATGCAAGGGGGGTACCACTCCTAGGGGTCATCTACCCTTCTATCCTTATCACAACAAGCCAAAATATCATTGTGGATTTGAACCTGGGTGAGGAGAGTGAGAGACCTACCTCCCAACCATTTAGGTTAGGTATTAGAGTGCTAATATGTAGGAATGTAAGTGTCAATGAGTTAGTGGTAAGTGTCTTAAAGGTTAGGGGTTAGTAAATGAGTGCATTAGGGTTTAGTTCGTTAGTTCATAATGGGTACTTAGTGGGTTAGGGGTTAGTGTGTTATGGTTTAATGCATTAGTTCTTAATGGGTTAGTGGGTTAGGGATTAGTGAGTTAGGAAATTAAAGGTTAGTAGGGTAGGATTAATGGTTTTGGAGTTCAAGTAAGTTTGTAGATCAAGAGTTAGTGGGTTAAGAGCCATTAGGTATTAATGGGTTTAGAGATTTTGGGTTAGTAGGTTAAGAGTCGTTAAAGGTTATTGGGTTATGTAATCTAGGTTATTAACATAAAATAATAATTGACATTTAAAAAACTAATATTTGTTAAAAACTTTAATCAAAGGTTTTATTTGTTTAGTTATTTTAAGTTATTATGGAGAACCATGTGACCAAAAGGAGATCTTGATAGAAAATGAGGCATGTTAGGCATGTTTTGGATCTCTAGTTATGATGCCAAAATGCTCATACTAGTGTTTTAATATGTTGTCTCATTTGGGATGCTATCAAAGTTGCTTATTATATATATGTTAAAGTAGTAATTAATATGACAATATCTCTTTTAAAGTTATAATAAACATAATAATATATTATTTTAGATGTTAGTGTGATGTAAATACAATCCTAGTTATGGGTGAAACAACGTTTGTAATTAATAATGAGCATTAAACAAAATAAAAATCATTTCAACAAGACATTGTGTCAGAAATTTTGCTTAGTTGTTTCTTTGGTAATATTTCCTTTGAAATCTTGTAATGATTGTCCAAGTTTAGGTTCTATTATCACTCCAGGAAACTCTCTTAGGTTGTATCTCAGAGATGCCTGGTAACTTAATTACTTTTGCAATGGTTTTCTCAATAAGGGGTAATTTTTGGATCAAGATGAATATCTAGCTCACTAGATTGTGTCCTCAATACAGTCTAGTTATAATCAAACAATACAAGGCCTTCAAGAGTAATTATCAGATAGGTTGTGAATCAAATGGATAAAGAAACTAATCTATCGACTAGAACATACATAAAACAATATATATAATGGGTCAATAAACTAGCAATGAATGCTTATGATCCTTGCTTAATAATAAAAGGTAAGATGACAGTCACCATAGAATATTAAGCAAAGACAAAGAATAGCATTCAACTCATAAGCATAGAACAAAGATGAAAAGGAAGTCCGACAATAACAATGAAGGAAACTTGCAAGTTGAATATATTTAAGAAAATGTCTGTATCACAATAGTTGTATGGTTTAGAACCCAAAATTGAACCCTTGGTTCCTCAAATGTTTTTGGCTTTATAGCCTTTACAAACAATATCCAGATCCTAGGATACTGGATCGAATTTACCAAAAATAGAAAGTCAATAACTGACCCAAGAAAATAGGCAGAGATCCCATAAATAGGTAAATTCCTGATCTTAGGTAATATTCATGTCCTTAAAACTCTTCACTAGATGTAGTAAGCCTTCCAAGGATGATGGATCTTCATAAGATATGAGAGAAGTCGAAAATGCCACCTATTAGCAACAAAACTGTTTTTTCCCAGAAAATAGCTAACCAATTTGGCCTTTCCACCTTGTTGGGCATCTTCAAAATTGAAACAGACTCTTGATAAGAATGTATTTAATCATTATCTATCGTTTGGAACTGTTCCTGAGGCATTTGGATAAGAAAAACTTGGATCTTTGCAAAAACACTACCTTTCTTCCCTGTCAGTTCTTTCAGTGGTTAGAATAGACAAAATCTGGGCCATTTAGCTACCGAAATCTTGGATTTCGGTGGATAATGAACAATTGAAATATTTTCCTAAGCCACCAGAAGTTTTGTCTTAGTGAAAATTAACAAAATTGCACAATACATTTTGTCTTAGCTTTAAACACCTTATGGTTGATGGACAAAAGCTTCTGCATCTTGATCAATTTCTGGAATGAATGTAGGATTTCTAGCTGCCTATGGATCATTCATATGGATGGCTGCATTGCTAAGGTTTCAATATTAGCAGGTGTTTTAGGTTGAGGTCTTGAGGACCTATATTGCAACCTTAATGACCTGACCTTTTTATTCAAATGCATAGATACTCTCCACAGTCTGTTGTAGTCTTTTACAATCTTCTTCTTCTTTTTCTTTTCTTTTATACTTTATTGTGCCAATATTTCTAAGGTTTCACTGGTCTTTGCAAAATTCTTTGATAGAATTTCATATCTGGTTTTAATTATCCTCTCCAACACTTCTTTTTGCTCTATATTCTCTCTGAGTTTTTTAATCTTCTTTGATCTGTTTTTCTTTGACTTGCTAGATGATGCCTCTGCAGCTTGCATTTCATGCTCCTATTTGGGTGTAGGTTATGGAATATCTCCATACCTTGTTGTGAATGGATTTACATACACTGTATCTTCATGCCCTGTGGTAGCTGGATCTTCATGCTCTATGGTAGCTGGATCTTCATGCCCTGTTTCAACCTAGTCCTCTTCATGCCCTGTTTCAAATTGGTTCTCTTCATGCCCTATTTCAAAATGGTTCTCTTCCTCCTCCGAGTCAGTATAGGGGAGATTAAGAACCCTCTTGTTTACTAGGGGATCTATTTCCTTCTCTGCCTCCTTGCTAAACTCCAATTTTTTATTAGTCCTTCTAGGCTTAGAGGATGGAGAGGGCCGATCAAATGCAATTAGAGAGATGGCTCTCCTCTTCCTCTTTCCACTTCTGGGAGTAGAATACCTCCTTGAAGAAGGACTCTTCTTATCTTCTGGTTGTACATCAGTCTGAAATTCATTCCAAAACAAGAAATAATTCCATTCTTTTTTCCTTATCTACAACAGCTCGCAAACCAAAAGCTTAATCAAACGATGATGAGATAATTGGCCTGCAACTTTTCTTGGATTTTTCTTGACTTGATGAGCCATCTTAGTCAATATTCTGTAGATGTAATAGGGAATATTGAGTGGGTTTCTACCAGTGAAATGGTTCATGAGTTTAAAATGGTATATCATCACCCTATTGTATCTACCTTCACAAGTTATATAAACAAGAATGGATTTTAATAAATGTTTCCATTTCTCTTCAAGAAAAAAAATAGGAATGTCTTTCTTCCATACCAAACACGTGTGCTCTGGTTTCAAGTAGGACCTAGATTCAATATCCTTTGTGACAGTGGTTTTGAACCAGTTTTCTCCTATCCTGGGAATATTTGTCACCTCATCTATGAAGGCTTCATCCACCTGGAATTCATCTTGACCGATGACTCCTTTTCTTCCATCGAAAGTCAGAGAAAAATCTTATGCCACCTGCTGGTGAGAGCTCTGCAATTTTTTACAAAAATTGTAGCAACCTGCATCCTTGAAAAGTTGACATACCTCTCGGTGTGATTCCATGTAATTGATATCATCAAGCTCCTTCCTCAGAGTTGGTCCTCCTTTCTTCATTTGTTGAAATGTTCTTGTACACCTGCAATTGGAAAATCGGGCTTGGAGAAAAACTACACAGTGTAGAATTAGGAGGGTTTGGCTCGGCTGCGACATGGACGAGAAGTATGGGGTATGCATTAAGGAGTGGCATTGATTACAAAGGATGCGGAAGGGAGGCTTAAGATTTGAAACAATCATGATTGTTAAATAATTGATGGGAAGTACACAACCATGTGATTTGATGAAACAACAACTTGAAAAGATTCAATATATCACGCAGAAATGAGATCCAAGTCTCTAAATGCTTTTCCTCCTGTCTTTTCGATGACCAATTGCAATTATAAAACCTCAATCATGATGGTTCAGGTATGTGAAAGGACATGTTGACTCATTCCAAGCTCCTGCGATTTTGGTGGCTAAAATAGCCCCAAATTTCTCGTTTAAGCTACCGAAAGATAAGGATTTCGGTGGCTTAGAAAGGCTTTTGGAGAAGCACTTAACCACCAAAACCTGTGATTTGACTTTTTTGAAATAAAAACCAAAATCAATGTTTTTTAAACTTTATTACAAACACAAGGCTCTAAAAATTGAACCTTAAAAGTTTTAGAAAAGTATTTTTCAATCAGTTCCTATCACCTAAATGAACGAAACTGACTGTGTTATTTTAGGAGATAACAGGTTCCATAAAAAAAAAACACACAAATCTATTATGATGGATGGGACGGGACTTGTAACCAACATTGTGATGACTAAACTTGTACCATTGATATTGGTGGACTAAAGGGATTAGCTTGCAAATGGGACATTGTTGATTGTGACCTAGTATTTTTGGTACCCTCCATTGATCAGAATTAAACAACTTATAGCTTTCGTGAAAACCAATTGTGATATTTTTATATTCTGAACTTTGTTCCTTTGGTACGAGGTGTTATCAAGTTTCGAGGGTTTTGTTTTCTTGGTTAGAAGTGTCATTCCCCTACCATGATTTATATCATTAATTTCTTGAGGTGCAAGTTAAGTATAAGTTTTATAGGTGTTATAAGTTTTATGGATTAGGAGTTTTAGTGGTTATGTCTTATATTATGGGTTATAATGTACCATGGAAGTGGTTATTTTTGTTTGGATTCATATGGGTTAGGAATGAGATGGGTTATAGGGTTATGGATCAAAGGGTATAGGAATCCACTGTTATTTTAGTTAGATGCAATAGAAGGTCTAAGGATTAGAGATTATATGTTTTTATAGATACCAAGGGTTCTATTAGTTGTTAATGGGATATGGGTTATTGAGATTATAGATGGTAGGGGACAAGTAGGTTATATTAGGGTTTATAAGCTTAAGACTCTAGTGGCCCTGAAAGTTTAAATTTTGTTGAAGACCTTAATTACATATATAGCATCCAAAAAAAAAACCATCTGGTCAAAATAAGTGTTACCATTGCTAGGTTTATGAGGATGACCATGTTGAATTCTATAGGTGAAGAATCCAAAAAAAATCTTAGGAAAGATAAATACATTTAATACATGATAAGGAATAAATCACCAGAGATTTTACAACCCAATGATTCTGAGCCACAAAGAAAATCATGGAGTAGGCCACCTCTACCTTTGAATACTAGTCCAAAGACTACATTTCCATCTAAAAAAAGTACCACCAGTGATAGTGTGAAACCAAATGTCAATGTAGTCAATTTTTTAGCTAAGATAGCAATTCTAGTTCCCTTTTCAAAGCTAATCAAGATTCCCTAAAAAATGGACAAGGTGAAGAGGTATATTAATCTAGAAGCAACAAAAGACCAACCCTTAATTTTGAAATCCATTCATCAAGATATGAAAAACATGAGTCATGAACCTTTCTTCATAACCTTCGTACTAAATGAAATTATTCTTCATCAATGTATGCTGGATTATAGGGCCTCAACCAATTTAATTTCATTGCAATTCATGAACCAATTAGGTCTAAAGACTACAACACCATATTGGAACGTATGTGGTGTGGATAGAGAGAAATCAAGGTGTGTGGTCTTATCAAGGATCTGAAGGTCAGTCCAGCTCCATATTCAGACATCTTTGTATTGATGGATGTGATAGTCATAGATGTACCAAATGCTTGGGGAATGTTATTGTCCGAAAATTGGGCTACACATTTAGGCGGTAATATTCGAATGGATTTATATTATGCAACATTCCCAACTTGTGAGGGTACTTATGTCACACTTCATAGGGAACCAACGATGAGATACCAAGTTGAATATCAATGATTAAAATCAATTGATATGGGAATAAAATGATTAAAATCAATTGGGGAATCTAATCTCATTATATTAAAAGTAAAATGAGCATATGCTCCTAAGAATTAAAGGTTAAAAATGAAGAAATGCAATATGGTATACCATGGAACTATTTGATGATTTCACAATCAAAGTGGTTCATAGAGAGAAAAATTGTGTTGTTGACACACTAGTATGAAATATATATCTACTTTTGATCAATCCCTAGGATGATCAAAATATGAAATAAAAATACTCTAGATTAAAACATGGACATTGAACATCTCAATTTGACACTTTGTAAGCTAGCTGGACCTTCAGTCAAATACAAATATGAAACTTGGAATCATTAACATATCTACTAGAACATATGAAAAATAGGGTTTATGGTTTCCATGATGAATTGATGATTGAAGAAAGTGGGTGTGTCAGTCAAATTTGAGTCCAGAAACCCTCCCAAATCATTAAGGAATGCGAATAGTCTATCCATGACAAATTTAAGTGCTTACATAAATTGTTTGAAAAAAATTCAACATTAGCCCCATTCGCAGGTCCATGTTGCCATTGTTTAGTCTTCGTGCAATTTTCATTCCTCCTTCATCGTTCCTTGTTCCTAATTCCTTGACCATGGTGTAGTCCCCAAGATCCATTATTTTTGTACAAAATTACATACTAATGGCATAAAATTATCAACGAACGTTTTTTGTCGATAGGATAACAAATTCGTCGCAAGATTATTTACATTTGTCTCTCTTGCGATGATATAAAATGATGCTTGGATTCATTTCATATTTGGTTTATCAACTTGAAATATCAATTTGATACTTTTCAAGATAGTTGGACCTTCAGTCTAAAACAAATATGAAACTTGGAATCATTAACATATTTACTAGGACATATGAAAAATAGGGTTTATGGTTTCCATGATGAATTGATGATGGAAGAAAGTGGGTGTGTCAGTCAAATTTGAGTCCAGAAACCCTCCCATATCATTAAGGCATGCCAATAGTCTATCCATAAATTTCAGCCCTTACATAAACTGTTTGAAAAAATTTCAATGTTGGTTCGATTCGTAGGTCCATGTTGTCGGTGTCTAGTCCTCATGCAATTTTCGTTCCTCCTTCATCGTTCCTCATTCCTCATTTCTTGACCATGGTGTCATCGCCAAGATCCATTATTTTTGTACAAAATTACATACTAATGGCATAAATTTATCGACGAACGTTTTTCGTCAATAGTATAGTAAATTCGTCGCAAGATTATTTACATTCATCTTTCTTGCGACGATATCAAATGATGCCTGGATTCATTTCATTTTTTTTTATCAACTTGAAATCTCAATTTGATACTTTTCACAATAGTTGGACCTTTAGTCAAATACAAATATGAAACTTGGAATCATTAACATATCTACTAGAACATATGAAAAATAGGGTTTATGGTTTCAATGATGAATTGATGATGAAAGAAAGTGGGTGTGTCAGTCAAATTTGAGTCCAAAAACCCTCCCATATTGTTAATTCATGCCAATAGTCTATCCATGACAAATTTTAGTGCATACAGAAACTGTTTGAATTTTTTTTAACGTTGGCCCCATTCGCAGGTCCATGTTGTCGGTGTCTAGTCCTCATGCAATTTGCGTTCCTCGTTCCTCATTCCTCGTTACTTGAACATGGTGTATTCCCCAAGATCCATTATTTTTGTACAAAATTACATACTGATGGCATAAAATTATTGACAAAATCTTATATGATCATGATGGTATAAAAATGAAAGAGCTTCTCTTTGTTTCAAGAATAATTTATCCTCTACTGAACAAGGCCAACCACGTGAAGGTGGAATCTCACATGGCCCATCCCCTCCCCCTCATATCACTCTCAATTGATCACCAAAATCCAATCTAAAAAATATAAAATAATCGAAAGCAACATCCTATTAAGATTCATGCATAGAAACTACAAAAACAAAAAATAATGAAGGTACATGAAATTATGTGTTTCTAAATGATATTTTTAGTCTACCACGTACTTTACTATATTGACAACTATTTTTTAGGTTTCAAATAATAATTAAACAACATGTAACCTAGGATATAAAAACGTCGCATAAAACTTAAAAACATGTAATTAACCCATGACATTAAAAGTAAATTATTTTAAGAGAATAATGCATAAAAATTAAAATATTATATAGTACCTAATCCAACCTCAACATCTGTGTAATCATCCTTATTCTATATCTTGATATTCTTCATCAAACTCGATATCCGTATCATCATCTGGTTCTGAAACGATCTTGAAAGAATTGATGATATCATCATCTTCATCAATGTCATTTTCGAGCATATTTTCATTGACATCGTCATCAAGAATTACAATATTGTCTCCTATGCCTAGATCATGATCTTCTTTGTCTTCTTCATCTGTCGACCCTCCATGATCTTCCGACTCTGTCTGATATTATTTCGAATCATCTTCTTGATCTTCAATATCATCTTCTTTCTGTAAATTAGTATACTTAATTGGCCTTCCTCTTGGATCATATCTAACAACAAATGACCAATCCATTTCACCTGGAACATTTGAGTAAAAGACCTGTTCACATTGGCTTGGAAAAACATAGCGATCATGTCCTCTTTAAAACATCGTTGTTTTAATCATTGGAAATCCATTGGCATGTTGAATAACAGTTCTTTCCTCATCACGTTCATGCATTCGTAACCTATATCATTTGACATCAAACATAACTAATTTGAAGGAATTAAAGTCACACTCAAGTATATTGTTTAAATACCCATAGTATCTATTTTCAAACTCTCGGGGATGTCTATCACTCTTAGAAAAAACATTAGTAACCTGGAATACTGCAGTTATCCCACTATCAGAAGATTTCCTTGTTTCATCCAATTATTTGATGTAAAATTTACGACCATTGCACCACATAGCCTTGTGGTGTTTCAACTGCAATATGTCAGATATGTAAAAGATGCATTTTCAATTAATAAATTAACATATATTTATATAAATTCGAAAGTATCTGAAAAATACAATAGACATGTAGTCACATTAGTATAATATAAAATAACTAAATAAAATGGGTGAAATTGCTTACCTGTCCATCTTTCAAACAATATGCTAGATCAATTTCCCTCTGCATAACATTAGCATCTCTGTTACGATGAACTTCTCTAACCAATTCAGACATTCGTTTCCATGATAACCTACCTCGATTATGTTGTTTACATATTTCAATCCATACATTCATCTAGTCAAGATTGTTTGCAATGTATAAATGCAGTGCATCCCACTCTAGAGAAACTAAATAAAAAAAACATAATTCACCAATATTAAATATTAGTTATAACATACAATATGAAGGTAATTATAAATATTTATAATTTATGAAATAAATCATATTAATATATTAATGAGTATAATCATATACACAAAAACGAAATTTTATATGTATTATTGATATAAATTTTCACAATTATTAATATATTACCTCTCATTTTTTTCATTCTACCTTTCCCCAACATATGCTCCTGATCTTCAAATTTTTTGATGGAGTTCACATCCCAAATGCGATCCACTACATGCATAGTTGGTGTTGCTAATGTAGGAAGAGACTAACTAATATACACCATGGATTGATATACCATATATCCCTCAACCATAGAACCCTCAGGATGTGCTCTTTGTCTAACCAACGCCTTCAATGATTTCAAGTGCCTCTCCACCGTCCACATTGACCTTGTGTGAACAGGTCCACAAATTTCAATCTCCTCAACTTGGTGTATGAGGTAGTGTTCTTGTGCATTGAAAAATGTAGGAGGTATATACTTTTTCATTTCACACATTAGACGAGGAATTTCTCTCTTCCAA
>SNQJ01S0001865.1:47439-107169 GCA_010110895.2 Picea sitchensis
GAAAGAGAGGATTGACCCTCTGTTACAGTTGCAGAAGACTAGGACATCTTGCTAAGGAATTCCCTGGAAGAAGACCTAGTTGTCTTTGTTGTAAAGCCATGGACCATGAAGTGTTGGATTGCCCTAGAATGATCGCTAAGCTTGAAGGAATGGATACAAATCAAGAAAACCCTAAGGCAGATCCATAAAAGGCAGAACCCCAGCAAGAATCAGAGAAAGTATTGATACAAATGAAAGAGACCCTGAATGACCACCAACATGTTAGATTATCAGAGATTTTCAAAGAAAAAGAATGCATTGAAGCAAGAATAGGGGACTTCGACATTGACTGTGTTCTTGATGAAGAGACACAAGTGAATATTATGTCAGAAAGAACCTGGGAAGCTATAGGAAGGACTGCTATGATCACTTCCCTAGAAGGAATAAGCTTATTTAGAGGAAAGCTAGTAAACCTATGTGGAAGGCTCGCCCGGATACCTATGACTATCAATGGAACTTCGACAAAGGAAGATTTTGAGATTATCAAATCTATTGAAGACAACGCCCCATTTACCATGATACTAGGGAAACCTTGGATTGAAAGAGATCAAGATAGATGAAAAGAAGAAGAAGAAGCCTTGGAACAAAAGAAACAAGAGTTACAATATTTCATGACCAGAAAGATCACTCAATTGATTAAAGAACATGAGAACGGATCAAAGCTATTTGACCCTAGAGATTCCGATGTCTAAGCTGCAAGACCACTAAAATACCCTCATAAGACTAAAGTAATTACTCCAAAAGAAGAAGAGATGTTAAACCTGAAATATTCTAAACAATGCATAGTAACTATATCTAAAGAAGATAAGAATTAGAATGGAAAGAAGAATACTGAGACAAAGCTCACTGGAAAGAAGTCTATGAAGTTAAGTAAGAAGAGGGCTAAGATTGAAAAATTACAGAAGGTTTCAGAGGGAGCCTCGCAGAGGGAAAATTTGCAGAATATGAGCTTCGCCGAGATATCAGAACAATGACATAGGTCACTTCGCCGTGGCGAAGAAATATAGCCGCTGGGGACGATATATCCGTTCGATTGATGCTTCGAACGACTGAAAAAACATTTATGGCTCACCACTTGACCGTTGGACCGTGCCATAATGGACAAAACAAGAGTTAATGAAGCCTCATACCTATTGCAAGCAATCTGATTCTGAGTTTCCTATTTATCCTGTCGCGCCATGCATGAAGAACACTTTTGCCAAATCGAGAATTTGAGCTTGCAACCTTAGTTAATATTTTCCAGTGATCATTGCACCCTTACTTTCCATCTTATTGATGTGTCTACATTACTTCATGAAATCGATATTATTAACCCCGAGCGTGTATGTCCGAGGAGCTTAGCGCACTTGAAGAATCTGTGAAGGAAGTACTCATTGATCTCAGGACCGAGAAATTCATGTCGGAAAGAAGGATGTCTGCAGGTGTGCAAGCATCATTGACAGGAGGAGTCCAAGCTTTTCCATCGACTACTCATGGAGCAGGAACTTCCAGAATCATGACAGAGACGAGAACAAAGCATAGAGATGATTTTGCAAATGCTAAGTTGATTCCAAGCATCTTACCTACGTATATACCTCCTCTGAGCGACACAATGAACAAAGATAGCGTGCCTAGAGATTTTGACTATGCCTTACTCACTGCGTAGCTCTTGAAGGGGATACATGCAGTTCGCATAGACCAGGATAAGATAGCAGCACTGAAGTTTAGTGAATTCAACCTTGGAGACCGTAAAGCTTACAGTATGCTCACCCCACATAAGTATCTGACCAGGACAAAAGTCAAGAATTCAAAGATTATCCCCCAGCCTTGGACCCATAACCTCGTGCAGTCTACCCTGCTTAATGTTATGAATATCTTGCACTTCAAATGACATCAAGAAGTGAACGCATGTGTTAAGTTGCTGTTATCTTGTTACCATGGAGGATATTTATGGATGAATCGACGTATCATAGTGGATCCGACCTTGATCCATCGGATCACCGGGCTGAGCATGCAAGGCCCTAACCCACATGTTTTTTACCCTGGAAAGACCATAGACCGAGCCTTAGAACATAAGATAAAAGAGACTTATGGATATGTCGAGAAGGGAATGTGCGGCTACAAGGTAGCCTCTATTCAGAATGACGCAGTATGCCTCGCAAGTCAGTTGATCGCAGGAAATTTAGTTCACAAGAACTGACCAACCCAAGTCACTGGATTCGTAGTAGACCTCACAGGAAAGTGCACAGAGGGAGTATAGGTGAATTGGGCACAGTACTTGGTAAACCAACTGGATCTCGACTGCAGAGAAGCCCGGGACCAAGGATATGAGTTTCATTTCAGTTGGCTCCTGATCCTGATTGCTTTCATTGCATGGGAGATGCCGGAAGGTGCGACCTTCCCGGACATCGATCCATTTGAACCATTGGCTGCGAAGTTTAGTACCCTGTGGTATCGAATGATATGAATAAACAATATCATTCAAATGCCATGTTTCATTCATATTATAATCAATTGAAAGTAGCTATCCATTCTACACCGCACATCACTCTGAACACCCTCTACAAGTTTCGGCCCCTGATGAAGTTCAACGCAAACAGACACTTTATCTACATCACAACGCGCGCTGATGAGCACAAGCAACAATTACAGTCCTATTATAGATTAACAAAAGAATATTTGGAGGATATCACAAAGGAATGGTCGATGGACCTCCTTGTTCCAGCTGAACCTGCGGAGATATCTGATGTAGACAGTCCAAAAACTGCACAGGATATACCTGGACCTATCATGCGATAGAAGATCAACGAAGTGCAAGACTTAAGCAGTGCCTCTCTGAAGACTTCTTCCATCATGCCAGAGCAAGAGGGTGATGGTGAAGAGTTAAAAGAATTCGAACAGAAGCACAGAGACAAAGAAGAGATTTTGAAGAAGAGGAAGGGTTCACCTCATAAACCTTCTTCCCAAAAGAAGTCCAAAGCTCTTGTGACTAAGCTGCAGAACACACTGACCCCAAATGAATTCAACTTCATCGTCCCAGCTCTGAATGATGATGTGATGGAGATATTAGAGTAGAAAGAGACTAAACAAGAGGAGATGTATAGTCGGACCGAGATAGAGCTCCAAGGAGTGAAACACACACTTCAGTCGAAGAGAAAAGTCTCCACTGCACCCCTATCAGTCAGAACACCAGAAGTAGGAGATGAGCCAGCTCAACTCCACCATATCGCGGATTCAGTCGAGGCTCAACTTAGAAAATCACAGGATAAAGCAGAGCAAGCCACTCAGGGTTTGACACGAGTACAAGGATTACTTGTAGAACAACGCAGTGTTGTAGAACAAGAAAAGAGTGCTCTCTAAGTAAAGTGGAATGACAAGAAAGCACATCTACAGTAAGGAAAGGAACAATTACCGGTGGAGCAACTAGAAATAAAGGAAGCAATCATCAGAGCACTTCGCTCTGTGACAGTCATTGAGGTAAAGACTGAAGAAAGAATTCCACAGCAGGTGGCACAACTCACATAAGTGATCTAGAAGATCCAACAGCGCATTACAGATCTAAAGCTTCGTGCAGTACCTGAGACCTCGCAGGAGATCATAGACCAAATATAAATAACTTCCCGCAGCGCAGTTGGCAGACTGAAAGCTCTTGCCTTGGAGTGCAAGTAGTTGAGTATCCGCAGTGCCCAGGCATATGAGAACCTCACCGAGAACCCAGAGTTATATAAATTGGAGTCACAGATCCAGGAGGTGAAGTATGAAGATGAAAAGATACATATGCATCTAAATTCCCCATCACCCATAGAAAGGATGAAGAGATCTCATGAGTTATGCACGACCCAACAACAGATCCATATGATCCAGAGAAAAGTGATGGAAGTGACTCAATGACTTCAACCGATGCAAGATAAGGCATGTCAGTTGTTCACAGAGGTTGAAAGCCGAGGAGCAGAGCTAAAACAGGTTGTGAGTGCAACATAACAATGCCTAGAGGGACTCGTCAATGACGCACTCATCTAGGAGTTTTCCGAGCAAGAGGCCATAGCACAACAAGAGGTCGAAGCAACTCTAGCCAATATCGAGGCATTCGAGGCAGAATTGATCAGACTAGAGTGACTCGGGACGTGTCACAGGTGAGTGTTGGGGGCCTGTTGGCCCTTGACCAAGTTTTGGGAGATACTTGGTCATGTTTGACCATTTTTGGGATTTTGACAGCCTGTCGAAGATGGAGCGTCAGATGAAGTGGAGATTGTGGAATCTCAACCCAGTTTTGGGTCCTTTTTGGGTTTTTGGGATAATGTAACCGGAATGGGATGTCAGCCCATGGGATTTTCCCATGTTTAGGCTTATTTTGTATGTATAAATAAGTAAGTTAGACAATGTAAGTAGTAGAGCACATCTATGTGATGGTAAATATTTCTATGTGCAAGTGATCTATGTGATTGAGTAGGCTCTATGCATATTGTTGAACTTGCAGTGATAAGTCCAAGTGTTTGTAAGAGACTAGGTGCTCAGATACTCGGGGAAGGAGGATCTAGTGAGGTGTGTAGATATCTTGTCCTATGCAGAGTAGGGTTTTGGTGGCTTTGTGATTGTAACCTATTTGACTGAATATAATAAAGAAGAAGAGTTGGTGGACGTAGCCCCAGGGGGGGTGAACCACGTAAATACTGTGTGTTATTCTTTTTTCTTCGACTTGATGTGTTTATTCCTTCTTCTACTAAGTGATTGGACATGTTTAGATTGATCTACTTATTCTTTGTGCTTATTAGACATGTATGAATGTGCTTAGTGTTGATCTACCAAATCTGATCTGTTTTACTATGGCTAAATGCTGAAATACCTTAGACCTAAGTGAATGCTGCAATGCTCTATGCTATCTGCGAAGTAGAGTAATGGTTGAATGTTGATAATCTATCACTGCTAAGTTCTCTGTAAACAATATAATCACAGATCTATGTCCCAGCTAAGGTTGCAGACACTTGAGTCCTACAACCACCCTTGCCTCTACCTCGGGTAAGACTTCATCTTCTTCGTAGGTGTTTCCGAAAGGGATGGTAGTTAAGGATTTGTTGGTGCACTCTTGAGCATTGAACCCTGGGTCTGCCCCTGTCCCAACAAATGGTTCCGTTGCTGGGACCTGAAACTGTGATTGTTGGGAACTAAGAAAGAAGAGGCTTGTGCAAAATAAATCTTTGTGCATAGATCTATGCCCTAGTGCGCAGTACCCTACTCGGTTTATAAGCTATGTGCTAAAGAAAGAAGGTCAGATCTGAAAGAAAGAAGCAATATCTGGAATCTTTGTGCTAAAGAAAGAAGGTCGGATCTATAAATAAGAATTAGGATCTGAAAGCTTTGTGCTCCAAGGAAGGTAAAAGTGAGAAGTTCTGATTGAAAGAGGTAATATATGTAAGCTTTGTTCTCTATTAAAGGTAGGAATAGTTAAAGAATTATTAGATCTAAAATATTTGTGCTTTGTTAAAGGTAAGAATAGTTAAAGAAGTCTTAGATCTGAAAGACTTGTGCTCTGCAAAAGTAAGATAGGTGGAAATTTTTGTTTCTAGAGTATGGATCTAGGTATATATGATAGGTTTTGTCCTAGTTTGAAAGCTAGGGTGTTAATAGACGAAATAAGGTTTGATATGAATAGATCTAATAAGAATAATGAAAGATATGTTATACCTATGCATAGAAAGAATGTTTGGACTAACAAATGGATGCAGGATCCTAGAAAGAATTTGTTGCAGGTTAACTCCTATGATCCTAGTGTGTAGTATAAAGAGATCTGGGGATCATTTGAAAGAAAGAGAGGATTGACCCTCTGTTAAAGTTGCATAAGACCAGGACATCTCGCTAAGGAATGCCTTGGAAGAAGACCTAGTTGTCTTTGTTGTAAAGCCATGGACCATGAAGTGTTGGATTACCCTAGAATGATCGCTAAGATTGAAGGAATGAATCTGAATGAAGAAAACCGTAAGGAAGATACGTAAAAGGTAGAACCCCAACAAGAATCATAGAAAGTATTGATACAAATGAAAGAGATCCTGAATGACCACCGACATGTGAGATTATTAGAGATTTTCAAAGAAAAAGAATGCATTGAAGCAAGAATAGGGGACTTCGACATTGACTGTGTTCTTGATGAAGAGGCACAAGTGAATATTATGTCAAAAAGAACTTGGGAAGCTATATGAAGGCTTTCTATGATCCCTTCCCTATAAGGAATAAGTTTATTTAGAGGAAATCTAGTAAACCTATGTGGAAGGCTCGCCCGAATACCTATGACTGTCAATGGAACTTCGACAAAGGAAGATTTTGAGATTATCAAATATATTGAAGACAACGCCCCGTTTACCATGATACTAGGGAAACCTTGGATTGAAAGAGATCAAACCAGATGAAAAGAAGAAGAAGAAGCCTTGGAACAAAACAAATAAGCGTTAAAAGATTTCATAACCAGAAAGATCGCTCAATTGATTAAAGAATATGAGAACAGATCAAAGCTATTTGACCCTAGAGATTCTGATGTCAAAGATGGAAGACCACTAGAATACCCTCAGAAGACTATAGTACTTAATCCAGAAGCAGAAGAGATGTTGACCCTGAAATATTCTCAACAACAGGTAGTAACTATATCTAAAGAAGATAAGAATCAGAATGGAAAGAAGAATACTGAGACAAAGCTCACTGGAAAGAAGGCTGGGAAGCTAAGTAAGAAGAGGGCTAAGATTGAAAAATTATAGAAGGTTTTAGAGGGAGCCTCGCAAAAGGAAAATTTGGCGAATATTAGCTTCGCCGAGATATCAGAACAACGACATAGGTCACTTCGATGTGGCAAATCAATATAGCCGTTGGGGACGATATATCCGTTCGACTGATGCTCCGAATGACTGGAAATTTTTTTATGGCTCGCCACCTGACTGTTGGACCATGCCATAATGGATAGAACAAGAGTTAATGAAGCCTCATACCCATTGCAAGCAATCCGATTATGAGTTTCCTATTTATCTCGCCACGCCATGCATGAAGAACACTTTTGCCAAATCGAGAATTTGAGCTTGAAACCTTAGTTAAGATTTTCCATTGATCATTGCACCCTTACTTTCCATCTTATTGCATGTCTACATTACTTTGTGAACCTGATATTATTAATCTCGAGCACGTATGTTCGAGGAGATTAGAACACTTGAAGAATCTACGAATGAAGTACTCATTGATATCAGGACCGAGAAAGTCATGTCGGAAAGAAGGATGTCTGCAGGTGTGAAAGCATCATCGATAGGAGGAGTCTAAGCTTCTCCTTTGACTTCTCGCAGAGAAGGAACTTCTAGAATCATGATAGAGATGAGAACAAAGCATAGAGATGATCTCACAAATGCTAAGTTGATCCCAAGCATCTTACCTGCGTATATACCTCCTCTGAGCGACACAATGAACAAAGATAATGTACCTAGAGATTTTGACTGTGCCTTGCTCACTGTGTACCTTCCAAAGGGGATACACGCAGTTCACACAGACTAGGATAAGATAGCATCACCGAAGTTTAGTGACTTCAACCTTGGAGACCGTAAAGCTTACAATATTCTCACCCTGCATAAGTATCTGACCAGGACAAAAGGCAAGAATTCAAAGATTATCCCCCAGCCTTGGAACCATAACCTTGCACAGTTTACCTTGCTTAATGTTATGAAGATCCTGCACTTCAGACGACATCAAGAAGTGAACACATGTGTTAATTTGCTGTTATCCTGTTACCATGGAGGATATTTATGGCTGAACCGACGTATCACAGTGGATCTGACCTTGATCCATCAGATCACCGTGATGAGCATGCAAGGCCCTAAACCACATGATTTTTACCCTGGAAAGACCACAGACTGAGCCTTAGCACAGAAGATAAAATAGACTTATGGCGATGTCGATAAGGGCAGGCATGGATACAAGGTATCCTCTATTCAGAATGACGTAGTACGCCTTTCCTGTCAGCTGATCGCAGGAAAGTTAGTTCGCAAGAACCGACCAACCCAAGTCACTGGATTCGTAGTAGACCTTGCAGGAAATTGCACGAAGGGCCTACAGATGAATTGGGTGCAGTACTTGGTAAACCGGCTGGAGCTCTACTGCAGAGAATCCCATGACCAAGGATATGAGTTTCATTTCAGTTGGCTCCTGATCCTGATTGCTTTCATTACATGGGAGATGCTGGAAGGTGCGACCTTCCTGGACATTGAGCCATTTGAACCGTTGGCTGTGAAGTTTAGTACCCTATGGTACTCAGAAAATATGAATAAACAATGGTATTCAAATGCCGCGTTTCATTCATATTATAATCAATTGAAATTAGTTATCCAGTGTACACCGTGCATCACTCTGAATACCCTCTACAAGTTTCGGCCCCTGATGAATTTCAACGCAGACAGACACTTTATCTACATCACAGTGCGCGCTGACCAGCACAAGAAATAGTTACAGTCCTATTATATATTAACAAAATAAGATCTGGAGGAGATCGCAAAGGAATGGTCGATGGACCTCCCTGTTCCAGCTGACCCTGCAGAGATATCTGATGTAGATAGTCCAGAAACTACGCAGGATATACCTGAACCTATCATGCAACAAAAGATCAACGAAGTGAAAGACTTAAGCAGTGCCTCAGTGAAGACTGCTTCCATCACACGAGAATAAGAGGGTGATGGTGAAGATTTATAAGAAGTCGAATAGAAGCACATTGACGAAGCAGAGCTTTTGAAGAAGAGGAAGGGTTCACCTTAGAAACCTTCTTCCCAGAAGAATTCAAAAGCTCCCGTGACTAATCTGCAGACAACACTGACCCCATACGACTTCAACTTCATCGTCACAGCTCTGAATGATGTTGCGATGGAGATAATAGAGAAGCAAGAGACTAAACAAGAGGAGATGTATAGTCGGATCAAGATAGAGCTCCAAGGAGTGCAACAGGCACTTCAGTCGAAGAGCGCAGTCTCCACTGCACCCCTACTAGTCAGAACACCAGAAGTAGGGATGAGCCAACTCAACTCCACCAAATCATGGATTCAGTCGAGTCTAGACTTCGAAAAGCACAAGATGAAGCAGAGCAAGCCACTCAGGATTTGACACAAGTACAAGGATTACTTGTAGAATAATGTAGTGCTGCAGAACAAGAAAAGAGTGCTCTCCAAGCAAAGTGGAATGATGAGAATGCACAAATACAACAAGGAAAGGAACAATTGTTGGTGGAGCAGCTGGAAGTAAAGGAAGCGGTCAACAGAGCACTTCACTCTATGACAGT
Source organism: Picea sitchensis (assembly GCA_010110895.2). Lineage (NCBI taxonomy): Eukaryota > Viridiplantae > Streptophyta > Pinopsida > Pinales > Pinaceae > Picea > Picea sitchensis. Next base: position 56,747 of record SNQJ01S0001865.1, read on the forward strand.
CATTGAGGTAAAGACCAAAGAAATAATCCCACAGTAGGTGGCACAACTCGCATAGGTGATCCAAAAGCTCCAACAACACTTTGAAGATCTAGAGCTTCATGTAGTACCTGAGACCCCACAGGAGATCAGAGACCAAAGAGAAATAATTGCCCGCAATGTAGTTGACAGATTGAAATCTTTTGCCTTGGAGTGCAAGTAGGACCCAGACATATGATAACCTCACCGAGAACCCAGAGTTATATAAATTGGAGTCGCAACTCCAAAAGGTGAAGTATGAAGCTGAAAAGATACAGATGTAGCTGAAGGCCATGTCACCCATAGAAAGAATGAAGAGATCTCATGAGCAGTGCACGACCCAGCAACAAATCCATATGATCTAGAGAAAAGTTATGGAAGTGACTCAACGTCTTCAACTGGTGCAAGATAAGGCATGTCAGCTGTTCATAGAGGTTGAAAGCCGAGGAGAAAAGCTAGAATAGGTTGTGAGTGCAGTAGAACAATTCCTAGAGGGTCTCGTCAATGAAACACTCATCTAGGAGTTTGCTGAGCAAGAGGCTGTAGCACAACAACAAGTCGAAGAAGCTCGAGCCAAGCTCACAGAATTTGAGGCAGAATTGATCAGACCAAAGTGACTCGGGATGAGTCACAAGTGAGTGTTGGGGGCCTGTTGGCCCTTGACCAATTTTTGGGAGATACTTGGTCATGTTTGACCATTTTTGGGACTTCGACAGCCTGTCGAAGATGGAGTGCCAGACGAAGTGGAGATTGCGGAATCTCGACCCACTTTTGGGTCATTTTTGGGTTTTTGGGAGAATGTAACGAGAATGGGATGTCGGCCCATGGGATTTTCCCATGTTTAGGCCTATTTTGTATGTATAAATAAGTAAGTTAGGTGATGTAAGTAGTATATTACATCTATGTGATGGTAAATATTTCTATGTGCAAGTGATCTATGTGATTGAGTAGTCTCTGTGGATATTGTTGAACTTGCAGTGTTAAGTCCAAGTGTTTGTAAGAGACTAGGTGCTCAGATACTCAGGGAAGGAGGATCTAGCGAGGTGCACAGATCTCCTGTCCTATGAAGAGTAGGGTTTTGGTGGCTTTGTGCTTGTAACCTATTTAACTAAAGACAATAAAGAAAAAGAGTTGGTGGACGTAGCCCCAAGGGGGATGAACCATGTAAATACTGTGTGTTATGCTTTGTGCTTCGAATTGATGTGTTTATCCTTTCTTCTGCTAATTGCTTGGACATGTTTAGATAGATCTTCTTATGCTTTACGCTTATTATACATGTATGAATGTGCTTAGTGATGATCTACCAGATCTGATCTATTCTACTATGGCTAAATGCTAAAATACCTTAGACCTAAGTGAATGCTGCGATGCTCTGTGCTATCTGCGAAGTAGAGTAATGGTTGAATATTGATAATCTATTGGTGCTAAGTGCCCAGTAAACAATATAGTCACAGATCTGTGTCCCATCTAAGGTTGCAGACACTTGAGTCCTGCAACCACCCCTGCCTCTACCTCGGATGAGACTTCATCTGCTTCGCAGGTGTTGCTGAAAGGGCCTATAGTTAGGGCTTTGTTGGTGCACTCTTGAGCGTTGAACCCTAGGTCTACCCCTGTTCCACCAAGCTCCAACTCCCTGATTATCCAGCTCCAACCAGAAGGAGGCTACAACCCCCTTTCCTTGCCCCATCCTACCACCCTAGAGTATAAGTATAAATCAATTGTCACTATCACAATCATTTCTACTGTCACTGCCAATGTCACTATCACTATCATTGCCACTATATCCAACCTGTCACATCAACCTATCCAACCTGTCATTAATCAACCTGTCACTATCAACCTATCCAACTTATCACTGTATCCAACCTGTCACTATCACCGATACTCAACCGGATCCTCTCACATGGATCATACACCAAGGAAACCTCTCAACTAGATGTCCAACATCACCAACACATGCCTCTACCATGCATATACTAAGATCACCAACATACCATCAAGTACCAACATATACCATGCATTAACCATGCATCAACCTGTGCCACAACCTGTACCAAAACAAGTGCATCAACCATGCACCAAACCTGCATCATCAACACCTGGATGATACAATGTGTCAACCATGCACATCAACCATCAACACTTATACCATACCATGTGCCAACCATGCAAATCAAGCATGCACAAACTTGTACCTCAGCCTGTACCATCAACCATGTACCATAACAAGTGCATCTACTATACCAAGTATCAATCATGTACCATACCATGTAACTTACCATGTAACAACCATGCACATCGACCATGTACATCAACCATGTATATCAACACTATACCATGTACCAACAAGATATGATAAAACAATAATATCAATGATGTAACTCAAACAAGTATCAACATCACCAAGCTATGCCTCAACAATATGTACCAAGATCACCATACCATGTACCTCACCATGTGACATGAAATGTTCCTCAACCATATACCATATCACTCTCAATCATGCCATGTACCATAAGATAAGCCTCATGTGTATGCCAATATCACAAAGATGTGCCTCTAACAATGAACCATAACAACCATATACCAAGTACCAAGGATATATCTCAAGCATGTAACATTCTCACATCAACCATATGAAATTATGTACCATCAAGGGCCTCCAAGACACACCTTAAGCATGTGCCATACCATCCAAGATACAAGCCTCAAACAACTACATAAAATACATACCTTTACTCATGAAGATATGAAGCATACCATCTTAGACTCTGTATCAACTATGTTGTACCATCAAACCTTGTTGCAACTCATCCATACATTTTTTTCAAACCTTTTCCTTAGTTAGACAACCTGTCCTCCTATAGACTACGCATGTATCCAAATTGTCCTTATGCAGCTTGCGTATGTACGTGACCTGTCCTTCTGTAGCTCGTGTATAACCTCATAAAACTAGGGTTTCCATTTTTCTGCAATTCCGAAACTTTCACTACTTCAGACCTTCACAAATTTAGAAAAATGTTGTCACAAACTAGCCAAAAGATCACAATACTAGACCATAACATTCACAAGATAGATATTCAATGTAAGTGTGTGTGTCCAAATGAGAGACTCCTTGAGGTGTATTTATACTAATTCTAGGTAGCCTCTTTCCTTATTTTAGGGGTTTCTTGTTACAACCACTTTACCCTTTGACTAAGAGTTGTAACCAACTAGGGTATTCTTGCCCATTCTTCAGGGATTCCAACTTCACAAGGTCATATATCCATAACCGTGAGGAACCACGTGCCATTCCACATATCACCGAAAACAGAACGACGATTGTTATTCATTTATGATATTCTTTCCTGCAATTTCACTGTCCTTTATGTCCATAAACCTCAATCAACTTCAGGTCCCATAACCACACCTCTAGGGATTCATCTAGACTTCATCAAATGTATCCATCACATATAATGACATCAACTAACTCACAATCAATCTCGATCATACAGATGATAACCAACTGTCCAACAACATCATACACATCTCTAGGGCTTCTCCAAGGGTTGACATTGATCTCTAACGGTTGGCATCAATCTCAAAGATAACTCTCCAAGGGTTGACATTGATGAAAACCAACTATCCAACACCAAGCACCTCATCCGGGGGTACAAAGTTAACATATTTACAAAGGGTGTTGGAAAAAATAAAAAATAGCAAAAGTGAAAACAAAGATTCCAAGAGTAATGGTGGTGTCAAAGACACTGTTAACACTTCAACACAATAAGAACAACTCCATGAGTAAATGATTACATAATATGTGATAGACTTATATAAGAGATTGTCTAAATATAGTTTTACATAGATGAAAAAATCCTTGATGGATGTGACCACACACCCCATAATTTTCCATAAATGTGGATGTAAATTGATCAACTAGACATATTCAATTCCATGTGCCTAGTCGGTGGTCGGTCATGTCTATTTCTTGGTTGAATCCCTTCATGGTTAGATCCCTATTTATAGTTAGATACATATTCCAACAAGGTGAATTTGTACTAAGAATCATATGTTCCAACACCCCCTCTTAAACTCAACTTGGAGGAAAAATTAAATCAAATATCATCGCCATTTAATTTTATAGGAATAGAAAATGTTGATTCAACCAAGAACAATAAGAAACACTACCACCTCTACAAATAACCATAATACTATTCAATCCAAAATATAGTAACAATCTCCAAATTGATGTCTAAAAAACTATTTCCTCATTGAGATTCTCCACTCAATCTACTCTGAAATCGATAAAACAATACATGCACCACATTGACAAACAAGAGCATATGCAAAGTTCAGGATCAAAATAATAATAAGGTTGCCAAACTACTGTCAAAACAATCCCAATTGATAGTTGACTAGACAACAAGAAAACAAAATCATATTCAATCAGTCAACCAAACAAAAAGATAATCTGAGTCGATTAGTTGACTAGACGTCATTCATATCAACAAACTAGTCTCTATCCATAAAGTAAACAATACTTGTTAAAGGAATATCAAAGAATCCAACAATCATCAAATAGGTGTCCACAATGACAAGCAACGATACTTAGTCAACATCTCTATCGCTATCATCTATGATCAACAATCGACACTCCTGCACATTAGTCTTTAGCACTAATCACTAATATGTAACAAAAAGCTAAACCGATACCAACACACCCTAACTATCCACCATTGAAGAACTTGGTCGAACTCAGTTCAATTAGTGTTGAAAGTAAGGCTTATTTGATTAACAACTAGACATATCAAGTTGGGTTTACTTCATCAATACCCAATACTCTCCAATACTTACTATATTAACAACAATACTTATTCAACATATCTATCTCCGTAGGGAAATGAATGGAGCTAAGTGCATGCAAGATGACATACATAATAATGTGAGGGAAACAAGTGTCATGTGTGGAGAATATTTATGCCATAATGTGTAATAGAATATGTAAGAGGTGTAGACAATATGACATTATAAGGGAATATGCCATGTACACTTGACATAGAGGAATTCCATAAAGTTAACATATTTTCAAAGAGTGTTGGAACAAATAAAAAATAGCATAAGTGAAAACAAATATTCCAAGATTTGTGGTGGTGTCAATAGACACCATTAACACTTAATCACAATAAGAAAGGCTCCATGAGTAAACGATGTTATACGATGTGCTAGACTAATCTAAGAGATCATCTAAATATAGGTTTGAGTAGGAGAACAAACCCTCAATGTATGGGACCACACACCCCATAACTGTCTATAATATGTGGAAGTAAACTGATCAACTAGACATATTCAATTCCATGTGCCTAGTCGATGGTTGGTTAAGTCCATTCCTTGTTCAACTACCTTAATGGTTAGCTCCCTCTTCATGGTTAACTACACATTCTAACAATGTGAAGTTGTGCTAATAATCATATGTTCCATCACCCACCCCCCTGCCCTCTTAAACTCAACTTGAAGGAAAAATTATATCACATAACATCCCCCCTTAATTTTATAGGAAGTACATATGTAGATCCAATCAAGTATAATTAAAAACACTACCACCTTTGAAAATAACCATCTTACCAATCAATCCAAGGTATAGTAACACTCTCCAAATGGAAGTAGGAGTAACTATCACCTCAACGATATTCTCCACTCAATCTACTATGAAATCATTAAAACAATCCATGTACCACGTTGACAAACAAGAGCATATGCAAACAAGATCGAAACAATGATAAGGTTCCCAAAATGTTGTAAAAACAATCCCAATTGATAGTCAACTAGATAATAAGAAAGCATAGTCCTATTCAATTAGTCGACTAAACAACAAGACGGTATGAGTTGATTAATTGACCAAACATCAATAATATCAACAAATTAGTCTCCATCCATAAAGCAAACAATATTTGTTAAAGGAATCTCAAAGAATCCAATAATCATCGAATAAGTGCCCACAACAAAAAACAATAGTACCTAGTCTACATCTCTATTGCTATCATCCATGACTAACAATCAAAACTCTGGCAGATTAGTCTTTAGCACTAATCACTAATATGTAAAAATAAGTTAAACCAATACCCACACACCCTAACTATCCATCATTGAAGAACCTTGCCAAACTTGGTTCAGTTAGTGCCGACCGCAACACTTGGTTGATTAACAAGTAGACATCTCAATTTGGGTTTACTTCATCAAAAAAATATCAATATCATTGATAGTAGACACCTCAAGCTCCCATCACCTAAATCCTTTAGTTAACTGATCATCCAAAATATTCATGTCCTCCATGAGCCAAAAATTTGGCAAATATCCCAAACCTATATCTAGTCTAAATTCTTATCTAAATCCCTCGGTTCCATCACTTCATGCATTTTTACCCTTATTTTCATATTCCCGTTGAAAACAAAAAATATTCCTTTTATTAAGCACCCTTATCCCATCCACAAAGTCATGTGTTAAGCCTCATATGCCCAAAGTCCTTAGAAAATAGAAAAAGGGTTTATTATTATTAATATAAATATTTTTATTAATATTTAATCCAATATTTAATTTATGGAATCACGTCAAATCATGGGCACAAATCTCAATTTATAATGTGGAAAAGTCAAAGGTCAGATGGAGAGCACACATATGATGCAGGAACATCGTTGACATCAAGTGAATGTGGGGGCAAGCGCCACACATTTTGAGCATATGTTAAATTGTTTAAAAACTTTTGAAGAGTGGATGCGCCAAACTTAAATGTGATAGTTAAGGAGAGGCGTACTTATGTAATGTAAACGGACCTTGAGTGATTTCTCTCGTCCTTAGTAGGTAGGAGGCATTTAAAGTAGTTAATGTAGGTAGATATAATTTAATTATATATTAGACAGTTTTAGAGCGCAAGAGGGAAACGGGATATAGACACCCTCATTGTGCATTGTAACATTATTCTAGAGAAGGAAGAGCAAGAGCATGCAGAGAGCTGTGTAAGAACACCCATGTACAGACATTTGGATTAATAGAAAGAGGTTGATTAAAATTCATGGTTTGTGTTTGTTCTCTATGTATTGATGTTGAATGATATGCTCATGAATGTTTGCTTCCTGTTATACATTTGCTTTGATATGCTGTGTATATGATTTCATGTTCTAAGTTGAAGTCTAAAAGGAAGAGGGAATGAGTTTCAATTGTTTCTCTATCTGAGCAAGAATTCCTGCAAGGAGTGCAGTCGAAGTGTTCGCAAGGAGTGCGTTGACAAAGGGTTCAGATAGGTAGCATTTGTTCTCATTTCCGTAGAAATGCAGTTGGGCACAGGAGCCGTGCAAGGAGTGTGCAGGCAAAGTAAAGCCTCAGGGTTGCGAACCTGAGTAAGGTGTGAGAGACTACTGCTGCAGGAGTGCACAGAGTCGAAGGTATTCGACACTTTGAAGTGCCTGAGAGTTTCCGCAAGGAGTTCGTGTGAGACTCTTCTCCAAGACTTTGAGTTGGGAGAAAGTTGAGGAAGGATAAGGCCTTCTAATCCATTTAAGGATAGTGCAGAAAAGTTGCAACTGGAAGTGTTAAGAAAGGCATCATAAGTTTGTGTGTGGCGGAGAAGTTGAGTAAGAACACTCAGATCATTCGTAGAAATCATCAAAGGGAAGAGGCTGACGGTCAGAAATCTGTGGGGAGGATTAGAAAAATCTTGCCAGCCGTCAGATCTGCCAGAGAAGCAAGGAGGTTACGGCTGTGTCCGGAGTTCAAGCTCAGGAGGTTGTGGACCATCAAATCTCATTCAAACACCCATCAGCCGTTGGATTGACCAGGAGTTGCACGGAGTTTAAGCTTCGCGAACGGGAGGAGGAAAGTTCCGACGAGAGGCGTGGCCATTGGAATTTCGACATTCGTGAAATCGAAAGTCACGAGGACGAGTGATCAGGATTTTTCATAGTGAAAATCCTGGAATCAATCTGAGCCATCCATCTTGAGGAGACAGATGGAAATCATCAAGAGCCCGTCGACATTTCGGCGACCGGGGTTTTAAGTTGAAAAATAACTTGTGTCATCGGAGCATCGAAAGTCTCGAAATCCCGAGGTTGAATCAGGACCGTCCACTAGTTGGGACACGTGGATGAGATCGGAAGCCCATCGGCATTTTGAACATCGAGATTCACATAGGTAAGTGGTTTGGCTTTGCAGTTGGCGAAACCCCGAGGGTAAATCTGAATCGTCCATCCACTTGGGACACATGTCAGGAATCCAAAGAAAGTCGGTGATCGACATTTCATGAGTCCTGGAGGGCTTGAAATTCAGAATCACGAAGTCCGATTCTCTGAAAAGAGGAGAGATCTGTGTGGGATCCAGCTGACGTCATCTCGTTATAACGAGGCATCGAGAAATTCCACGGAGAAAACCCCGAAGTGGAGAGGATCGCCCATCCTAGAGGATGCGTGGTGACAATCGCGATCATCGGGGAAATTTCCCGAAAGGAAAATTCATCCATCGAGAAAGCGGAGATCGTGAAATCGAGGACCAAAGGGTCATGATAGCGGGATTTTGAAAACCCCGAAACCCAATTGTGACTTTCTGTGGTAAACGGAGAAGGGACCAGATCACAAGGCTGTAAGGTGCCGAAAAAGACCTGTGGGCCAAATTTAAATAAATATTCCAGGGGAGAATTGAAGGAGCTACTCCGGCTTGAGGGTGAACTTTGAATGATCCTTAAATACCAGGAGGTCAACGCAGAGGCCTTTTTCTGAGACAAGAGGAGCGACTGTGTCAGTTTGATATCAGAGCTTAGAAAATATTCTTTGAAGGGAGAGTCACCATGCTGTCGAGAAGAAGAGATAGACAATCACCCGATCCAGAGGAGGAAAGGGAGACGTCCAGAGGAAGGGGTAGGCAGGTGCAGAATCCATAAGTAGAAAGAGATCTGCATAACATACTCGCCAGAGTTGTGGACACGGAGATAAGGAAAAAACACACAACTGATATAGGAGATATCAGTGAGTCCGAAAATGAAGATGATGCTGGAAATGGAGAAGAAGAAGTCACAACAGAAGATGCAGCAAATGAGCGCTTGCTTAAAGCTGTTGCAAGAATGGATGCAAAGGTGAAGATGGGCATTCCAGTTTATGAGGGAAATCTGGATGTAGAAGAGCTTCTAGATTGGATTAGAGATTTGGACACCTACTTTGACTATGAATATGTCGAAGAGGACAGGAAGGTCAAGCATGCCGTCACGAGATTAAAAGGACATGCAACATTGTGGTGGGATGAACTTCAAGCGGACAGGCGTTGCCAAGGCAAGTAGAAAATTAAGAGCTGGGACAGGATGATTGCAAAGAGGAAGGAAAAATTCTTCCCCAGGGATTACCAGATTACTCTGTTCAGGAGAATGCAGAACCTGAGACAGAAGCTGATGTTAGTGAAGGAATACACTGAGGAATTTTACAGGCTGAATATCAGGGCAGGTCATCGTGAAAGCAATGATGAAAAAGTAGCTAGGTATATGAATGGACTGAGATATGAGATTCAGGATGAGATGAGTATGTTGACCATCCAAATGGTAGAATATGCTTATCAGATGGCTCTAAAAGTGGAAGAGAAGATGAGCCGAAAGAAGAGTCAAAGGGGCCGAGGAAGAAGCCATCCCAGAGGCAAATCAGTTACCCATGATAGAACTCAGAAGCCCAAGGAGGATTGGAAGTTTGGGTCTGAGACTAAAGGAAAAAGAACTGAGAAAGGCAGAAGCTCACAGAGAGGGAAATATGCTGAACATAGAGGACAACATACTAAGCAGAGAGGAGAATATGCCGATAATAATACTTTTCCTTGTAATAGAGGAAGAGGAAGAGGCAGAGGTGGAGTAATTACATGCTTCACATGTGGAAAGAATGGGCACAAGTCTTATGATTTTCCTGATAAAAAGAAAGAGGGTGGAGAGACTCACATCGCCGAATCTCAGGGGCGAAATTTTGAGGCGGAAGACGCTAAAGGCGGAAGATCGCTCATGATGCGAAAAGTTCTTTTGACACCCGAGAAGGAGGTGGAGAGTTCAGTCCAAAGGACCAGACCTTTTAGGACTTCTTGCAAAACCAAGGACAGGGTATGCAAGGTCATAGTAGACAATGGTAGCATGGATAATCTCGTTTCTACGGAAATGGTAGAAAATCTAGAGCTAGAGACGATTGAACATCCAAGTCCATATAAAGTTTCGTGGCTACAGAAAGGACATTAGGTAAATGTCACTAAACAATGTTTAGTTGAATTTAAGATAGGAGGGTATAATGATAAGATATTATGTGATGTCATTCCTATGGATGTTTGTCATCTATTGCTGGGTAGACCATGGCAGTATGACAGGAATGTGATTCATGATGGGAGAATGAACACATACACCCTAGAGAAGAATGGGAGGACACACATGTTGCTTCCAATCAAGGATAAAGAGGTGAAGCAAGAGGTAAGCAACACAGTACTTCTCATGAGTGGGAAGGAACTCCTTACATAAGTTAAAAAGAAGGAGGATCCATAGTTCTTTTTGGTCAGGAAACTGAGGATTGTTTTGATCAGTACAAGAGTGGATGATTTACCAGAAGAAATTCAGGGACTGCTGGAAGAGTTCGCTGATATAGTAGTGGACGAATTACCTCGTTCTTTGCCACTAATCAGAAGTGTGAGTCACCATATTGATCTCATACCAGGAGCTAGTTTACCAAATAAAGCCGTGTACAGATTGACGTCGCAAGAGAATGAAGAGGTAAAAAGACAAGTCCATAAGTTGTTGGACAAAGGCTTGGTCAGGGAAATCTTGAGTCCATGTGCTGTTCCAACAGTACTCAGTTCGAAGAAAGACGGAGGCTGGAGGATGTGTACTGACTCGAGAGCCATTAACAAGATAACCATCAGGTACAAATTTCCATTGCCGAGGATGGATGATCTGATGGATTGCTTGAGTGGAGCAAAATAATTTTTAAAGATTGATTTGAAAAGCAGTTATCATCAAATTCGCATGAGAGAAGGTGACAAGTGGAAGACCGCATTCAAAACCAACGAAGGGTTGTATGAATGGCTTGTTATGACGTTTGGCTTAACAAATGTGCCAAGTACCTTTATGAGGTTGATGAATGAAGTCCTGAAAGAGTTCATTGGGAAATTTGTCATTGTGTATTTAGATGACATACTAGTTTTCAGTAAAACAAAGACAGAGCATCTGAAACACTTGACTATTGTGATGAAAAGATTACAGAAAGAGAAGCTGCTCATAAACATGAAGAAATCCTCATTCATGAAGACATAACTCATTTACTTGGGATTCGTTATTTCGGCAGATAAATTGAGGATGGATCCAGATAAGGTGGAGGTAATCAAGAATTGGCCATCACCGAAGAATATATTTGAGGTGAGAAGTTTTCATGGATTGGCTAGTTTCTATCGGAAGTTCATCATGAATTTCAGTGGAATTAGTGCAACAATGATGGATACAGTGAAAAAAAGACACAAATATTTTCACTAGACTGAAGAGGCTGAGAAAAGTTTCAATTTGTTGAAGAGTAAGATCACGGAACAACCAATTATGGTGTTGCCTGATTTTCAAAAGACATTTCAAGTGAAATGTGATGCAAGTGGATTTTCGATAGGGGCAGTCTTGAGTCAAGAAGATAGGCCAATAGCATACTTCAGCGAGAAGCTGAATGAAGCAAATGTGAAATACTCCACTTATGATAAGGAGTTTTATGCTATTATACAGGTGTTAAAAAAATGGAGGCATTATTTGATTCCCAAAGAGTTTGTCTTATATAGTGACAATCATGCACTGTAGTTTGTGACTCAACAGGAAAAGTTGAATCAGAGACATGTAAAATGGGTTGAATATATGCAGAATTTCACTTTTGTGATTAAGCATATTTCTGGTACTGCTAACAAAGTTGCTGATGCTTTGAGCAGGAAGTGTTTGCTGTTGTAGGAGTTCAAAGTCAAAACGCTGGGTTTTGATGATCTCAGGGACATGTACGCTGATGATCCAGATTTTAAGGAGGCATATGAAGCAGCTGAGAATCCAGTTCTTAGGGATAGAATCCAGTGGATAGAGTACATGATCCAGGAAGGATTACTGTTTAGAGGTAATCAGGTGTGTATTCCGAAATGCTCCATGAGGGAGAATCTACTGAAGGAGAAACACAGTGGAGGATTGGCAGGGCACTTTGGTCACGACAAGACGTTCGCAAAGCTGAATGAATCATATTTTTGGTCGGGAATGCGAGCAGATGTCAAGAGATTTGTGGACAGATGCAGAATTTGCCAGCATTCGAAGGGAAGAAAACAGAATGTAGGGTTTTATCAACCATTGCCCATACCAGAGAGGCCGTGGGATGCAATTAGAATGGATTTCATATTGGGGTTGCCAAGAACACAAAGAGGTGTTGATTCAATATTTGTGGTGGTGAATATATTTTCCAAAATGGCACACTTCATTCCATGTCAGAAAACCAGTGACACAACTCACATTGCGAACCTGTTTTTCAAAGAAGTCATTCGACTTCACGACTTACCAAGGAGTATAGTTTCGGATAGAGATACGAAGTTCATTGGGAACTTCTGGAGGACCTTATGGAAGAAGTTGGGAACCAACTTGTTGTTTAGTTCAGCTTATCATCCTCAGACGGATGGATAGACAAAAGTAGTGAACAGAACTCTAGGAGACTTGCTGAGGAGTCTGGTGACGGAACACCACAACCAATGGGACAATGTATTACCACAGGCAGAGTTCGCTTATAATGACTCAGTAAACAGAAGCATAGGGAAGAGTCCATTTCAGATTGTCTATGGCATGCAACCAAGAGTAATTTCTGAATTGAGGGATTCAGAACAGACTGCGACTAGGAGTGCTAGTGCAGAAGATTTTACAGGAGCGATGAAGGAACTTCACAGTCAGGTGAAGGAGCGATTGCAGAATTCAAATCAGGAGTACAAGCATAGAGCAAATCAACACAGAAGACAACTTCAGTTTGAAGTTGGTGATTTGATTCTGGCACATTTGAGGAAGGGAAGGTTCCCGAGAGGAACATATATTAAATTGAAGATGAAGAAAATTGGACCATGTAGGGTCTTGAAGAAATTTGGGGAAAATGCTTATGAGATTGAATTACCCGATGGGATCGGAATTTCTTCGATATTCAATATCTCAAATTTGTACCCATACACAACTAAGGAAGAAGGAACAAGTGATGAACATTCATAGGTCCAATGGCAAAATAAGATGCCAGTTGTAGAGATGCCGTAGATGGAAAGCATACTAGACAAAAGAATTGGCAAGAGGACCAGAAGGAAAAATACTTCGAATATTTGGTCAAGTGGAAGGGCCATCCAGTTGAAGATGCCAGCTGGGAGAATGAAGCAGAGATTCAAAAGCATGGACAGACCATGCAAGAGCTCATGGATAGGAGCCCATGAAAATTTTCAAGCAAGGGAGTATGATGCAGGAGCATCGTCGACATCAAGCGAGCATGGGGGCAAGTGCCACACATTTTGAGCATATGTTAAATTGTTTAAAATTTTTTGAAGAGTGGATGCACCAAACTTAAATTTGATAGTTAAGGAGAGGCATACTTATGTAATGTAAACGGACCTTGAGTGATTGCTCTCGTCCTTAGTAGGTAGGAGGCATTTAAAGTAGTTAATGCAGGTATATAGAATTTAATTATAGATTAGACAGTTTTAGAGCGCAAGAGGGAAATGGGATATAGACACCCTCATTGTGCATTGTAACATTATTCTAGAGAAGGAAGAGAAAGAGCATGCAGAGAGTTGTGTAAGAACACCCATGTACAGACATTTGGATTAATAGAAAGAGGTTGATTCAAATTCATGGTTTGTGTTTGTTCTCTATGTATTGATGTTGAATGATATGCTCATGAATGTTTGCTTCCTGTTATACATTTGCTTTGATATGCTGTGTATATGATTTCATGTTTTAAATTGAAGTCTAAAAGGAAGAGGGAATGCGTTTCAATTGTTTCTCTATCTGAGCAATAATTCCTGCAAGGAGTGCAGTCGAAGTGTCCGCAAGGAGTGCGTTGACAAAGGGTTCAGATAGGTAGCATTTGTTCTCATTTCCNATGGTTTGTGTTTGTTCTCTATGTATTGATGTTGAATGATATGCTCATGAATGTTTGCTTCCTGTTATACATTTGCTTTGATATGCTGTGTATATGATTTCATGTTCTAAATTGAAGTCTAAAAGGAAGAGGGAATGCGTTTCAATTGTTTCTCTATCTGAGCAATAATTCCTGCAAGGAGTGCAGTCGAAGTGTCCGCAAGGAGTGCGTTGACAAAGGGTTCAGATAGGTAGCATTTGTTCTCATTTCCGCAGAAGTGCAGTTGGGCACAGGAGCCGTGCAAGGAGTGTGCAGGCAAAGTAAATCCTCAGGGTTGTGAACTTGAGTAAGGTGTGAGAGACTGCTGCTGCGGGAGTGCACATATTCGAAGGTATTCATCACTTTGAAGTGTCTGAGAGTTTCCACAAGGAGTTCGTGTGAGACTCTTCTCCAAGACTTTGATTTGGGAGAAAGATCAGGAGGGATAAGGCCTTCTGATCAATTTAAGGATAGTGCAGAGAAGTTGCAACTGGAAGTGTTAAGAAAGGTGTCATAAGTTTTCGCATGGTAGAGAAATTAAGTAAGAACACTCAGATCATTCGTAGAAATCATCAAAGGGAAGAGGCCGACGGTCAGAAATCTGTGGGGAGGATTAGCGAAATCTCACCAGCCGTCAGATCTACCAGAGAAGCGAGGAGGTTATGGCTGCATCCGGAGTTCAAGTTCAGGATATTGTGGACCATCAGATCTCATTCAAACACCCGTCAGCCATTGGATTTACCAGGAGTCGCACGGAGTTTAAGCTTCGCGAACAGGAGGAGGAAAGTTCCGACGAGAGGCGTGGCCATCGGAATTTCGACATTCATGAAATCGAAAGTCACGAGGACGAGTGATCGGGAATTTTCATAGTGAAAATCTTGGAATCAATCTGAGCTGTCCATCTTGAGGAGACAGATGGAAATCATTGAGAGCCCGTCGACATTTCAGCGACTAGGGTTTTAAGTTGACAAAGAACTTGTGTCATTGAAGCATCGAAAATCTCAAAATCCCGAGGTTGAATCAGGACCGTCCACTAGTTGGGACACGTGGATGAGATTGGAAGCCCATCAACATTTCGAACATCAGGATTCACATAGGTAAGTGGTTTGTCTTTGCAGTTGGTGAAACCTCGAGGGTAAATCTGAATTGTCCATCCACTTGGGACACGTGTCAGGAATCCGAAGAAAGTCGGGGATCGACGTTTCGTGAGTCCTGGAGGGCTTGCAATTCAGAATCGTGAAGTCCGATTCTCCAAAAAGAGGAGAGATCTGTGTGGGATCCAGCTGATGTCATCTCGTCATAGCGAGGCATCGAGAAATTCCATGGAGAAAACCTCGAAGCGGTGAGGATCGTCCATCCTAGAGGACGCGTGGCGACAATCACGATCGTCGGGGAAATTTCCCAAAAGGAAAAGTCATCCATCGAGAAAGAGAAGATCATGAAATCGGGGACCAAAGGGTCATGATAGCGGGATTTTGAAAACCCCGAAACCCGATTGTGACTTTATGTGGTAAATAGAGAAGGGACTGGATCACAAGGCTGTAAGGTGCCTAAAAAGACCTGTGGGCCAAATTTAAATAAAGATTCCAGGGGAGAATTGAAGGAGCCACTCTGGCTCGAGGGTGAACTTTGAACGATCCTTAAAGACCGGGAGGTCAGCGCAGAGGCCTTTTGCTGAGGCAAGAGGAGCGGCTGCGTCAACATACATATAAGGGATTGGAGTAGAGAGGAGGTTAATTATGTGAAGGTGGGTCGGGGAAAACTACTGTGGTTTATTTGGTGGACACGTGTTTTTACGTGGAGCAAATTGGAGGTAAAATATTAAACCACTCCAACCAAGCCCGATGTAATAAATATACCATTTATCATATGTTTAATGTGCTGCATTTTTCCAGGGGTGCATTTCAACAACAATTGTGGAGTTTCTAATAAATGAAATTCCTCCTCACGGTGAAAAGATTTTACAGAGGTAAGATTTAAGAAATTAATGTTTATTTCCATGAAAAATATTTAAATGGGAAGATGGACATGAAGGAAGACTTGGATAATTCTTTATCCAAATATTTACAGGAGTAAAAGAATAAGATAAAAGGTATTTTACCAAAGACGGTAAATTGGAAAAAACACACAGTAAATGTTTTTTCACAGTGAAACCGTAAATTGGAAAAAAGTAACACAGTAAATGTTTTTCATGTGAAATGGTAACAATAAATGTTTTTTTATAGTGAAATGGTGAATTTGGAAAAACAAGACATGGTTTTAAAAGAACCACTAGCATGAATTAAATTATGGAAATTTAATTCTACAGGATAGAAAATATCTGGGAATTATTTTTATTTCAAATATATTATTCCCGCCCCCGGGGGGGGGGCAGCTCAATTGGAAAGTGCTGTGAAAATGAAGTTCCATGAGGTTTCGAGTTCAAATTCCCCCGACTTACAATGTGTACCATGTAAGGGGCATCGTGGGCACACTTGATAGTTATAGTGGTAGCAGTTGGATAACACGTCCACGTGTAACGCGAGCACGTGCCCAACTAGTTGCTGATTCCGCTAGACATAAAATAAATAAATATATATTATTCCCAAATGTTTAATGAGAATATGGATAAATGAAATTATATTTGAAATATTCTGAGTGACATTTCAAAGAGAACGTGGCAAAGGAAGGAGCTGGAGTGTCAGAGGAATCTGCAGGGATCATGAAACATTTTTTTCTGAAAACTGTCATTTGTAATCATTGTAGAAGCTGAAACGTTTCATTTCAGTTATTGTAACCGGTTGCACACTGAAGGAACTCAAATTGTATAAGTATTAGAGGTTCTAAGTGTATCAAGGGTAGGCAGAAGTGCAAGGGCACAATTCTGGTTGTTCTAAACTTCATTGTATTTTTCTGGGGCTGAATTGAATACACATGCAACAACTTTGAAGTCTCTATGAAAAGATTCTAATGGTGGTGATATGAGTTTTGTCTTCCCTCGTTGTATGTATTTCCTGTGTTTATTAAATTCCATTTACACTGTCTTCTATTTAAATTGGAGAGTTAAAGGCCCAAAATTCATCATTTGATGCTCTTGGCTTAAGCAATTTAAACTATGTATGTTTCTTCTTAGCTAATTCAGAATTCGTTCCTGTAATGCTCTGATGTAGTTATATGTTTCTCTTTCCGCTTACCACTCTAATTAAATTCAAATTATAACTCGGATTCATTGCCTCATTTATCCTTTATCCTCTGGAGAGTTCTACTGGCCGATCATTGTTTTCATTCAATTTCATAATTTTGACTCCATAGCCCTGAGTGTTCCTCCCATTCCTTGCTAACAACTTTAGAAAAACCCCCAAAACAAACCAAATCTAGCCACCAATTCCCAAAGAAATATCAAGTGACACGAGAGATCCCTCTTTGAGTTGAGTAGGATAGTGCCTAGCTCTAAAGTAGGTTGAAACATTTACCTCTGTCATTTGTCTATTCAGCTAGACAAAATTTACATAGTGCTAACATTTTGGTGTCATTGCCGGGGATGAAATTGAAAACATTTCCTTGGGAAAGAACGACATGGTTGAGCTCTAAGGTCTGAGAGCAACAAATACTTAGGCACATATTGTCTGTATTCCTCCTTTGGCGACTCCACACATCAAAAAATCAGTTTGTAGGTGATTCCACTGGTAGAAGAATCCATAAATTTAAATTTTCACTGGCGACTCCACTCTCAATGCAGAATCCATCTTCCAAAACATCATTGGCGACTCCACTGTTTGAAGATGAGTTCAATATCTGCAAGGTATGCTCCAATGAATCGATCTCATATTCTTGGCTTTCCAAATCATATTCCTCACATAAATTGGCAAAAATATTTGCCTAAATTCAAATATGGGAAAGGAAATGATGCTGCCTTGCACTTGATTAGATTTCACATGCACATATGTAAGTTGGGGGTTGAATTTCATGAGGATTGTTTGATGAAAATGTTTATGGCTACTTTAGAGGGGAAATCAAGATTATGGTATGAAGGTTTAAAACCAAACAACTTATACTCTCTTAAATATTTCCATATGACATTATTTAAGCATTATGGAGAATCTAATTCTTCATCCTTGGTGTTTGAAGATTGTTGTGAATTTTGTGAACATTTCATTAAATACCTTGAAAATGTTTTTGGTGATGAAGAGTGTATGAATGATGAAATCATAGAATCCCTTTATGAATATTCATCCCAACAACAAATAGTAGCCCCTCCTTTGGTTGAAGATGAAGTTGATCAATAAACTGTTGTTAAAATTCATTTTCCTTCTCCTGTACTTGATGAAGATATTCAACAAAATAAAGTATTTCAAAGTTATCTTTCTTCCCCTATGAATGATGTGGTTGTTCAAATTACAAGTGGACTAGACATGGACGAGGGTTCTAAAACTGCATCTATGGAAACTTCAAGCAATGAACAAACAAATGACATAGAGCTTCAGGAAAGCAACAAAACAACATATGCCATTTTTCAATCAGAAATACAGAAAGATAATGAAGAGGCGATGGTTTTATTTGATTCATTTGAAAATCATGGTTTTGAAAATGCATCCATGGGAACTCTAGACTGCGAAATAGTGCATGTTGTTATCTTTTCACATTTGCAAGAAGATTATGAGCAGGAACTTATTTCCATTCAGTCATTTGAAAGTCAAAATGACAGTCCTCAAGCAAATTTCCAGAAGTTTAATGAAACCAAATCAGAATTGTTTGATGAACAAGAGGATGCACATAATATGGTTGTCACATTTGAATATGTTCAAGAATGTATGAATGTTTTTGTTGAGATGCATGGGAAAGTAGAAAAACCTATTGCTGCCATTTCATTTGAAAATGTTCTCAAAACAAAATAAATAGAGAAAGAAAAACAAACACTTATGAAAGATGATTTTCTTCCTGTTTTTACTCATCAAGAAGAAATGAATTTCCATGGTTTTCAAGATCCTGTGGCCATCCTATTACAATCATCATTGAAGGAGGAGTTTATTTTATTCATAAGTTAAAGTTTTGGATTCAACTTTTGTTTTCAGATGCCATTGTTTACAGTTGTCTACCTTATTAAGAAAGATGTGAGCGGGGAAAAATCGGGAAGCCAATTGCTTAATTGGTTGCATTGACACTTTAGCATCACTTGATTGAGTATTCATTTCAACAGTTTTAGAGTAGATAAGAGTGTGCAAATAAGCTTGTTGGTCAAGCATTTTTCAGTTTGGATTTCCAGTAGTGTGTATAGTCAGATTTTAGTGATGTATTCAGTGTTCAGTATCCAATTGAGAGCAGTGTACAGAGTTCGGTTTTTAGCAGACATTGGTGACAGGTCGGAGTAGGGTACACACACATGTTTTGGGAGCAGGCCATTGGATCAGGCACCAGGTCTACAGTTCTTTTCTACCTCGCAGGGAGGATAGCATCCCTAGTTGGAGCCTATGTTATCACCATAACAATTTTCAAATAGGATCCAAGTCTCAGAGACTTAGCGAAGAGCCACATCACTATGGAAGTGTGATAGTTTGGAGGATAAGGTCTCATATGGTGGCATGTGGAAAAATATAGCAGAGGCGCGAAAGGTAGGACCTAACGAATCATCGATCTTGAAGCAACCTGGATTAATGACTAAGGCACATATCGGGGGATGAATTAGCACGGAAGATAATTATTCGAAGGTGGGTTGGGGAAAAATACCATGGTTTCATTCATGGATGCGTGGCACCTCTAGAGGTGTATCGGGGCGAAACGTGGTCTACCTAAAACCATTTTTTCCAACCCCCGATATCGAAATTTGACGAGACTCGACGGACCGTAGATCACCTGCTAATTTGCATTAATTTTTCCCAATGCATCTTGTCCTTGTGTTATTTTTCCACTCAAATTTTTAAACTTTTTCACCAGCTCCGTCAAGCTCCCATCGCCTAAATCCTTCACTTAACTGATCATCCAAAATATTCATGTCCTCCATGAGCCAAAAATTTGGCAAATATCCCAAATCTATATCTGGTCTAAATTCTTATCTAAATCCCTCGGTTCCATCACTTCATGCATTTTTACCCTTATTTTCATATTCCCGTTGAAAATAAAGAATATTCCTTTTATTAAGCACCCTTATCCCATCGACAAAGTCATGTGTTAAGCCTCATATGCCCAAAGTTCTTAGAAAATAGAAAAAGGGTTTATTATTATTAATATAAATATTTTTATTAAAATATTTGTATTAATATTTAATCCAATATTTAATTTATGGAATCACATCAAATCATGGGCACGAATCTCAATTTA
The DNA here is from genome assembly GCA_010110895.2 of Picea sitchensis. Classification (NCBI taxonomy): domain Eukaryota; kingdom Viridiplantae; phylum Streptophyta; class Pinopsida; order Pinales; family Pinaceae; genus Picea; species Picea sitchensis. The sequence goes on from SNQJ01S0001865.1 coordinate 77,179, forward strand.
TAATGTGGAAAAGTCAAAGGTTGGATGGAGGGCGCACATACATATCGGGGATTGGAGTAGCGAGGAGGTTAATTATGTGAAGGTGGGCTGGGGAAAACTACCGTGGTTTATTTGGTGGACACGTGTGTTTATGTGGAGCACATCAGAGGTAAAATAAGTTTGGATTAAACCACTCTAGCCCAAGCCCAATGTAATAAATGCACCATTTATCATATGTTTAATGTGCGACATTTTTCCAGGGGTGCATTTTAACAACAATTGTGGAGTTTCTAATAAATGAAATTCCTCCTCACGGTGAAAAGGTTTTATAGAGGTAAGATTTAAGAAATTAATGTTTATTTTCATGAAAAATATTTAAATGGGAAGATGCACGTGAAGGAAGACTTGGATAATTCTTTATCCAAAGATTTACAGGAGCAAAAGAAGAAGACAAAAGGTATTTGACCAAAGACGGTAAATTGGAAAAAACACAGAGTAAATGTCTTTTCATAGTGAAACCGTAAATTGGAAAAACATAACACAGTAAATGTTTTTCATGTGAAATGGTAACAATCAATGTTTTTTTATAGTAAAATGGTGAATTGGGAAAAACAAGACATGGTTTTAAAAGAACCATGGGCATGAATTAAATTATGGAAATTTAATTCTACAGGATACAAAATATTTGGGGATTATTTTTATTTCAAATATATTATTCCCAAATGTTTAATGAGAATATGGATAAATACAATTATATTTGAAAGATTATGAGTGACATTTCAAAGAGAATGTGGCAGAGGAAGGAGCTAGAGCGTCAATGGAATCTGCAGGGGTCATGAAACATTTTTTTTGAAAACTGTCATTTGTAATCATTATAGAAGATGAAACACTTCATTTTAGTTATTGTAACCAGTTGCACACTGAAGGAAATCGAATTGTATAAGTATTAGAGGTTTTGAGTGTATTAAGGGCAGGCAGAAGTGCAAGGGCACAGTTCTGGTTGTTCTAAACTTCATTGTAATTTTCTGGGGCTGAATTGAATACATATGCAACAACTTTGAAGTCTCTATGAAAATATTCTAATGGTGGTGATATGAGTTTTGTCTTCCCTCGTTGTATGTATTTCCTGTGTTTCTTAAGTTCCATTTACACTGTCTTCTGTTTAAATTGGAGAGTTAAAGGCCTAGAATTCATCATTTGATGCTCTTGGCTTAAGCAATTTAAACTGTGTATGTTTCTTCTTAGCTAATCCATAATTCATTCCTGTAATGATATGATGTAGTTATTTGTTTCTCTTTCCTCTTACCACTCTAATTAAATTCAAGTTATAACTCAGATTCATTACCTCATTTATCCTTTATCCTCTGGAGAGTTCTACTGGCTGATCATTGTTTTCATTCAATTTCAAAATTTTGACTCCATAGCCCTGAGTGTTCCTCCCCTTCCTTGCCAAAAACTTTAGAAAAACCCCCAAAACAAACCAAATCTAGCCACCAATTCCCAAAGAAATATCAAGTGACACGAGAGATCCCTCTCTGAGTTGAGCAGGCTAGTGCCTAGCTCTAAAGTAGGTTGAAACAATTGCCTCTGCCATTTGTCTATTCAGCCAGACAAAAAATATAGAGTGCTAACAGTATCTACATTTAAAAATAGGATGAGATCATGCCTCTTCGCCTGTTGTTTGTTAATTGGTCACAATGCTTAGTTTTAAAATCAAGAAAACAAAATCTGGGCCAACTGAATGCCAACCAATGGAAAGCAAGTCTACTTTGTTTCATATTTGGTTCATTTCTTAGTTGCCATTAATGCTAATTTCACAAAACATTCTACAAGTCTATCAATATACCAAAATGAAGTAGGAATTTTGGCATTCTTTCAATGTGTAGACACAACACTTGATTAACCACAAATTTACCCGTAAAAAAATAAAATAAAATAAAAAAATTAATTGCTCAAAGGAGATGGGAACGACCCAGGGAAAAAAACACCCAACAATTCTAAAAACATCCAACAATCCACCCAACTCAATTAAACTAGTTGAAAACCTCTTATAGAACTGCAACTGCTCTAAGATGATAACCATCGATCTTCAATCCATGAGTATAATGGATGAAGGATAATAGAGAGTTGTTGGCATTCGTTAAATAATAATGGAAATTGGTTTATAGGTGAATTACAAGAATTACAAGATGGAAGTCTTCATCATAACCCTGTGTGAAACCAAAAATAATAATACACCATAAATGACAATAACAATCTCACCTAAATCACTCTACATAACATTAAAACACACAAAGATACTAAGATGTTGTTGGAAAACCAATTTGGAAGAAAACCAAGTTGATTAGGGATATTATTAAGCAGATAATTGATTTAAAAAGGGTGATCTATACATGTGTTGATACTCAGTGGCATGAAATTTTCGAATGGCCATGGCTCAACAACACTCTTCACTCATCATGGGATAGACTCAATGTTTTCTTCTCCTCTGGTCATCAAACAAGCTTCTTCTTTGTGCTCCTATCTCTGCCACTAACCTTGTTGATTTCCTCCCCATTTCTCCTCTCTATTGAATTCCCTTCTTCTCCACATATTTCATTTTTAATGGGTTTCCTTGGAAGGCCTACCATCACAATGGTTCATTTGAACTTCCAAGTGAATTTTAGACATTTCCTCAAGTTTGCCAAAAACAAATCAATTAAATTCTTGTTACAAAGTTTACAAAGAGATTTTGACAAGGATTCAATTAGAATCAATATCCCTTCCTTGAACACAATTGGGGGAACAATAAATCAATCCATAATATGTTCAAGTTATAAGTAAATACTATAAGCAATAACAATATCTTTTGTGGATTGATACCTCTGGTTGAATGTCAATCAATCACTCCAAATGGATTACCAACAAGAATGAGGAGAATTGTACTACTATACAATTGGTGATATACATATGTAAGAAGTCCTCAAAAACCTATGAAAATGTTTCCATGATCATTCATCAGTCCAAGCAAAATTAACCTTGGTAGTTGGCACTAGTTCAAATTTTTGTCTTTCATGCCTCTTATACAAAGATATAAAAGAGTAATTTCCACTACTCCAAGAATGTCAATTCCTAGACCAATTCCTCCAATCCTTATTGTGAATATGTCAATATGGAAAATATTTATGTTCCGACTTAATATAAGGTGCAAGATTAGGTTCCTAGTCAATCAAAGGATCATGATAACCATGCACTTTAACAACAATGTCATATGCAATTTTATGATAAAAAAAATCTTTGATAATCTTAAAAGAATCATGAGTATTTGGTTGCCTTATTTTCAACTTAGTTGGATGACTTCCACCCGCAACAAACATGACCCTACTAGTCTTTGTAAACACACTCTTATTTATCAATTAATTATCATCATATCCAAGACCTACTCTAAGAAATATCAACTCAGGAGTAATAGGAACAACAATACCTTGTCCATTCTTCCCAAGTCCAAATCCGGTATAGCTCATCTTACTTAACAACCGAGACCAAATACCTATGGTATGTTTCTCAAAAATAGGAGAAAACATGACATTAGTAGCAAACAAAGAATGAGGTGTAAAGATACCATCCTTCTCACAATTAATAAGGATACAAGCAAAATCATCAAATGTATAAAAATTAAGATGAGAGTTTGTAATATCAACATCATCACACTTCTTCATAGTGGTCTATAATTGAATGACTTATACTTCAAGACTCTGCTTGTAGCATTTCAATCCATTAATGTTCTCATCTTTCTTCGCCATCTACAACAACAAGAGATCATGTTCTTTCTTCAAATCATTTTGTTCTCAAATAATCGTATATTATCTACCTAAAGGGGAGAAAATTCCTCATGAAGCTCATCGAAAGAGACATACAAGAAGGTAACCTCATTCTCTACATGGGTATTGGTTGTATCTAGCTTATTAACCTTCTCTTTCAAACCATTAGTATATGTATGAAGGAGGTTTTTAACTTCCTCCTCCAAATCATCAAGTAAATATGTTTTATCCCCAAATTCATCCACGAGGTTGTGAAAGACATGTTTCAATGTTCTTTCCAAAATATCCATATTTCTATATTTTTCATCATATCTCTGCAATATAGTATTTTGTAAGAAGGCAACCTCCACTTCCAACTAGGTATGGGTTGTCTCTAGTTGACCCTTCAATATTTCATTCTCAATTTGCAATAGAGAAACAATAGTTTGCAAGGCAATAACTTCTTTGTGAAGTCAATCATGAGATTCTTACAAAGAAACAACTTTCTTCTCATGAATTTCCTACTATTTATACAAAATAAGTTCTTCATATTTGTCAAAAGAACCCACATTTCTAACAAAGGGCACAAAAAACTTCAAGTATGTACTTTAGTTTATTATAGAAAGTCGACTATCCCACCTGCTAGTCGATCTTCACCATTGATCAACTAAGTGAAACCCACACAATCTTTTCCAGGTTGATGTTGTTACCGATCAATATGAAGGGACTTCTTATTTGGGCATCCAATCCAAGATTCTTATACAATAGCTAACCACCTTCTTCATACACCCATTGATACTTGGTATGATAAACAACAACACATAACTAAATAACACACTAGCTTATTTCTTGCCAATCAAGACAATGTTCAATACCTAAATACAAGTAAACTATGCAATTCGATCTCTTTTGATTGATCAATCCTCCATACAATATTTTCAACCAATATCTAGATTGGAACCAAAATTCACTTCAAATGACAACATGTACCATTAGTGCTCTGGTCGAAAAGCAAGGTAGTCAATCAAAGGAACCCTTGTCCACCTTCAGTTGAGTCTTCCATCGACCACACTCAACTTTAATTAATTAATTTTATAGTGTAAATCCTTCAAAGAGTTACAAAAATCTCGCAATGATAGTCTATAGATCTACAAGCCTCCTTCAATGTTCACCATGCGTCAGGGAAAATTAATGACTATTCAAAGACTGCTTTAGATATTACCAAGGTTTGAGCATCGATGTTCCAACATCCAATCTGACAACTGGTCTTCTATAGACCAATTTCAATCGATGCAAGCAATTTATAAAGAGACAAAGCTCTAGTTGGTTTTCAACTCTCAAACAATTCTCACCCATGGTTGGTCGATCAATCAACTATCGACAACTAGGGCATATAGGTTATGGTATACATTTATATTTCGTTGATATACATAGTCAAAGATATGGTTTATTCAACATTTAGAGCCAGTTGAATGGATAAAAGAACTCGGTCAATTCGCCTAGAATTCAGTTGACAAATCCATAAAACTCCATGGTACAAAAATTAAATAAGGGATCCAACAAACACACAAAAGGTGGATCTAGAGCATTGTACAACCAATTAAACATGCAAGGATGTGTTGATTTAGGAAAGATTATGTATGTTTTAAACCTTTACAATATAACAATGCACACACATATTCTTTATAAAATAGGAAGGAAAACAATAACATTCACACATTGTACTCATAAATTTACCATGGAAACTCCTAATCGAGGAAAACCAACAAATGTTTAGAGCCACACCTCTAAATCTCATTGTATTAACTTCATAGTTTACAAATAAAATATATATAATTATGTGGCATCCAAAACCTTAATCCACTGACTTGTATTAGATTACAACATTAATTCATTAACCAGAATTAGAAAACCACACGTCAACAAATCATTTTCTAAAACTTCCCAAAACAAACCAAAAAACTACCCATTTTTTTTTCGGGGGCTCCACCTTGAAACTCCATTATGCCCTATGTATACATATCACATGTGGGGATAACTATGCAAAGAGTATAACACATACCCAACATTCTCCCACTTGTTTTTTTCTTTGCATACACGGGGCTCGAGGATTTCGTGATCAACAATTCAGGGCATCAATGCCCCACCAAAGAAATTCCCAGTGATTACAAACTTTGTCAATGAATATACATTATTATTCAATCACAAACAACACCTTCTTGTCTTCAATCATGTCTCTCACAAAGTGATACTAAACATCAATGTGCTTTGCCTTAGAATGATAAGTCAGGTTCTTTTCCAAAACCATTGCAATCTCACTGCCATAATCTAATATTACATCTTTCTCTACAAACCCAATACCCAAACAAAACCTTTGTAACTATACAACTTCCTTGCTCACATGAGTAGTTGCCATGTATTCAGATTTTTTTAATTGAGAGTTCCACTACAGATTATCTCTTACTCACCCAACTAATTGCTCTTACAAATAGGTGTATATCTTTTGCAATCCAAATCTCTAGCCTAGTATGTGTTAACAAATCCATGTATGTCCAACATTCTATCTGCCCCAGGTCTTCCTTGGTAGCAAATTCTATAATTTGTAGTGCGACACAAATACCTTAAAACCCTCTTTACATTTGTCCAATGCTCCTTCCCTAGTTTTTGACAGATACTTTCTCAAAACTCCCACTCAATGTGCAATGTTCGGTCTAGTACAAACCATTGCATACATCAAATTGCCAATAACACTAGAATAAGGAACACATGACATGTCCTCTTCTTCTTCCTGTGTCTTGGGACACTGATATGTATATAAGTTTACACCTACAACAATAGCGACCTTGACCGATTTACATTTATACACATTAAATCTATGTAATATTGTCTCAAAATATTTCCTCTGATTCAACCAAAGTTTCTTGCTTTCCCGATCTCTTTTAATTTCCATGTTCAAAATTAAATTTCCAACACTAAGATATTTCATATCAAATTTTGAAGACAACTAAGTTTTTAACTTTGTTGCGTGCACACAACAACCTCCCAATTTTCTTACCGTCTCTCTAAGGGAAGAAATTGCCTAGCCCATAATCTTCTTCTTTGGAACCCTCACACACACTCTCTCTTGTGCCCCCCCCCCCGCCCCTCCAATCTTCTTACTGGAACCCTCACACACTCTCTCTCTTGTGAAAATGGATAAAACAAAGTTTTTCCTCTCACTCTTCCCACTTTACAATTTCCAGTTTCTCTTCATATCACTTTTACCCATCAATATGGACTTTAGATAGTTCTCTCTTCCTTCGTCGATACATAGCATATCAGAGAACACACTCTTTCTTCCATAAAAAAAACCAATATTGGTGCACTAGTGATTCCTTCATTGATACTTTAGCTACCTTCCTCGGAAATTGGACGATACACTGACACAATTCTGCTAAACCTCACTAACACACATATTTGTCACTAACAAAGTTCATGTGATCAATGCCAGTACACCAGAAATGTTCACACGATTACCTTGGCCATGCACGTGCCTTTAACCAGACGACCTCTTTTCATCTTCATCGATACATCGAATATCGACAACACTCCTTCCTTTCTCCCCAATACACTACGTATCGGCAAGGTTCGTCTCTCCCTCGCCAATGCGCTTCTTGTTGACACATTTCCCTCTTCTATCATCGATGCACTAGCAAAAGGATGTCTACCTATCATCGAAAATAAGTTCATTGATAATGATCCTCTTTCTCTCATCGATATTGACCCTATGAGAAATACATGCCTGCATCTTGAGGCCTCTCATATTCTCCTCCATCTCAGATCCTTCTCACTATATCTATCCTCTCAGTCACGCTTCTATCATTTCTAATGGTCAATCTTTCTATGCCTAATTGGATAACTGTTCATCGATTTCCTATCTAGCCTAATCCACTTGTTGATGGGTCTAAAACAACTCATTGTCAACAATAGGGGTTACCCTCGATAAGAAGTCCCAATTAGAACTCTCACCATTTGGAATAGGGAATCGATCCAGATTCTGGCCCGACAACCATTCACGGTTTGATTTTACTGGTTGTGGCTTAGTCCACCGATGACGATAGGTGATGGATGGGTATGCAAACAAAAGATGTAGATGAATACTATGTAAATGCATAAATATAATCTACTTTAAAACTATCCTATCCTAGCTGGGAGAAAATTATCATAACCACATGATCTGTAATGAAACTAACCCTACTTAAAACCCCAATCAGATAGTTGTCATAAAGGTGCAAAGTTAGAAACACATTCACACAAATACATAACCAAAAAAGTCTAGATCATATCTCTGCATACATCAACACCTCATGTACTCAAAACAAATAACATAATAAGGAATAACAAAACTACAAGAGCACCATAGATTGCATCAGAATAGTCTATTAGCAAATGTGTTCTTACAACCCATGTGAACAATGTACACGCCACCTGAAATAGTTCACAGTAAAACAACCACACATGCGAGTTTTCCTCTTTATCAAAAGCTGTCCTTGAGGGATTCTCATTATTAAAAGTTTCAGCATTAATACATCCAAGCTCCAATGAGTGGCTTCTCAATTTTAATTCACACTGTATTCCCAAAGTAGTTTAGAAATGTAAAATGTTTGAAGAGACAAAAATCCCTTTCTTTGGGTTCAATTCTAGTATTTATTTGGGTTCAACATGACTCTTGATATTTCACCTACCTCTGTGACCTTTTATTTACCAACATTTGTCCTTATCTTCTTTATGATGATGAGGGAACAAATATAGAAGCTACATTTCAAATTTTTCTTCTAGCGGTGGTGGGCCATAATGGATTTTGGCTATAGTGCCTCTCATCCACCATAATGACTAGTTTGGACATTGGAACATCTTGGTCATCCAAGTTTGGCAATCAATCATCATGGGGTTCAGACCTCCTCTTCAGCCATTTGAATAAAATTCCTTTTGCTACTTCCCTCTCTCATGATAATTGATGTTGTCCTTAATGCTCTATTGTCCTTGGATGCAAATCACTCTGTAAGGATGTTGAGTGCGTCCTCCTCTTCGACATCAACAACTGACACTATTCAACATATTGCAAATGAGTGGTATCAGATGGATACTTAAATACATTATTAAAACAATCATTTGAACCCACAAAACGAAAATATAAGTAATCAAGACTTCATATAAACTTCCATGAGTTTGATTTGTGGTTCCTCTGCTCGCAGTTGGGGTGTGGTGTTCTCTGGGGCTATTAACAAGGTGTCAGACCTTAATATAAAAAAATGTGTACCACAGGTCAATAATTTATCAAATATTATAACTAGGATGTTATATATCTCGAAAAGAAATTTTCAAGGGTATAAAGAATGCATAAAATAGACACCCGAGTCAAAAGTTATGGCCAATTTACGGATGGAAGTTTTGTAGGTTTCAAAGGAGTTAATAACAACTCTTCTAAAATTTCGGAGGAGTTAATGCGAGTTGCTCCGCTTTGTGTTGGAGGAATTTGAACTAACTCCTTGGATTTGTATTGGAGGAGTTTTAACTAACTCTTCTTCTTTGTATCAGAGGAATTTGAACTAACTCCTCCGCTTTGTATCAGAGGAGTTCATGGGAACTCCTCTGATGGATTCAAAGGACATTTCAACAACTTTTGGAAGAGTTCATGGGAAATCCTCCGATGTCAAACAAAGAACTTTTGATGAAATCTTATGGTACAAACCGATCTTGTTCCCATCATCTCCTCTGGTATGAATGAAGACAATTTGAAATAATTTTATGTGTTCGTTTACCCGTAAGAAACAACAAGAGCTTGAGTTTGAAAGACCATAACTTTCTCATACGACGTCCGATTGAGGTGCCAATTTTTTCAACACAAAGAGTACATAGAGACTCATTTATTAAGATATCTGAACATGTTAGTCAAGCATTTGAATGGATCCATTTTTAAATTATGGCCACAGTTAATAGGGTTTTCTTAGCGGGAAATCCTTGACGATCATTTTGGCACTTCAAGACCTTGGATTTTGATTCAGACAATTGCATTGGATTATTAATCGTGTAATTCATACAACTAGTTTGTTTAAGGAGTGACAAATTCACTTTTACCAGTACCCAAAATTGCGAGCAAGGACATTTTTGAATGAAAGTTCGGACCCCGTTCTTGCTACTACTTCGCCAGAATTCAACTCCATAAGTTCCCATGCCATCTATGATATATAGGCTCTTCGTTCATCCATTGACATTGAGGTGATGTGTAAGAAAAATAGAATTATAAACTTTCAAAACAACCAATTGAAATTTGAGATGCTTAACGTCATTTCAGAGCCGAGGTGACCAATTTTCCTTCAAGATGCATTTCAGAGCTAGTGCAAGATCTACATATGCTTCAATTAACCCATCTATTGATATATGCCACTTTCATGCTCATGGTTAGTGATGAAATCAAGAGGTACAAATAAAAAAAGATGATGTGGTATGTGCATTTGATCTATTGGTAACAAATACAAACTTGATTATGAATGCAGTCATGAAGCAGGTTAGACATGGTAGGTATTATTCATCAATTATCCATTTAGGTGCAGAGATATTAGTCATAAAAAATGATGGGAGATTGATTGATGGTGTAGCAAGAAGAATCCAAGTCAAGAGGAGGATAATATAGTCCTTATGATGAAGGTGGGCCTTGCTGACCTTGTTAGCATTGGCGAGAGGAAGAATATCATCGTTGATGTTCTAGATGACCATGATGGGTCAACATCCTTTTGCTGGCGCATTAGGGATGAAAGAGGGAAACTTATCAACAAGAAGTGCACCGACGATGGGGTATGAACCTCATCGATATGCAGTGTATCGAAGTGAAAGGGGAGAAAGCTACCGATATGCGATGCATCAACGTGAGTGGAAGGAAGTCAACTGGTGAAATGCATGCACACAATGAAGATAATCACATGGAATCTACAGATTTGTCAATGTGATCATGCACACAATGAAGATAATCACATGCAAACTAACATATGTAGTGATTTTAAACAGAGGCATGCTTGCACATAAATCAATTTCGAAGGGAGGTGGATTATGTATTGGCAAAGAAATCACTGGTGCACCAATGTGGATGTAGAAGAAAGGATATGTGTGTTCATATGCTTTGTGTCAGTGCAGGAGGAGGGGACTCACTGAAGTGTGAATCGTCGGGTAGCAGTGATTGGGAGAGGAACTGCAAATGATAAGGTTTGAGAGTGTGAGGAGCACTCAGGATTATTCGTTTACACGAAAGAGAGAGAGTGAGGATCCTAGTAGGAATAATTGGAGGGGAGCCCGATTTCTTGTCTTGGAGAGACACACTCAGGATTACCCATTTACATGAAAGAGAGAGAGCGAGGGTCCTAATGTTGAGATTTTATGTAGTATCAGAAGTTATTCCTAAGTGTAATTGTATTGGTTATTCGTAAGTGTAATTGTGAAAGAGTTTATTGATAAGTCATGTCTCTTAGGTATTTTAGAGTATAAATAGAGGTTATATCGAGTCATTTTGATCAATCATTGAATATAAGTACAAGAGAGTAATACACACTTATCTAGGAGGCTATTCTTGGTTCATGTCTGGGTCTCTTTTGTCTTTATTTCATGATAGAGCATTGTATGACATTGTACATGTTGGAGGAATCTATACTGAGGAAAGTTTGCAAGGTTTTCTCCCCATTGAGGGTTTCCTTGAGGATATATCTTGTTGTTTTGTGGATATATATCTTTCAGTTGTGATCCTTTTTCATATTAAATAATAATATATATATACAATATCATCTCTCTTGAAAAATCAACATGGTATCAGAGCGAGATCATGCCTAACTCCCTCACAAAAGGGCCCAGGAGAATAAGAGAGATAGATTTCGTTTCGATTCAGTGGGATTGATTTGAACAGTTAGAGAGATAGGGGCAATGAAGGAATTGATGTCATAAGCAGTGGCACATGTCGCTACAAAGTTGACTCCATGCCCGAAATATGAAACCACCGATCATAAATATGGACTCAAAAATGGAAATCCCATCATCGTATCTTCAAAGTACAATGGATATGCCCTCATCGAAGAAACACCTTGGGTGTAGTAAATATGGAAAACAAAGTGCGTGTTATAATTCTTCCCAGGAAAAAAGATCTGGTAGCTTGGTGCATTTGGTTAGTTCTAGTAATTTATTTTCTCTTATGGGATGTGTGGAAGGCATGGAAGAGGAGGGATATTTGGATTCCAGGACATGCTCTTGTTCTCAACCCATTTATTATCCAATTGATATCTTTTACTGATTATTCATATATCAACGTATATTCAGGCATATGCTACAAAACAAAATAGGTGGTGGGCGTTTTGGTTAAAAATCATCTTGTAATTGATAGCGGAAGACTTATGATGTGTGTGGTCATGGCTTATTTTATTCTAGGAATAGCCCGTTCAATATCTACTATGGTGGGGAGCGATATTACAACATTGGAATTGAATATAATACTCAATATTGTCTCTAAGCTTCATTTCGTTTGGAAAATGAAGAATCCAAATGAATTATCGAGTGCTCATCCTCCTGAATTTAATATGGAGACCACATGGTTTGAAATAGAATGGTCCATGATGTCCAACATATATACATAGAGAAATGTGATGAGGGTGACCTAGATTTGTGCCCTGTGGAAATCCTTGAAGCTCAGGGCCCTGATGGTGCCCATGATCCTATGCATGTCTATCAATTTCTTTAAAATATCATAGGCTTGGTTTCCTATTGTGGAGTTGTCAAAGTTGGTGGAGATATCATGATACCAAAAGAAAACCTCTACGGAAATTTTTGAGACATTTCCATTGAGCTGCCAAAACAATGGAGCTTCCAAGTAGAAGGATCCACCAAAGTGATATATTTTAAGCAGTTTCTTTGATCGATGGTTTCAATGGTAAAATTGGGTCTCAATGAGCATAGTATTTTCAACGACCACGTCTCATCTGTCGGAGGCAAGGATAATAGAGATAAGGAATCTACGTGGTGATTTTGTAAAAGATTAAGAGTTAAAACATTGAATGACAATGTGAAAACTCATGGGATCAGATCGATTAGGTGACCACGAGAAGGACAAAATGGGATTTGCAATTTTCAATCTATTTAATTTTGGATGTGAATATGTGCACCATGTGGTGCTCATAGCGATGAAAATGACTGATGGCATTGTTTCAAAATATCCAAGTAATGGAATTACCATGAGGAAGAGAAATAAGATGGCATTGTTTCAAATCCTGTAACACAGATGATGACACTGTTTATTGAAAAAATATTGGTGGGTTTATGAGCATGAGAATGTTGTGGGAGGAATTTGTATAATGTGAAATGAGAATTCCTTTGAGGACAATATGGTGTGAATAAATATGCTAGAGAGGCTTATGAGAGAGGCCTATACAATAATATATTGTCATGACTATTTTATGATACCAAATATGATCCAATACATGCAACGTAAGCCTATAGGGGCCATCTCGCCTTCTTGTACGTTGTGGGAAGCGTTAGCAATGCATCATTTTGGTACGATAGCCTAATTTGTTTTGAAGGCTAGGGATAAAGAGGACTTGTGCAACTACCAGATTAATGCTTTTGGAGTCAAACCTTGTTCATGGTTGACATTTTCATCTGCTCGGAGACAAGTCTTTGGCATAGTCATCGTCAGTTATGATACAAACTGTTTGGCATTGTTAATTATGTCACGATCAGTTGAACCGCTGGGGCATGTTTATGTCAAATGATATTCACAAGAAATGCATATGGAATTTAGTGTAAGATTGGAACGATTACCTTGGGAAAAAGACAAGAGAAGAACTATGGTTTCCATGTTTTGGATTATCTGCAATTTACCGTTGAAAGCAATGGCTAGGAAAGAGGTGATCAATTGAATGCAAATCCATTATATAGCCAATTGGGAATGAAAAGAGAATACTCTTGGATGGAAAGAACCATGATTCAGGTGTCTGAGTTTTTGAAGGCGTGTTTGGAAATATGCAAGGGTAAACAATGGAAAAGAGGCAATGTTATTGGTGTGAAGAGAGGTGTCTATCAAATTTGTTGCTGCAATTATAGAAGACATGGGGAAACAATGATTCACTTGGTGTTCTATTGTGAATACTCTTTGCATTAATATGTTGATTGGGATACAACTATGCATGCCTGCTATTCATGATAGAATCATGGTTCATAGAGGAGGCAACCAATCAGGAGGGATGGGGTATGGATTTTGTGTCATTCATAGAGGAAGAAACTAGTGAGGTAGACTGGATAGTAGGGTTTGTTTTCAGTGACAGAGGGAGTTGGGCTCTGAGTTTGACAAGAAGGATATTAGTCTCATACATTACTATTTAGGATTAGAAGCATGACATATAAGATCTTCCTTTGTCAGGGAAAATATGTTGTGGATATCCTGAAGAGGTTCAGGGTGTTGGACCATAAACCATGTTGATGCCCAAAAGCGCAACATAAAAATCTTGCTTGAAAATGAGTTGCAATGCATTATTAATTATATATATTTTAAATAGTACTAAATAGGTGGGACCCCTTTGGAAAAATAATGATAGAAAGCGCTCCACTTATTATGCTCATGATTATCTTACGAGAAACATTCCACAGTTTGAGGATAAGAATGGAGATCCTAACCTGTTTCTATATGCAACTAAGGGATGTTGGGTGTGTTAGCATTTTGATTTCAAAACAGAGAAAATGTTTATATTATTAAACATATAAGTTTACTTTTTCTACACCTATGATTTGATATATTGCTCCAAATGTATTCTCATACAAACTCATAATATATTTTCATATATGGACAAATGACTATTATGTTGATTGACAATTCTCCACTAGCAGGGTATGTGCGACATGCTATTTTAGTGTTTGGTGTTAAATGGGAATATAATAGTTGTAAAAATCCACGAGGGAGCCCGATTCAATTTTGAATATGGAAATGATATGTTATGTTGGATGCTTCGATGGTTGATATTATTGATGGAACAAGTCTTGGAGGCTAAGTGTGCTCCATAGTTGGATGTGGTTGATGGAATTTAATGTGGAAAGAGGAGAAGTGACATGCATTTACTGCATGTCCTTCTGTTGGCAGCCAACTCACTTTTTCCTATCGTCTATAAGCTGCCTACACCTATGTTTTGCAAACATCAATTTTTTGTCGCAATTTCCAAATTAACGACATTTTCATTTCTTGCGACATTTACATACTTGTTTTCGTTAAGTTTTCACAACTATAAGCGTGAAAACTTCTCCTTTCGAGGTCACATTTCGATCACTATCTGAACTGTCATGATCTTTTTATCGATATGCCTACTGCGCTTACCTTTTGTTTATCGTTATGTGGCTAGAAGAACTTTCGAACTATGCTCATTGGACATTCTTATATTGATTGTATAATTTGGTTTTATTGAGTTTGTAAAGCATTGAGCATTTGGATTTACACTTTTATGACTTGCCTGATCTTTGATTCTGCATAGGGATTATGATTAATTTTTCTTATATATATGATATAATCCTTATGCTAATCTTTTCATAACTTTTGGCTTGTCAACTATAAGAATATCGTTTGGCACCTTGGTTAAACTTTTGATTATGTGAATCGATACATTGGCGCATAATTGATTTTGGGTTTTGATCTATATATCAGATGTTTGAACACTATGGCATAATGTTGGCACGTATTGTTATACACATTTTATTTTATTAGTTGTACGCATGATTTAACGGTTGAACTACTATTATGGAGTAAGAAGCTATGAAAATTGGCAGTTGTACTGGGATAATCAATATTTTGCATGGCAAACTCCACCACCTTCGCATGCTCGCATTAATGTTTACCCCTTTTTTGATTGTACAATTTGGTTTTATTGAGTTTGTAAAGCATTGAGCATTTGGATTTACACTTTATATGACCTGCCTAATCATTGATTCTATGAAAATGCATAGGGATTATGATTAATTTTTCTTATATATGTGATATAATCCTTATATTAATCTTTTCATAACTTTTGTCCTGTCAACTATTATGAATATCGTTTGGCTCCTTGGTTAAACTTTTGATTATGTGAATCGATACATTGGCGCATAATTCATTTTGGGTTTTGATCTATATATATCGGATGTTTGAACACCATGGCATAAAATTTACGTGTATTGGCATACACATTTGATCTTATTAGTTGTACGCATGATTTAACGGTTGAACTACTATTATGGAGTGTTGTGCGAAAATTGGTTGTTGTACTTGGATAATCATTATTTTGCATGGCAGATTCCACCACCTTTGCATGCTCGCATTAATGTTTACCCCTTTTTCTCGTTCATTGCTTTTGGTTCGGGTATTTCTGCTCCTGTATGCGTTGGTAAATTCAAACCATTCCCTACTATGTTTTCTCGCCCATGGAGCTACCAAGTAGAAGGTTGAACCGGTAATGGCATTAAGCCCCGATATTTTGATAAATGCCCGCTTCTGCGATTTGTATGTACGCGGGATGGCTTACCTTCGTGAAACGCTTTGAGGGTTTTAACCTTTATGAGCTCGCTCGACAGCTTGCCATGACCTTCGATGGCTGAAGAGCCAAGGTGGGCGATATACAATTAGAGATTGATGAACAATTTATCACCTCAGCCACGGGGTTACCTACCTTCCTGACAACGCTATTTAAGAACGATGCTAGTCGTAGGAAGTGCCACGTGGACATTGTTGTTTCAATCACGCAAAATCACCTCCTGTGATAGAGGTATGCCCGTAACTATGCTTAAACAACGATGGCATGGTTTATTAATGATAATCAAGTAGTTTGTGACCTGTGAAGGTTGATACGGGTTTGTGTTCCTCTACCACCTGCTTCTATTGATGGTTTTTATAGGGTATCCTCTAAACATGCCGTTCTATTTTCATCGGAGCCTGTATAAAATGTCCAAAAAGTATAAAAGGCACAAGGCCGATAACAACTTGTTTCACCATGGGCTTATTAAGCTCATCGTTGTTTGTCATTTGAATTTGCTTGGTGATACTTGGAAGGCTTTCATTGCCCGTAATGGATTTGAGGAAATCGACCCTATACAGGTTGATAAACCTGTGGTAACTGAGACTAAGGTTGAATCGCCTATACCATTGCATCTCCTATTGCCTAAACCCTCGATCGACCTTCCTATCGACTTACCCGACACTGTAGCTAAGAGTGCAGAAGCCATTACAAATCCTATGAGCAAAAATCTCAAGGCAAACCTTGATGCACATGCCAAAGGGAAAAGGAATGCACGTTTGATTTCACGGATGGCAAGGAACAAGCCAAAACCCCTTGTTGAGCCAAACCCTATCTTTTTGAGTGAGGACTCCGATTCGGAAGTTGAACATTTCTTGGCTAGCGAATACCGCTACTCGCAAGGTTTGTGTGCCGAACCCTCATATGATTTTATATCAAACCTACCCCCCTGCCTAAAGGACGACCCTAACTACCCAGGCATTAAGTTGCCTTGTGAAACCCTCGGTCATTTTCCCAAACCCTCGCCTGCTCTATCTAAACCCACACAGTCACCCTGTGACCAATGCAATTCATGGTTAGAACGATATTATATCGATGTTCCGATAATCCAGTCAAAGATTCAATCCTTGGAAGACCAGATTGCAGTCCTAACCAGTCAAAAGGCCAAGCTCCAAGCAGTGGATAAGAAACAGAAGACAACCGGCTCCATCCTGTTCAAAAACGTGGAATCAGCCACGACTGTTGTAAATTCCAAGCTGGCATAATCAAGTGGTCTCGTCGCTACACAGGTATGGAAAATTTGATATCGTTTTGTTTTGTAAATAATCTAGGTTGTTATAATGTTTTCAATTCAGTTTTTAAACAGTTATGTTCACATCTTGAATGGTTCTGTTATATTGTGTGCATTCTATATATAGCTTTTCTTTGGATAAAAAAGAAATTTTGATTCGATATACGATTTGATTATTCCTAGTATAGAAATCAATAGATTTTGATTGGATTTGAGTGATCTTCATTCGAATTTGTTTGATTGTTTGCTTTCAAATGAATTGGTTTGTATCCGATTTGAAAAGGAAAATTTTCATATTCAGTTTAGAACATAGTCGTGTTCGGATTTGATTTTGTTATGATCCTTATGCTATGGTTGGTGAACGATTTGATTGAGTTTGATTGTTACGATTTTGCTCGGATTCGATTTCGTTATCATTGGTATATGTTTTCGGGAGGATACGTGTTACGATGCTGTGTCATGTGATGTTCTATATTTGAGTGTTTCCAAGTTAAGGATAACGACTCTATTTCTTTGGTGAAAACAATACGCTCAGATAAAATTCGCGCCCAAATCGAGAAATGAATCCGAATCATAACAACTATGAGAAAACCTTGGCCAATCGATTCGCTCTTATTCTAATTTGGCAAGTTTGTACTATGAGTCGAGTTCAGATTCTAATTGATGCTCTGTATTTTAAATTTGTGAAATGAATTGGTCAAACCCTGATATGATTCATTTGATTGAAACAATTGTGATCAAAATTAATCGATCCTATTTGCTTATTGTGCAATGATCAACGATCGAAATCTACAACAAACCCTGTTTGATTAATCCTGTTATGATTTTGTTATGAGTCAATTATCGTTTGGATTCGTTCACAGCCTAAATCGCTTTCTATACAGTTATCGTGATAATCCTGTTCGATTTACAAGTGTAACGATGTGTTTGCGATTTGTTCTATTTTCAATTGAATATCAAAATGATCTCATAACAGAGGGATTCGATTTGTTGAAGAAATGATAACGATTCTGTTACATATGATTTCATTTACCCGACTCATGACTATGATCGAAACAGAGTATTGCTATCTCTGTACTTGGTTAAACGATGTGTATCCTGTTTGAGTCCATAATGGAATAACAGTTTCAATTTATGATTCGTTCTCAAGTAATTATTGGATGTCAATTCAATGGAAATTCTTAAAAGATTTGATTTAATTTCAATTCTGATTCTGTATCTTATTTTAGACTAGCTACAGAATCAGATGATTCTGTAGCTAGTCTATAGAATTAGGTTTTTACTGTTTTATTAATAAAATATCTCTCTAACTTGTCTATTTCTGACCTGTTTCAGGTGAATTCAAAATTGCATGGGGTTTGATGGACAGTTTAGAGGATATTTAGATGTTTTGGTTTCATTTTAGTTTCCTAGTTTAGTTGATCTTGGATATATCTTCCCAGATTATGTAAACAGTTTGATAACTTCCACAGGGAGGTTTTACCCTGTGGAAAAACTTATAAATACTTATTATTTTTGTAATAATGATCATCCTCATTCGTGGGAGAACAAGGATATGGAATTTTAATACAGACTGAGACAGAATTTGATGTTCTGCTACATCTTTAGCTTTCATAATATCAATATTTTGTTTCATGTTTATGTGTATCAATTTGCATTTGGTTAATGACTACTTTAGCTATCTTAGTCTTTTGCAAATGATATAATTTAATCAATATATTCCATATCTGATTTCTTCCAGTGTATAAAAAACATAGCAATTATTTTATTCAGTTTGTGAATGACATATTTTTCTTCTTCATCAATTGAATTATTAAGTATAAGTTTTTGCATAACAGGTTTACCTTATTGCAGAGATTTATAAATCATATAATTGTTATGATTTTTTATGTCTTGTTTGTCCTGTAAATAAACTCAAAGAGCATTGCAGCTATCGTTTATGAGAAGCTTCTGGATTATCCGGTGCAAGTTTCCTTCCTCCGACCAGCTTCAAAGTCATCATACACAGGACAGATCTGGAGCGTTTCCAGGTCAGTTTGTCATTTGTTTGTTTAGTATATTTATTAGTAGTTTAGTTTAGATATAAGTTTAGTTAGATATATTTGTAGTTAGTATATTAGATTGTTTAATTTCAGTAAGTTTTATTTCTTATTCATAAAATCAGAAAATCAACAAAAATAACTTTCTCTGTCTTAGGGCAGAAAGAAAATGAGTTTTCCAGGTTTTATTTAAATCTGTATTTTGTAGATATTGTATATTTTGTGAATAAGTTATATTTCAGGTAGTAGTTAATATAGTATTAGTTAGTAGTTTGTATATATAGATAGTAGATTAGTTAGTTTGTTTAATAGTTAGTTTTAATTAGATTAGTTAGATTAGTTTGTTTTATTTAGTTTTATGTTAAGTTTAGTTTGTTTTATTTGTTTTAGTTAGATTAGTTAGTTTAGATTAGTTTTCTCTTTGGTTTTCCTAGGACCTTAGATCGACTAACGGAGCCGCTAAACCCGTCAGGGTGGTTCATTCCAAATGGCTTGGGTTATTAGACAACCCCGGACCGGTTCCACTCTCTCAGTTGATGGACGGTCAATTTCGCTCGTCAACACCTTCTTACCCTACCTCGAAGCCACCACCTTCACTATTCCATTCGCGCTTGTTGTGGTTTCTCTGGCTAGTCGCGCCTCCACTGTGCTCGACCTTTAGAGAAAAAAATGTGCTTTGTTAATTTGATAGCGTTCTTCTAACATGCATGGTATTTTACCTCTTCATTCATGGATTTCTCTCTACTCTGGATAAAATTATTTTGTTGGATATTAGAGTTTGCATGAAAAATGTGTTTGTTTTCCAAATTTTACAATGGATTTGTTGTGGGCATTCTGGCTGTGTAACTCGCTTTTCGATTTGTGTTTCTTCCTATTGGCATTTAAGTGTTTCAAATAATTTTTTTATTTGGAATTCTATTCTAATTGAAGTATTTGGTCATATGGCGCCTATAACAAAGGTTGTATTGTTGTGGTATGGTTGTTGGCAAATGTCTGTGGGTGAATGTGTTTGGTTTCACTCATTCTATATGACTATTTTTGAGGGTTTCCTCTGTAAAATATAAACAACTGTTGGTTTCGTGATCATTGTGTTGTATCCTCACTGCATATCCACACTTTCGAAGTCTTGCAACCCTTTTGTATTATCCTTACCATTGTTTAAAAAGGTGATGGAGCCCTGTGTATTGTCTTGTGGTCACTCTGGGAATTAAATGTTTTGGATTTTCTTGCAGCTATACCTTGAGGCCTATGCATATTTGTCAATCCCAGACCTTGTTTTTCCCATCCAATAATGTGGGAAAGTAAATAATATAAACCCAGATTCAAAGTCCTGTTTAGTGTTTAACCAAACACTGGGAAGATGGATTCGACCCATAGAACCGTGGCTCGATTGTTGTTTACCCATGAGGGAATTCTGTCTACTTAAAGTTGATGTGGGTTTGATTCTCACCATGTTTTCACTAGGGTTTTGACCTCGATTTGTTTTGGCAGCTGCTATTTGGGGTTGTAATGTAAATTGTATGTGATGTACAGTTGAAGGGTTTTTTGATTGTTTTCCTCTCAGCCTCTCATGCCAAATTGAGACATTTTGGTTATGGTTTTAACTGATTTAAATCATTTCATCGAAAATCTAATGCAGAACGCTTTACCGGTTTAAAGAATATATATGGTTTTAAAAGAAGAAATGAAATTTGCATAATTTGATAACCTTGTCATTTTCTTGGAGATTGGTATTGGGCAGTTTAAAGAAAATATCACCACATCATGGATATTGTAGCTTAAAAAGAATTGTTATGGATTCTGTGTGTTGGAGCTTAAAAATAATGTTATGGCACAAACCAAATTTAGTGGGAGTTTTGGAAATAAATAGGCATGGTAAACAATGGATATTCAAATAATTTTGTGGATATTTAAATGATTGTTGTTGGATAATGGAAACGTTGATTTTAAAGTCAATGAATGTTATTTCTTGTAATAGAACAATAATCTCTATTATTCCCATTCATTGTCTCATTTTTCGCTCATTATACGCCCACCACCTTCCCAATAACATTTAATCCATCCCTTGTTTTGTTATCTTGAATATCATTTTTAAAGTAAAATGATTAAAGCGGATTGAATTATGATTCTGGGTTGGAAATTGTGACATGGAGATATTGTTTTTGGAAGCAAAGGACTCTGCGTTTGCTTGCACAATATTCATTGTTGATTCCCATCCATGCTACCATTTTTCATTCATTATAAATCCCCTCATATTCCCAATGACCCCATCATTCCCCATTCAATTACAATTGATTATTAAATTCGATATTTGGTGAAGTTTTGTTAATGGATGGATTGCATATGCTTTTGTTGTGAATGATAGAGCCAACATCTTGATTTTATTTAGGTAGAGTATTAGTGAATGCATCCATTAATAGGGGCAGCAAAAGCATATGCAATCCACAAGGTTCCAATCAGTTGAAGGCTGTTGCACATGACAAATCAGAAAAAAGGATCAAAAGAAAGCAACAGTGAAAAGAGGCAAAATGCCTCTCAAAACAAATATGGGTTTTAATGCTTTTTAATGTCATTTTATTTTGAGGACAATATTTTTGGTATGACATAATGTTTGGAGAACAAACACACATTTAGACAATTTTTTTTTTTGGACAACATGGATATGATTCTATTTTTGGCTATAGTCATGTTTTATTTTGATACTAAAATATTTGACTATTAATATGAGAATGGGAGTTACAAGGAGAATATTTGAGCTAATTTTTGGGGTGTTACATTTCATATTTTAATGATCATTAAAGAAATGAAAATTGGAGTGACAAGGGGTCCCACCTATTTAGTTATTATTTAAATAGACCCTTACTTATGTATTAGTATTTATTTGTCTCAACTAATTAGTTAAGCTAATTAAGTTTAAAAAAAGAAAGGTAATTGAACTACCATAACTTATTGGGAAAGAATAAAATCTCAATCAAAAGAAGAGATAAAGAGAGAGAGAGAACAAAAGGCAAACTTTTGATATAAGGGTCTTATTGAAGGCATCATGATTCAAAACTGAATCATATCTTTCAACAACTTGTTTCTAAAGAGTCAAGTGACAACATTTTTATGGAAAGCTGATCCAGATCTTGAGCTTTAGTTTTCTTTTGTTGTCAGATTATTTTTGTATGGTTCCTATCGAAGACTTCTAAATTTGACTTTGGTCCCACCCTCGCAGGGGGTTGTAAAGAAAGTTTTGCTTTGTATCTCATAATGAAGTTAATATAAAAATCAGATTTTTGATTTTAGTCTCACATGTGTATCTTAATGATATTGTTCATATTTTACTTTTATTCTTGTCTCTTATCCATGTACATTGTTATGTTTATTTTTACTTTCTTTCTTTTGCACAGTTACATATAATATATAAAATCCACCTTAGTCCCTCGTACATCTTACTTGTGAATTAAGAGATTGTTTTGAATTAAAAGCTATAAACTCCGAGTAACATTCCCAACTATCTTTCCTTAGCCTAACAAGATCTCAAAATGTTTGAGTAAGGTTATTCGTACCTTTTCCTCAACATTTATTTGGCGACCATACTAGAGAGATGATTCCATATCTCTCTGGTTGTTGTATCACTATTGTATTTTATTTTCTTTTTTGTCCAATTACTCTTTGACTAATTTTTCCATGACAGTACTAGTTGTAAGACAACCAAATATTGGAGACAGTCTTGACGACCAAACCAACTTTTCCTTGAATTTATTTAATACTATCTTAACAACTGCTAATACTTGTGCTGATATTCACAGCTCTTGGGAAGTAATTTCCAGGGACATAAACATATGTGAATGTTGGGAAGCCAAGCAAAGGCGGCCCAAAAATCGACAATGACCTAGGTTTCTGTTTCATGTCCTCTAATTCTTGTATTTCTCGAAGAAGAAGAGGATCGTCCCTTGAATTTACTCCTATTTCTGAAATAGGAAGAAGAAAGTTTGTTTTACAAACACAACAAAGTTCTCTTAGGTGAACAAGTTTGTTTTACAAACACAACAAAGTTCTCTTAGGTGAACTCTATCTGATTCTCGCCAGTTCATCTTCATCTCCCATACCTATCACCTTCAATATGATGTCTTCAAGTAGTGGTAATGGTACTATAGGTTCTTCCTCCTAACCTCCTTCATCTGTGATTGGTAGTATCTATGGTCACTAAGTCCCTATTCAATACACTACCAATCCTCCGCTAAGGTCATTAAGAAATATTGACTTTTTCAATTTGAGGGAAGATGCTACAACCACCGCATGGCATCTTCTCTCCTTAAATCCGTGAGCAGTCAATTCGACCCAACCATTATTGAAATTTAGGGATCATTTACCTAGGTTCTCAGGAAATGGTACCATTACTACAAATGAACACTTGGTAGCATTCTCTAATTCTTGTCATAACATAGGGGCTAATGATAATGTTACTTTCTTGCATCTATTTGTCAATTCTCTCAAAGGGAAAGCTACAACAAATGTTTTTGACCTCCCGCCCAAAATCCTTTCAACTTGGGAAGAACTGATTTATTGGTTCAAATCCACTTATGGACAACCCAAGAGTCTAGCTAATCAGTTAAGGGAATACAAAAATATAACCTATAAGGATGGTGAAACTATTAAATATTTTAACCTTTGTTTCACTAAGCTATATAATCAAATCCCCGAACTAATCCGTCCTCAAAATCAAGCTGCTTTCATGCATTATTTTAAAGCTTTACCTTCACCTTATCGTCATAGAGTTGAAGTAAAGTCTATTGAAAATCTCGGTTCCACCCTTCATACTTCCCTAAAATATGAAGAGAAACTTGAAAGAACGAGTCTTCCTAAGGGAGACTTGGTCAAGAAAACAAATAGGTCTGCCATTCTACAACTCATGCAAGATATGAACAATAGGATGATATCCTACAAATGAAAAGGACTTCCTTCCTCCTCTTTTTTCGGGACTTCTCCTCTAGTGCCTTTTAGAAATACTAATGAAAACCATTTTAAGCCAAAGGCCATGATGACTCGCTCTTGGTGTAATTGGTTTGAAGAGAATCACGATGAAAATACATGCAAGGTTAAACGAAATGCTAGAGATAATTTTTTTTGTAAAATGCCCGAGACCACTATCGCTATTTTAGATTGGGCCGAACCAGAAAATGTTATGGTAGTAAATACTAGGAATAAATCTTACACTGCCAAAAGTAAATTTGATCCTCCTCACACTTCTTCTGCCCCAAGCTCATCTTCTCAAAGTGTTGATACAAAAATTGTCATAAATTGAAGTAATCAAGGAGTATCTCCTCCTCTTCCCTCTTATAAGTACAATATCCTTAACCAATTGGTTAATATCAAAGATGATGCTACCCTTTTGGACATGGTTTCCATCCCATAACAAAAAAAGCATCTTAAGGACTTTATGGAAGGTAAGGTTTCTACCATAGCCAATTTATTTGAAGAGTCAAAGGAATAATATTCAACTGTAAATAGGATATGTGTAAATAATTTTAGGAACCCTATAAAAAACCCTTGTTTCTATATATCAGTACAAATCATGGATAAAATAACTTACTATTTCCTAGTTGATGGTGGGTCTGGTCCAAGTGTGATGTCTAAAATTATCATGGAAGAGCTTGTCTAGTCTAGTACCAATGAAAATTATAGAAGTATTCTCTCTTATAATAATATACAACAATCAACTATAGGGGAAATTAAATATGTAACTTTAGTTATGTGTGCACATCCTGAGATAAGAACAAATCTCAACATCCAGGTAATTGACATGCACGTGAGTAATTACTTGATTATTTTGGGAAGGGACTGGCCGACCTTAAATGGTGGATACCTTTCACTCAATGGTACACATTTATATGTCCCTCAAAACAAAAGGAACAATATAGTTCTTAGGGAAGGAATAATTTCACCTTATATAGAGAGTGTTCCCCAACCCAATGTAAATTATCTCAAAGAAGATTTGGGGGTGTACTCTATCTTTTCTGATGAAGGTGACACTATAATTGAACCAACTGATTTTGATGATGGCATGTGGCACATGCATTTCATTGGCTCATGTTCAAATGAAGGTAATGGAGCCGACATCATTTATATTCTCCTATAGGAAAAATTCACAATTTCTCTTATAGGCTGGAATTTGCCTATACAAACAATGTTGCTGAGTTTGAGTCATTATTTTTGGGCATTGAAAATGCATATAACCTTGGTTGTGGCCACCTTACAGTCTTTGGTGATTCTGAACTTGTTGTGAACATTATATGGAAAATTTATGTACCAAATAATAAGTTACTTAAACGTTATACCCAAGCTGTTTGGATGCTAATTTCAAATCTATTATCATCTAACATCACTCATGTTAAAAGGGAACTTAATTCAATGGCTGATAGATTAGCTATTTTTCAGCTTCTCCTACGCGACATCTCTTACCTCAAAGACTTGATTGTACGTTCCAATCTCTATACTGTCCTCACCTTCTCGATAATGTAGAATCATGGTAGGTTTTCTTGAGTGACAAATGCATTTGTGTTTTCATACAAAATGAACCTTTTAAGCTCAAGGAAATCATCTCTGTTGAAGACAACATATTTCCTAAAGGCTTGACTCCTCTCGAAAGTTCATTTTCGTCAAGTGATGTAGGAAACAAAGAAACACATAAGGAGGAGGAGTCAAAAAGGAAAGTTAGTGATACCGTTTCCTTGAATATTGGGACATCTGAATCTCTAAAGATCATTAAATTAGGTTCCCAATGTTCTAATGAAGAGAAAGAAAAATTCACAGAGTTACTTCATGAATTTCAAGATGTTTTTTCCTGGTCGTACTAGGATCTTCGTGATTTTGATCCTACTCTCATACAACATGCCATTCCTATCAAGGAAGGGGAAAAAATAGTTAGGCAAAGGAAAAGACTTATTAATCCTACGCTTGAAGCCACCATTAGGAAAGAATTGGAAAAATTGTTGAAATATCATATACTATTTCCATGTAAGTATTCTGAATGGGTTTCAAATCTAGTCCTTATTCAAAAAACTACCAGTCAGATTAGATTATGTGTCGATTTCTATGCATTGAATAGGGAAAGTGTAAGAGATCATTTTGAGCTTCCTAATATGGAGATGATTTTACAATAGGTCGTAGGGTCTCAAATGATGTCCTTACTTGACGATGTTTCTGGATATAATCAAATCAAGGTAAAAAGAACCGATATGTATAAAACCACATTTACCACATGCTGGGGCACATTTTCTTATGAACACATGCCTTTTGGATTATCTAACACATGCGCCACTTTTCAAACAACTATGCAGATATCTTTTGACGATCTAATCAGTAAGATTATCCAAGTTTATCTTGATGATTTGACTGTTTATTCTAAAAACCGATTGGATCACTTCGGTCATATTAGAAAAGTTGGCTCACAGAGGTAGAGGAAATAATTGGCAAAGAGGCCATAGAAGGACACAATTTCCAATACATTTTGATGTTGATCCGAAAGAACTAAATCAACTTTTCTAAGCGGGATTTTTTAATCTAGTTGGCCAAGGAATTCTGCAACCTAGATCTGAGAGGCCTCCTTTCCAACCACACCAAAATTTCTCTAGTATCTGTGCCCCCCCTCATGTTTCTATGCAGCCAAAACCACCTACCAATGATTCCTAGAAAGAGATCGTCCATCAACTTGTTGCACACCATAATGGTTGACCTACAATATCGTTTCCATTTCCCCCTCCTCCACCACCATTCAACCCAAATGCCCAAGCTGATCGTGTTGTCTCTCTAGTACATTCCTCTCATGCAAGAAAGAAATAAAAAATTGCCATCCTTGAGCCAGAATTAGATAAAGTAAAAGAGGTGGATAACCCCTCCAAGTCTTCTAAAGACCCCTTTGAATCAATGTCCTCTTATCTACACCTCAAGGATATTTTTTCCCATGTCATCAGTGAAATCCACCCACAAGGTTCCAATCAATTGAAGGCTGTTGCACAAGACAAATAAGAAAAAGGATAAAAAGAAAGCAGTAGTGAAAAGAGGCAAAATGCCTCTCACAACAAATATGGGTTTTAATGCTTTTTAATGTCATTTTATTTTGAGGACAATTTTTTTGGTATGACAAAATGTTTGGACAACAAACACACATTTAGACAGATTTGTTTTGGAGAGCATGGATATGATTCTATTTTTGGTTATAGTCATTTTTTTATTTTGATACTAAAATATTTGACTATTAATATGAGAATGGGAGTTACAAGGCGAATATTTGAGATAATTTTTGGGGTGTTATATTTCATATTTTGATGATCATTAAAGAAATGAAAATTGGAGTGACAAGGGGTCCCACATATTTAGTTATTATTTAAATAGACCCTTATGTATTATTATTTATTTGTCTCAACTAATTAGTTAAGCTAATTAAGTTTAACAAAAGAAAGGTAGTTGAACTACCATAACTTATTGGGAAAGAATAAAAGCTCAATCAAAAGAAGAGAAAAAGAGAGAGAGAACAAAAGGAGAACTTCTGATATAAGGGTATTATTGAAAGAAAACATGATTCAAAACTGAATCATATCTTTCAATAGCTTGTTTCTAAAGAGTCAAGTGACAATTTTTTTATGGAAAGCTGATCCAGATCTTTAGCTTCAGTTTTCTTTTGTTGTCAGAGTCTTTTGGTATGGTGCCCATCGAAGACTTCTTAATTTGACTTTGGTCCCACCCTCGCAGGGGTTTGTAAAGAGAGTTTTAATCTATATCTTAGAATGAAGTTAATATAGAAATCAGATTTCTGATTTCAGTTTCACATGTGTATCTTAATGATATTGTTCATATTTTAATTTTATTCTTGTCTCTTATCCATGTACACACTTATGTTTATTTTTTCTTTATTTCTTTTGCACAATTACATATAATATATAAAATTATCCTTAGTCCCTCGTACATATTACCTTTGGATTAAGAGATTGTTTTGAATTAAATGATATAAACTCCGGGTAACATTCCCAACTATCTTGCCTTAGCCTAGCAAGACCTGAAAATGTTTGAGTAAGGTTCTTCGTACCTTTTCCACAACAAAATGATGGCTACACCGATGGAATCAAATATGAAGTTGTTGTATAATACGACTTCATAGGCTATGGATGCTACATTATACATGCAAATGATTGGATCATAGATGTATTTGATGAATACATGACCACATATATGTTTTGTTGTGAACAACCTAAGTCAATACATGGTTGACCCTAGACATGTTCACTTGATTAGAGTAAAACATGTGATGATGTACCTTAAAGGTACAATTGATTATGGGCTCAAGTATGTTGCAGACAGTGATATCAATATACTTGGATATTTGGATTCAGAATTGGCTGGTAGTGTTACAAATAAAAAAAGTACATTGGGATGTTTCCTCACTTTGGGATCCAGTATGATTTCATGGATCAGTAAGAAGAAGTCATGTGTAACACTCAATACAGCTAAGGCAAAGTGTGTGGCATCATGTGCAACAAGTTGCGAAGCAGTGTGGGTTCATAAATTGCTGACTAGATTATGCAATATTGCGATGGAGATGACCTGTATCTTATGTGACAACCATAGTTGTATAAAGTTATCAGAGAACCCGATGTTTCATGATAGGTCAAAGCATATCAAAATTAGGTATCACTATATCGGGGATATTATGGAGAAGGGAGCAATGAGGCTCCAATATGTGGCTACCGATGAGTAGGTTGTGGATGTGCTGACAAAATCCATTGCCAAGGATGAAGTTCAAGTACTTAAGGGAAAATATCGACGTAGTCCCTCTTTAGAGGGAGTGATGACTTCATATGTTATCACAGGGTATTGGATGTCATGATGACATGTTTTAGCTATTGGAGAGCTACCCACCGACCTTGGATGCATGTTGAAGAGATGAGGTACATATGTTATCACAGGGTACTGGATGTCATGCATAAGATATCCGAGTTTTCTACAGAAAACTGGATAGTTTCATGATGACATGTTGTAGCTATTGGAGAGCCACCCAATGACATTGGATGCATCCTATGAAGTCACTATGGATTTCCTGTGATGTATAGATTTGTGTGTCCGACAGTCAATGGTCATGATCTTGTGTGGATGGCGACAATGTTAGAGTCTGTGCCAAATAGAATACCTTCATCATTATGAGGGAGTGTTGAGATTTTATGTAAGTTCATAAGTTATTCGTAAGTGTAATTGTATTGGTTATTCCTAAGTGTAATTGTGAAAGGGTTTATTGATAAGTCATGTCTTTTAGGTATTTTAGAGTATAAATAGAGGTTATATCGAGTCATTTTGATCACTCATTGAATATAAGTACAAGAGAGTAG